>JBBUKS010000029.1:2788582-2801098 GCA_038050645.1 Hedychium gardnerianum
ACTAAGCTATTACTAGTAATATAACTCATTAGCTATATAACATGGATTTAACATCCAAGTTAATAGATCACATTCAACCAATTAAGCATGAAGGTTAATTATCCTCTACAACTTAGCAACTTCTCTAAAATCACACAATTTATCCTTTCTTGCTAAATTATTCCTCATTTCATTACTTGGTTGAATACATACCTAGCTACCTAATTTAGGTTCATGTCAAAACATCATCTTCATTCTACGATCAATAATTAATCATATAAAGCATGCCTCAAACTGACTAAAAATGAAGAGAATAAGAGATGTTATCTAGCTTCTGAAAAATAAATTTTCTGAGTGAACTGGTGGAGCATGCATCAAGTGTGAAGCTAGAAAACCATCTAAATGTCTAGTGTGCAAGCATCAGAAATAGAAACCCTAATTAGACATTTAGATCCCTAATAAAGATAGAAGGTTATCATATGTTTCCTTTAGTAACTCTAACTAGGTATAAAATTATGATTCACATCTCCATTCTCCAACGAACCCCAACAGCCCCACAAATATATCCCCAAAATCGTGATTGGCCGGAATCTAGCACTCACCGGAGAAGAATCTGCCCCCTTTCAACTTGCTGGCCGGAGCTGAGGGTTGGTCGGCACCGGCTGAAACTCGGCTTGGCCGGCGCTGCAGATCAGCGGAGTGACAGAGTAGCGGCGTCGGGCTTCGGTTCGGCGGCCGCAGTTCAGAGGAAGGGGCGTCGGTCGGCTTCGGTTCGGAGAAGGAGGAGGAGGGCGGTCGGTCGGAGAAGGAGGAAGAGGGGAAGTCGCGTGAGGGGTTTCGGCGGCCCTTTGTTTGCGATCGGGGAAAGCAAGAGGGAAAAGAAAATCGCGTGGGGTATTTATTAACCCAAACCTAGGGTTTAATAAATAACTTTGGGTATTAGTTTCTATCCCCTTTTTATTACTTAAGATTTATTTCATTAAATCCTTAATAATTCCATATGATTCCATTTTAATCCCCGAAAATTCCAAAAAATTTCAAATTTTCTTACGGATTTATCTAAAATATTTTTAGAGCTTAACTAATTTTATCATAGTTAACAGTTAATCTGTCGTTAGCGAATTCTATCGACGGAATACCGATGAAAAATTTTGTCGGCATTCGTTGTTTTTTTTTTGTAGTGGAAGCATGTCATAAGCTGTAGAGTAGGAATGAGAGTTCTGAATCACACTTTATCAATCTTTGGAAAAAATTGTGCACTACCATGAGAACCTCAAGCAAGAGGAAGAAGTTCAAGAATAAGAATCTCAAGTCGATGAGGCAATTGAAGAGAAAGTAAATAAAATTTAGGAAATATGCAAAATTATACAATATGAGGAAGAAGTAAGCTTGGAAGAAAAAGTCTCCAGCCAATTCAAGATAAAGAAGCACATTGTTTATTTTGAAGTGTCCACTTGCTGAGGAGATAAGAATGTAAATCCTAAACTTTGTGAATTTGCGAGAAAGAGGCCATTATGATACATAATGTCTGAAGAGGAAGGTGGTAATTTAGAGAAGGTCAAGAAGAGAATGAAAGAAAGTTAGAAACTTAAATCAAGGAGATCCAAAATGAAAAAGGAGAAGGTATTATCTACTAATTTGAATATAAATTCAAATTTAAATTTTTTTCATGCATGGTATTAAAAGTTATGTTTATTTACTTATGCATAATTTTGGCTTTAGATATCATGATAAATTTAGGATTAGAATTGATGATAATTATATTTTGTCTAAAGTTAGGAAAATAGAGAAAAACCTAGAGGAACAATCTTCCAAGAAGGATAAACATATCCTTAACTCTAAGAGCATGCAAGGAAAATATAAAAAATTCTAGATAAGAAAACTAGATTTGTGATAATAATTAATATCTCATGAAAAATAAAATAATTAAGAAACAGGAGAGTACAACAAATGTATTTCTTGAGGCAAATTAGTATTATATATAGTATAGTACTATGAGTAATTTAATTACTTTAATAATGAACTATGTTATCACAAGAATTAAATGTATCGTGAGGTAAATAGAATTATCTCAATAAATAATTTACACTTTATTAGTTTCATTGATTAAATATAATTTTTTTTAAAATGTTAACTTATATGTTTTTTAACTTATTTTTATTGTATCATTGATTCTTTATTTTCAATATTTATTTTTTAAAAAACCAAGTTAATTTGTCAAATATCTTAAAATTCTATATTTTGAATTTTTTTATTTACAATTTAAATGCTTGTATTAATATCCCTAGTACCATTTTATTATTTTATTTTACGAATATTATGGTCAATAATTTTTTATTTTCTTTATATTTTTTAATTATTTAATTATGACTAAATAAAATTTGAGGTATGTATTGTAGTATACTTGGTAATGGATGTTTTTTATTTTGAGTTTATAAGCTAGTTGATAAAATTTAATTTAATTATGATAGTTATGGACCTATCAAGTGTTTGGCCCTTGATTTGGGACCATGGGAAGCCATCATTGGCTTGATTGATATATTGGTTTTGCTAGGTTCATGATTTAGGACTATGGAAGACCATTATTGGTTCACCATTGGTTTTGCTCAAATATAATTGAGTTAGGTAAAGAGTGAAATTCAACAAGCATAATTTGAAAATTTAGATGAAATTAGAGAGGAAGGTGTATAATTGGGAAATTAAATGGTTTTAACTGTAATGTATTGATTAATTAGTTTTTCCAATGGGTGGGGGCCAAAACTTACTTGGGTTTGTAACAAAAGAATAGTATCTATCTTCTTCCTCCTCTAACAAAGATGGAATATTCCTCTTACTTTTTTTCCCTTTCCTCCCAAGTTTTCCCCTCTCGTCTACCTCTTTTTTTTCTCATACTTTCTCCTCCCCCTCTCATCTCTATGGCCAGGGTGATCCTTGGAGAAGGAAGGACAAACATGTGGTTGTCGCTTACACTTCTTTCTTTCCTCTTTTGGAGCCAACAGCTCAAGGTGGATCATTAGAGTTTGGTTATTTTGATTGGTTAAACCTCTAAATGTAAGTGTTTATGCTTGTTGAGTCTTGTTGATCACCATTGGCAAACTCTATGGAAAGGGAAATTATTTATTTGTTAAATTTAAAGTCTTATATGCATTTCATATGTATGTAGAAATGTGAAAAAGTGGAGAAACCATCTCCTAGTGGTGAAAGAATCATGTGAGTATAATTGGTTTAATGGGACGTAAGTCAATTTTTCATGCAGTTACTTTATAATGCACATGACAGCGTTAGCCTAGATGATGACAATATTCATATGAAGACATCAACCTTGTTATCATCACAATGTTAGTCTAATTTCATTCCTTGCATCATCCTACCTTTTATGATATACTATAAAGAGAGTCAACCTTCTCAGGCATATACCTTTCAGGCATATACCTTTTAGGTGTTTGATCAAACAGATTCTATGTAAAATCAACTTAGTAGTTGGTCAAGTAATTGGAAGAAATTTATTATTATGATTACAAATTATTATTTATACTATATAAATGATAAAATGATATATTTTTATTTCATTAAAAGTATTATTGAAATGAAACTAATATCCAAATCATCATGTTTTTATTGTTGTCTTGAATACAAAGATGGAAGGAAGTACAAGACCATAAGAGGCTTTGAGATGCTTGTGGATATTAATTTTGATTTATGTGTCCTAGTTTTTGCCTGACTAAATAATTTCACTTAGAATGTAAAAGAAAAAAGAAGTCCAACTATTAAAGACATGATCTTGTGTAAGACTTGTTCAATAATGTTTCTGTTTCTTTCTAAATCTCTTGTACTTAGTTTTCTATGCTTGCCTCCATTTGACCAAATTTAAAGGTAAATTTCCCTTGGGTTCTTGCTTTCTTCTCATTACTAATACAACAATTGATAATATCGATTTCTTTAAGATTTGCAAATTTAATGGTGTCAGTAAAATATATTGGCACTTTTGTATTTGTCTTTTGCTCATGAATTGATATGCCATCGCGAAGCTTTCTTTGGATTGTGTGTTTGAAATTTGCTTGCAGTCACAGCCAAGATCAGCTCCTTCATGTATGAAAATGTGTTCTAATAGAATTGAAAAGCTGTGGACAGGCCAATCTAAAGTCTCCATGTACAATCTATCTGACAAGTCAAAATGGTAATGTTTTGAATATAATAGTTGGTGCATACACAGTTAACCAATTAAGCACGGAGATAAATATTAATTTTGCAGTTCTTGAAACATGTCAGTAACTAGTACATTTATCCGACCACTAAGCTGAGTGCACTTACATAACCAGGACAATTACGTCCCTTCTACAAACACAATGAATCACCTAGTTTACAACATTTCAAGCAAAATATAGATGTTAACGTAGTTAATTACAAGAGAGGATTATTCTAGTTAATGTAGACTTGGATATCGTCGTTATACTGCAATGTCATGCCTTATGTGCCTGAGAAGAACAGGAATGACGATGTCTGGAGAACTAAGCTGTGGGAGATGGCCCTCGGAGGACATTACCTCCACAATGGATTCGCCGCCAAGGTTCTGGTGCAAGTATTCAGACACCACTATGGGAACTGCAAGATCTTTGCTACTCTGCAGGATGTGGCAAGGAACAGTAACATAACCAAGTACGCTCCTCAAGTCACTCTGGAATATTGTCTGGGCCACACTTAAGGCAATGTCTGGGCGAATGTTGAATAGTGTCCTGCTGAACTCTTGAACTGCTACAGAATCCATGTCTCCACCCACCGCTAATGGTGCAAATCCAGATACCCATGCCTTAAAGTTTGATCTCATCGCATCAAAGAGCTGGTCCAAATCTTCCTGTTCAAACCCCCCAAAATAGTCCGCTTCATTTAAATACCTGCAAGGTACAGTAGTAGGTGCACACGTAAAAAGTCATCAATATTAGAGTAGAATGAAAATGGCATATGTAAGTAGAGATATAGCTACTAGCTAACGTATGCTGAATATTTGAAGAATTAAGTGCATATGGTATCTGACAGGCAGTTCAGAAAAATTATTATATCATCACGTTCTGGATCAGATTTTGTGAAAAAAAGAATAATTGAGACTGCAAACTCTTTGAAAATATATTTCAGAAACGTTAACAGCATCTACTGAAAAATTAGACTACAAAGAACGGATGTCTTATAATTTATCTTCGAAAGGCAGTTAACCTTACTACATGTGTTCAGCAATGTATGCATATAATTTAGCTAAAAAGCATCTGACAATCATGTAAATGTTGCCCTTTCAATTTTCAGCATGCCTTCAACTTTGTTTATGAAATTTGCTGACAGTAATTTTTTCATCAAGTAAAACTAGTCTATAGGTTCCCTGAAACACGTTCAGCAATGTATGCATCACACTTTGACCTTTCAGTTTTCACTATGAAGAATCAGACAATCATCCAAATGTTATATCCTCTTAATTTTCAGCTTGTGACAATTATGTTGATTAGTCAGGTTTTATGTGAAATTTGAAGACAAAGTAATCAGATCAACCAAAACTAGAGAAAACTAAGTAGCATCATTGTCATCACCATTAACAGGTCAGGTTAGTCCACAGTATTTGGGATTGACTATATGTATGCTACTTGAACTCAGGTACGATTATCTGACATGGGTGCGGATCCAACTGTTTGATGCAGCTATTTCACTATGATCAATAGAAAAAAAAATAGAAATATGGAATGTGCACCAGAAATGTTGGTGACCAAATGCCCATATCTATAAGAGTATGGAAGGGATAAATAAAGAGTTCATTAGACAAGATCTTTGACTACAAAGAAGGCATGTGATAAGATTAACAACCAAAGATAATATTCATAACCAAAGCCATATGATAAAAAGCAATGAGAATGTTTGCAAAACATGACTGCATGGGAGAAAGATTAAGCTTTATAGAGGTTTAAGCCAAACCACAAATGGAAGCACTGTTAAACAAGTTGAAAAACAATCATAAGTTATTATTACACCACAACTCAAGACACAAGGATCATGTAAGACTGATAAGGCCTATAAAAAAATTAGTGGTATATAGATTTCAAATTTTTACACATGGTGTAAGCTTTTTTTGGTGGATGAAGAATCTAAAACCTCTGAGAAAGCGATACCAAATATCAATTTCGATAATTTGGCTCTATAAAGTCTTAGATGGACTTTGTATGTCAATAAAATGTGTGGACTTTGATTGATCCACCTAAAAGTAAATCCATATGGTACAAATAGTAAGAATATAGACGTGAATGACAACATATAGATATACAACTATGATAAAACCTTTTTGCTGGATATCATGATTAAATCCATTCGAATTTTGCTTGTCATAGTTACTATCACAATTATGAGATATAGCAAATAGATGTGGAAACTACTTGATGGGAACTTAGCAAAGTAGCTTGACAGTTTTATGAACTAGAACATGGAAAAAGGATGTTGATGGCTCAATCTCCAAGGACTCAAAGGATGAAATAATTTCTCATGTTCACCATTTACAATTCTATCCACAATTGAGTCATCATCTTCCTTCTCAATTTATGGTTTCTTGGATTCAATCACCTCAACAAATTGTTGCTTCTTTGCCCTTGGTCAACTTAAAGCTTCTTGTATTTGTTTTCATAAAGATGGACTACCTTATTCCAAAAATTCCTTGTATCTATGTAATCTTTGATCTTGCTCAATACTTCATTACATAATCCATTCTGAATGACTTCCTTGACCCACTCATTGCCTTCAAACTTCTCAATATCATCCACTTTTTCCTCTTGAGAATTTTTTGTTCTTATCTTTTGGAACTTAAAGCCTCTATGCACAATCATGTACACCTCAAATCAAAATCAATTCTAAAGATGCAGTCCATCTTCATCTTCCAATATTCAAAATTTACTTCGTTGTATTCCAGAGTGAAAAATTGAATGTTAGTCACTACTCTTACTCTTAGGATGTTAGTCTGAGTCTAGAGAACTTGACTATGATATTAATTGATAGGATCTAATGAATAGCTCGGTTAGAGGAGGATGGGGTGAATAGATAGCGCCCTTAAATTAAATTCTCTTGCAAATACAAAGATAAGTCAAATCGTTAGTAGTGCGAGGGAGCATGTGTGTGTAATTAGTTGATTGTTTGATCGTGCCAAGAGTATAAGTGAAAATAAAATAGACAAATGCAAAGCGCAAACAAATCAATATAATGTAGTTTGGTGACCCCACTCTTAATTAACTGCATATGGCGCGTCTAGTGCATCACTCCCAAAAGTTCCACTACGAACCACTCCTTCACAAGATATAATTTGATTGGATTGATTCCAATTGGTAATCTCTCCTTTACTTGACTTACACAGTGTAAGCCTATGCAAGAAATCCTGGGAATTAGCTAAGTAGACTTCGAATAAGAGATCCCCAATTGAAGGCTTCATACCAAGTCACTAGGTAGTGTATCCCTACCTAGTTAAATACATCCTTTACAATGATTCTACCCAAAGACAAAAACCCCAATATTACAATTCACTTTTGTAATATTTCACTCTCATACCTTATGTTAGGCTTCTAGTCTATCGAATACACTAAACTCCATGAGCTCACTCTATGTTATTTAGTCCTCCATACCTACAACTCCACCATTCTGGACTACTAAACCATCAAACACACAATCTCCATGATTGCAACTGCAACCACTATATGCTTTATGCCCTAAAGTCCACCTCATGTCGGGCCTTTAGTACATCGAATGCACTAATCTCCCAGAGCTCACTTTATGTCATCTAACCCTCCACAGCTCTGAATCCACCTCGTACTGAGTCGTCAAGCCAATAAGTAAAAAACCCAACTCAACTCTGTAGAGTAACGAGCTTCATGAGCTCCATGTACATTATACCTAGTCTTTTTATGCAATTGATGCATATATCAAGTAACACATTCCCTATTGTCAAACACACCAGAAGAAGCTACTCAAACCCAACCACATGAAATCATTATTTCCCAACAACTATTTGTTCTAAGTATAGAATAATAGTTGGAAAATTGAATTACTTCACACTCAACAATACACTTAACATATAGATTTTATTATGACCACTTAATTACTTAAGTCTCCATCATTGGTAGCAAAAGGTGAAACCGTCATCTCGGTGTACCCTCTAGGGTGGCCCCCTACTCTTTAGAAGGGAGGTAAATCACAGGGCGACTTCGTCCATTAACAGCAGCGCATGCAAGGAGGAGTTGAGGCAGCAAGGCATTCCGCACAATCAACCTCAGGCCTATTGGTAGCAACACCCTTGCATGAACTAACTGCGTCAGCTCGTGGGGGCTACTTAAGTCTCCATCATGGTCATTGGGAGGAAAACCTAAGGATCTTAGGATACATTAAGAATGTTATAGGAAAGACCTTTTACATTGTGATCATGTTCAACTTCAATAGTGATCATGTCCAATTTCAAGTTTTAGAATATATGAATGTAGATACATCTAGAAAACAATTTACATTTATCAACATCAAACTGTTTTTCTAGGAGATAATCTGATTTTTAGAAGAGCCAAGAACCAAATTGTAGTAGCTAAATCAAGTGCAAAATATGAATACAGAGCTATAGCCTAGCCACATGTGATCTTATCTATCTCAAACAGCTGATGATCAAACTACATAATGGTCTTACTAAGTCGATTAAATCATATTATGATAATGAAGTTGTCATGCATAGCTTCCAATCAAATATATCATGAAGGGACAAAAAATATATAGCTTGATTTTCATTTTATTAGAGAAAAAGGTATAGTCCAAGAAGTTCCTTCTATTATTAGATTAAATGACAATTAACAAATTTGATGACTGTCTGTAATAGATCTTAGATTTTATACTATTATAAAAAAAATTTAAGAGGGAAAATTGAAGACTTGATTGTAAATAGGAAATTAAAGACTTGATTGTAAATAAATTTATTAGAATGTACTTAAATATACAAATCTTACAGATATAAATATGAAGTGATATTAAAGTAATATACATAATGTTGAGGGGACTACCTTAGGGCGCTACCGATTTTCCTTATTGAATAGAGTTTACATTTAACTCCGCCCATGGAGAATACCCCGTAATGGCTGGTCCTAATCCCGGAGAAAGGAAGGGTTATGTTAGGTTGCTAGCCAACATAAAACATATGCAAATATTATTTATGGGAGGATCCGACCCCACTTAGTGGGATAAAGGGTTCTTGTTCTTGTTGTTATTGTAATGAATCTACATTTAAGGATGATGTTTTACAACATATGTACGTGTGTTCCTATTCGAAGGTGCTAGATATCATGAAGAAAAAAAGGGTAACATAGGAATTCAATAGCATCTGCCATCATATCATTGTCTAAAATTTGTACCAAGGAAAACGAACAACCCTCATCTCCTACAAAGTCTATCCAAACCTAGGCACAATATCTAAAGGGAAGCCCAATCCACTAGCCTAACATACTTGGGAAATCCATACCATAAAACTTAGTTTTAACATATCATCTTAATGAAATTTTCTCTCATTGAATAATTAGTTAGAAAAGGAGTAAAAAAAGTATATACCAACATCAACTAGAATCAGCAGAAGTATCACGTTTTCTATTAACTTTGCCAAAATAACAGTATACGCCAGTGTACTTATAATTCAATTACAATTAAGTTGGCATTAATATCCTTCTACATATTAAAATGCCAGAGACCATATAGAATCTTAATCTAAGATCTTTAAATAAATGAATCAAACAAAACAATAAACCTTATACTCACTAAATTCACCTTTGATTAACTGAAGGGACTAATCATTTTTATATTCATTTGAATTGTCATTCTTGATTAACTAAATCTCAAAACTCTTCTTACCCACAAACCACTGAATGGACCCAAATAAATCAAAAGGGAAAAAAAATCTTGGAGGAGAAAGTCTCAGTGGAATGATTCAAAGACTAGGTAGTGATCTAAGACTATTCTCAATAAAAAGAAAATAAAGACTCAATAACTAAATCATCCTTGAGAATAACTTGAAGGAAGATTGAGAAATAAGGAACCAATTATAATTTTTCTCTATAAAAGTAATTGATGTAGCATGAATGATAAAATGAATTAAGAAATAATAAATTAGTACTCCCTTGTAATCTCTAAGTCTCTCTATCTCTCATTCAACCTATGTCTTCTCTCTCACTGCTCCTAATCATTTGTATGCTTCTCACTACTATCGATACTCACAATTGCCTTTGCGAAAGTAGGTTACCACTAGGGGTGTAAACGAATCGAATCGAGTCGAATAATTTGAAAATATTGATATTTGAGTTCGAGCTCGAAAATATATATGATATTCGAAGCTCGAAAATACAAATAATTTTGGCTCGAGCTCGATTCGAAATAATATTCGAGTTTGATTCAAATTGTTCGAACCTTGATTCGAGCATATTCGAACTATAATTCGAAATGACTTAAATTCGAATTCGGTTCTAATTATTCTAATCTTAATTTAAATATATTTAAATTAAAATTATGTAAAATTCGAGTTTGGCTAGCGAGCGGTTCGTTAACAATCGAACAAAACATTATGAATTAGAATTCGGCTCGAAAAAATTATCGAACATGTTCGAATTCGGCTCGAATTTGATAATTTCGAATACGAAGCAAATATTTTTTGAATCGGCTTGAAAAGCTCGTGAACCGTCGTTTGCACCCCTAGTTACCACCATCACTACATTTATCAAACCTCCCCTTATTGTTACGTATGGTGCTCAATCCTTAATGTCTATAACAAATTGGCATGAGTAGCTAACTATGGATGACAACTTTCAACAAACCTTATTAGAATATTTCAAGGTGTTGTATAAAGATCTTGCTAAACAATGTACTTGTTGAGAAAAGCATTTCATGTTGATTGAAACAATGAATAAAGACATAAAGGACAGAGCAAGTGGCATACAAAGATGAGCAAGTGGCATACAAAGATGACGAATGTTAGAAAAGTTAGTCATGTTGACATTAGAAAAGTTAGAACACAAAATCTTTTAAATACCAAAGTTTATCTTATTTAAAAAATTTATATTTTTTTAAAAAATAAATAATTAAGTTAAATAAAACTAATATTTTAAAAATTAGGATTTAATGTTAGTCGATTTAGGGTTAGTTGGAGTCTACCAAATAGACATGGTCATCAAGATCAAGTAGGTTTAAATTGGATTTGATTTGGATTGATTTTAATCAATTTAAAATTAAACCAAATTTATATATAGGATGATTTAGATCAATCATACTAATATTTAGAAATTATATTATATTCTCTTTTCTATCCTTTCTCGTAGCGAGAAAAGATAAAAAAAAGAAATATTTTTTTCTCTCTCAGTCACGAAAAGGAACTAACAGTAGAAAAAAAAATAAAGATAAGGAAAAGAATTAATAGTGGAAAGAAAACGATGAAATTAAAAAAGGAAAAAAGAAAAGAAATAACGCAACTAAAGCCTCGCGGCCAAACAAGGCCGCAGTGAGGCAGCGACATGCCATCGCGAGCCTAAGATCAGGTGTGGCCACTGCGACCTTGCGGCGGCTCACTTGGCCGTAGGGCCTCGCATAAGGCATCGTTGCCTCACGGTTGCCTTGCTTAGCAGTGAGGTCTCTTGCAGTAGCCTCTCCAGGCCACAAAACCTCCATGAGACGATTGCTGCCTTGCGGCTCCGCTTGGTGTTGAAGGTTTTGGTGTCAATCGACAGGTGGAACGATAAATTCACACAAGTTAGTATTTTATTCCATGCCAAGGACTCTAAGTCAAAATGATATAGTTCAGAGACGAAATTAAGACCCTAAAGGGTATGGTTAGAAGTGTGATAGATTATTCTTCTTTACCAAAATCACTTTAGGAAAAAAGACTTAAAACTACATTTTATATCCGTAACCTAGTTCTTAATAAAATAGTAGCTAAAACTTCATATGAGCTATAGATGGGAAAAAGTTATTAGACATTTACATCAAGTTTGAAGTCGTCTGAAGCTAGGCTATATATGCCTAATGAAGGAAAGTTGGACTACAAACAATAACCCAACGCGACAGAAGGAATCGCGATACAAATTCCTCTTCTGGCGGCGCCGGAGGCATCCTGCGATGCTTCCGGCGGCGCCAAAAGAGTCCTGCGAGGCGCCTCCGGAAGTGTCCCATGAGGCGACACGCGGGATTTACTGTTACCGAAAATTAAACATTTAATTAATTCAAACAATTCCATACTTAAGTGTGATATTTTCAATAGGTTTTCATAAATCCTAATTAAATTATCTCAATAAAATATATTTAAAATTAAAAAAATTAATAATTTTTATTAATTAATATTATGATTTTTTTACTATTTTAAATTTTATTTAAAAATTCTAATAAATCAGATTTATATTTTGGTAATTTTTTAAATTATTATTTTGTATTTTTTTTATTGTTTTACTGTTTAATTGATATTTTGATATTTTTTTACTATTTTAAATATATATTATTTAAATTAATAATTAATTAAAT
>JBBUKS010000029.1:2820924-2840019 GCA_038050645.1 Hedychium gardnerianum
TTATATTTGTTTCAATAATTAAGCATCAACTACTATAGTATATTACAATTATCATATGAATTAATACCTTCTACGATCGACAACTTCGACACTGATGGTGCAGAACATGAATCAATAGAAGATAGAGAAGAGGGAGGAGTAAGAGAAATCTTTGATCAGCTTCCTGTTGCTTACAAAGCACAGCTCATTCTTCTTCTTCTCCTTCGTTGAGAAAAATGAGATCGCTTTTTCCTTGGCTTTCTCATAGCATTGCCTTGTTTTTCCGGTGACTGCCTTCTCCTTGGAGAAGGAGTAGCTCTTCAAGTACATCTGCCGACAGGAGAAAGGGTAGCTCCTCAGGTACATCTGTCATAGTTTCTTATGGGAGGCTTAGAATCATGATGGAAGGTCATATATACCTTCTAGACACTCACCAACATTTGTGCTATTTTTTTAAAAAATAACACCAACGTGGCGTTGCCTTGTTCAAAACAGCACCAACGTGGTGCTGTTCGTTGGTGTTATTTTGAATATAGTACTGTTTTGAACAAAATAATACCAATGTGGTGTTAATTTTCAAAGTAGTACCATGTGGTGCTGGTTTTCAAAATAGCACCAACGTGATGCTTTTGAACAAAATAGCACCAATGTGGTGTTGTTCGTTGGTGCTGTTTTTAACATGGTTTTGTTTTAAAAAAATCTACACCAACGTTCCATTAATCTCAGAATCATGTGGATTTGTCAGTACTTGAACTTTCCCACTATGAGATACATCTTATGTGATATAGTACAATCAATCAAAAAAATTAATAAAGATCCAACTATATTATTTTCATTTATATGATCAAAATTTAATAGAAGGATTGAAGTTCAACTTTACAGTAATGTACAGAGGAATAAAATTTATGTTAGGACCGAAGGAATTTAGATATCTCCACAATGGTATGATATTATCCACTTTGGGCCTAGGCCCTCATGGTTTTGCTCTTGAGCTCTACCCAAAAGGTCTCAAACCAATGGATATGCCTTTCCCTTATAAGCTCATGTATTTTCAATGTGGGACTTTGTTTGCAACCTTACAACTCCAACAGTATCCTACCTGGTGCATCTAGATAATTGAAACTAGCTGAAGCTAACTCATTCTAAACCATCTATACCAAGGTTTTGTAATTAAGTTTGTTTGAGCGTGTTGGATCTTTTATTGGCTTTGTTTAAGGCACGCAGCTATCCATAGTAGGCCCCTGAGTCTTGCCACAACTTTGAAGCTAATTTAAGAAACACTCGTTCGACTAACCCAAAGTAAAACTTGAATCTAACTTAGGGTCAGATTTGCATTTCTGAGTCGGGTTAAATCCTAATTGAAATTTTAAAATAACTCTAATCCGAGCCTAGCCCGAATCAAACCCTAATCCTAATCTCAACCAATCCAAACCCAAATCCTGACCTAGACCTAATTAACACAAACACTTGTTTGCTATTTTTATAGTAACTCAAGATTTGTCAAAATTTTAGAGAATTTTTCTATCTTAATGACTTTAAGGAAGGCTACAACACAACCCATCCTCCTCTTTTAAATGACAATAATTTTGTTTGGAAGGGCAGGATGAAATATTATTTCATGAATGAAAGTGACAATTGGATGATCATCAAAGTAGGTTTCGACCTACCAAAAGACTCCAATGGTGAACTTGTCACCCCCCCCCCCCGAAGGTAAACTTGCCTGACAATACAAATGATATCCCCTTGTGACCAATGATAGATACAACACTGATACAAGTCCACATAGCTTATACAAGACAAAACTCACGCAAAATAACAATAACCAAAATGACAAGATTAAAGGCATAACTAAACCACTCAACTGTAAATAGTAAAAGGTGCGTGCCGGCACGGCTTAACATAGCAAACAAATCATCCAAGACAAAGTATCAAAAGGAAACTAAAATTCACACAAGCATTCACTTATTACAATATAAGTGCAGAAAACCAAAAGTGCAATGAAATGCGAAAGAAAGTATTGCAGAAACCCTCAATGTGACATGGGACAGGCTAACAAGATCTTCAGGTGATACATATATCCTTTATCTTATACCTGAGGAAAGTAAACACAAACAGGGGGTAGTGAGGCCAAATGACTCTGCGGGTATAAGAAAGATAGTGCATGATATCTAAATAGTAGGGAGATCAATGGTACATGCTCACAAGCAACTCTACCAAGACTAGATCAAGGTATAAAAATATAATAGAATTTGCTATAGTACTACTCATAATCACCAAGTAGCATATACATACCATTAACAAGTCTGACATAGTCTAACTAATGTCACAATCCTATCTCCAACATATGTACAATATCACAAACATATGCAAGGTATATGTATATATAAATACATTCAACAAGTGCAACACACATCTCATGCATATACAACACACATCATATGCAAGTGCAACACACATCTCATATACATATGTGACACACAACAAATGGATAAGAATGGTCACTCCTGCGTATCACTCCAGCTACCACGACATCTGTGTGGCTGAGGAGGCAGGACAATGACAATTGTATGCACTCAAGCTACCACTGCTCTGAGTAGCCGAGTGGTCAGAATGCAAAGTAGTTAACTAGCTACAAACAAGAAAGGTCTCTGCTTGCACGGGACCCCAGCTACCACTACCTAAGTGGCCGAGTGGGCATGACAAGACAAGCTGCTCACTACTCCAGATACCACTACCTAAGTGGTTGAATGGGCAGAAATATAATTGACGACTCTCTCAACCACAAGAGAGACATTATCGACAGCATGCAATGATATCCAATGGATAATAAAAAATGAGCATCACACACATATGCAAGCATCACACAATATGATACATATCACACCACAATATAATAAGCATCACATAAGGTAAACACCTATGAAACACATCATACACGTGTGTAACGATCTATGATACACACCACACACGTGTGTATCAAATTGCGATATACATCATACACGTGTATACCACTACCAAGCATGGATAATCAAGAATAATAAGACTGCATGGATAACAAATATATTAACTCAAGGTTCAAGCGTTTAAGTATTAAAAGAAAGAAATGACATGAATAGAATTAAGGTATTTAAACTACCTATCAATATCAAATCTCATGTACTAGATAGATATACTAATAGAGACAAGGATAGAAGTGTCCGCCTCCAAATAGTAGAATGTCCTAGCTGTCCTCAAATCCAACGCTCTATCTCAAATCCGGATCCTACAAATAGAAATATGAAAACTATTTAAGTACTAGACTAATACTAGAATCAAAACTCATTAACTAAATTATGCGGATTAATCATCTAATTAATCGGTCGAATAGAACCAATTTAGGCATAAAGGTTCGTTATCCTAAACCCATTAACGAATCCTCTAAATCCATATATCAACCCACATATCATATCCTCAATTTCTAAATTGATATCCAATCCATTAACTACATGAACTCTATAGATTAGGTCTAAACATAACAACTTGCTTAGGTAAGCTTGTCCCAATAGAACAATGATATGTGGAATACATAAAGCCTCACAATCTTTGATGTTGGTCTGTAAATCCTCAAATTTAGTAAAGACCACAACTCCAATCATCCCAAGCATGATTTTCTATCACAAATTAACTCATCTATAAAATATAAATGTATAAACCTAAATTGATTACCTACTAGTGGTGGCCGGAGATGTGAGTTGGCCGGCAACTCAAGGATAGCCGGAGCAGAGGTGGCAAGAGCAGATATGGCCGTCTGCTGTGGTGGCTGGCAGCACTGGATGGCTAGAGTAGATCTGGCCATCGGTTGTTGTAGCTGATAGCATTGGATGGCCGGGGATCGAATCTGACCTAAGTGACCGATGGGAGCTGAATCTTGAAGAGTAGCGGCTGATTTTGGGGAATAGAAAAGGGATCGGGGCTGGCCCCTCTTATTATAGCCTGGGGACCAGATCTACGACTGGTCGGCGATGACTGGTAGATGGCGATGAGGGGCGGTGGCCGACCTCCAGAAGAGAAAAGAGATAAGGGAGAGAGATCAAGGTTGGCTTCTCCAGTCATGGCCTGGCCGGAGACTAAGGACTAGCCAGCGGTGATCACCCTAGTCTGGAGGAGAGGCGACCACGGCTGGCCGGCGACAATGGCAGTCGGTAACGATGGGTCAGCGGCTGCACTTGTGAGGAGAAGAGGGAGAGGGCCCGGTTGTGGAGATTGGGAGAGGTGAGGGAGAGAGTTCGAGTGAGGGTGAGAGATTTAAATAGGTTTAGGAAATTTAAACCTAAGTTTAATCATTTACAACTTAGTTTAATCAAATTATTCAACTCCTTATTTAATTGATATTCCAAATAGGCTCCTTCAAAGCCTAATAGTCCCTTAAAAGATATCAAATAAACTCGGTTTAAATCCCGAAATTTTTTTTAAAATTTCCAGAAAATTCTATAAGATTATTTCTTAATCCCCACTTAATATTTTATTATTGTTTTATTTACTATATCTTACATTCTCCCTCACTAATAAGAATGTGGTCTCCAAATTTACTACTCAGGTGCGATAACCAAACAATAGCATATTCAATCAGTTTAAGCACTAAAGAAACTACACGCACCTTAAGTAAATAGGTGAGGGCATCGAGCTTGGATCTTATTCTCAAGCTCCCAGGTTGCTTCTTCATCAGTATGATGTTGCCATCCACCTTGACGAGTCGGATGATTTTATTCCGGAACTGGTGCTCCTTGCGATCCAGAATCAGTATAGGAACCTCTTCATAAGTTGCATCAGGCTAGAGTGGGATCAACACATCCCTCAGAATATGTGTAGGGTGTGACACATACTTCCTCAGCATGGATACATAAAATACATTATGTACACCTGCAAGGGTCGGTGGTAGCGCCAACTGATAGGCTACCTCACCTATCCTCTCCAATATCTAAAAGAGTCAGATATAATAAGGAGCCAACTTGCTCTTCAAACCAAATCTCTTAACCTCTTTAGTGCGTGAAACACGCAAAAACATGACTCTTTTGTTGATCCTGAGCTTCCGACAATCTTTGTCTGATGGTACGTACTAAGTCTGTGTCATGTTGAATGCTCTGTGGTCCCAAAATTTATTATTCACCAACTTCTTCCCATAAAGTCGGAGATCGACATGTTCTGCCATATAAAGCCTCAAATAGCACCATCTGAATAGTTGAATGATAACTATTATTGTATGTAAATTCCACTAAATATAAATGATCCTCCCAGCTGCCTTCGAAATCTATTACGCATGCTCTCAACAAATCCTCAAGTGTCTGTATAGTGCGCTCTAACTGTCCATCAGTCTATGGGTGAAAAGTTGTACTGAAACGGAGCTTCGTACCCAGGGTTTGTTGAAGACTTTGCCAAAATCGTGAAGTGAAATGTGGATCTCTATCAGATATGATACTCAGAGGTATACTGTGAAGTCTGATAATCTCTCTACACTATAACTCCGCTAGGAGATCCAAAGAGTTTGTCTTATGAATCGGTAAACAGTGTGCATATTTGGTTAATCGATCAACAATTACCCAAATAGTATCATGTCCCTTCCATGTTCTAGGTAACCCCACTACAAAATTTATAGTGATATGCTCCTACTTCCATTCTAGTATCTAAATCTTTTGAAGCAATCCTACTGGTCTCTAATGTTCAGCCTTCACCTGCTGGCATATCAGACATCGAGCCACGAAATCCGCTATGTCCTTTTTCATGTCATTCCACCAGTAAGAGTGTTTCAAGTCTCTATACATTCGGGTACCACCCGGATGGATCACGAACCTGGATCGATGTGCTTCCTGAAGTAAGTCCTCTTCGACGGGGTGTGACTCGGGTACACACAATCTTCCCTAAAAATACAGGATGTCATTCTCATCACATGAAAATTATGTCTGCTATCCTAAAACCACTCTGCTACATAGATATCGTAGATGTTGATCACTAGCTTGTGCTCCTTTAATTTGTTCAACTATGGATGACTGAGCAATCATGGATACTAAAATCCCTCGCTTTGTTTGTCCTCGTTCAACTAGTCGCAACTTTGAGAAACTCTGCACCAAGTCTATAACTGTCACTCAGTGACTAGCTAGAACCCCTCGAGATTTCCTACTCAAAGCATCTGCTACTACATTGACTTTCCCTGGATGGTAGTTTATGGTGCAATCATAATCCTTCAGAAATTTCATCCATCTTCTTTGCCTAAGATTCAACTCTTTCTGAGTAAACAGATACTTAAGACTTTTATGATCTATGAAAATCTCGAAAGTGATCCCATACAAATGATGTCTCCATATCTTTAGAGCAAAAATGATAGCTGTCAACTCCAAATCATGGACAGGGTAATTTTTTTCGTGATCTTTCAGCTGGAGAGAAGCATATGATACTACCCGTGCGTGCTGCATTAGAACTGCACCTAACCCCTATAGCGATTCATCAATGTAGAGTACAAATTCGTCTTCCCCAGAAGGAAACATTAAGATGGGCACAGTTACCAGTCTCTGTTTGAGCTCTTGAAAACTTACCTCGCAAGCCTCTATCTAAGTAAATTTCACTCCCTTCTTGGTCAGTCATGTCAATGGTAGGGCAATGCTGGAAAACCCTTTACAAATCTCTGATAATATCCAACCAGTCCCAAAAAGCTACAAACTTCCTGCACTATCTTCGATTGCACCCAACCGATAATGGCCTCTATTTTCAAAGGATCCACCGATATCCCTCTACTAGAGATAATATGTCCGAGAAATCCCACTAAAGACAGCCAAAATACACATTTACTAAACTTCACATAGAGACGTTCTTGTCGAAGCATCTCTAGAACTATGTGAAGATATTTTTCATGCTCCACCTCTGACCGGGAATATATCAAAATGTCATCAATAAAAATAATAACAAACTAATCCAAGTACTGTAGAAATATCGGGTTTATCAAATTCATGAATATCGCTGGAGCGTTGGTAAGTCCAAATGGCATTATCATGAACTCATAATGTCCGTACCGAGTTTGAAATGTTATCTTCTGTACATCTGCATCCCTTACTCTAAGTTGATGACAGCCTGAGCGTAAATCAAGCTTAGAGTATACACAGGTGTTCTTAAGCTGATCAAATAAATTCTCTATCCGTGACAGTGGATATTTGTTCTTAATAGTTACTGCATTCAGTTGTCGATAGTCTATACATAATCTTAGTGACCCGTCATTCTTTTTGACAAAGAGCACCGGAGCCTCCCATGGGGAAACACTAGGGCGGATAAATCTCCTATCCAACAACTCTTGTAATTGTATCTTAAGCTCTTCCAGTTTCTTTGGTGCCATGCAGTAGGGGGTCTTTGATACTAGTGTCGTATCCAGAATCAACTCAATCATAAATTCTACTTGCCTCTTCGGGAGCAAGCCGGGAAGTTCTTCTGGAAATATGTCCAGGTATTCTCGAACTATAAGAATGTCCAAGAACTGTGGAGCACCATCCTCCTCAGTCTTAATCAATGATAATAAATATCCCTAACAACCCTGGGATAATAGTCTCTGTGCTTGTAGTGTCGAAATAATAGAAATCTCATCATCCCTCATCCCAACGAATTCCCAAGAGGATTGGTCTGAGGGTTGGAAGGTGACTACTCTTGTTTGACAATCAACTATAGCGTAGTGGGTAGTCAACCAATCAATGTCTAAGATGATGTCAAATTTCGCCATTTCAAGCATCTGAAATTTCACTACAAGTGAATGACTACCGAAATCTAAGGGGCATCCCCTGACTTCCTAATTGATGGTCAGCACCTCTCTGGACGACAGAGATACAGTTAAGCCATGTGATCTGAGTGTAGGAATTCTAAGAATCTTATCCAAAAATATACGGGATATAAATGAATGTGAACTACCAATATCAATCAGTAAATCAGAAAGTGCAGAATAAACTAAAATAATACCCCGAAAGACTGATCCCTTGGCCCGCCTTGCCTCCTCTCGAGTGACAGCATAGACTTGTCCAACCTCTGCGCTCGGCGGCTGCATTTCTAGAACAGGTTGAGGCCAAGACGAAGGAATGGTAGATGACTGCTGTGACTGAGGTTGGACCAACTGATACGCCTGAGATGGCGGAGGTAAATACTGTTGTGCTGGATATGCCTGATGAACCGGGGCTACTACAGGGTACTGCATAGTCGAAGGTATAGCCCTACACTCCGAACCCTGGATAAAAATATATATGTGCCTCTAGGGGTGGCATATACTGCTGTCATGAAGAGTACTGAGTCCTCTGGGATCCTCTTTGTGGTCAAGTCTGAGCAGGTTGACACCCCCATCCCCCGTAGGAGCAACATCAGTAGTCTCCAATTGAGCCCCCAAAGTACAATCTCAGCTCACATGCCCTGGAAGCTTATAGTAGAAGCATATAGCTTGGTCCATAGGGCACTCAGGTTTGTTATGATTCTTAGAACCACATTGGAAACATCGGATCATATCGGTGTCATTTTTTAACTTTTCATATGGGAACAAGAAGATCTTGCTGTCGATCGGCCTGTCTTTTATGGTCGAGAAGACTCTCCAATAGTAGCCCATGAGCCCTGGCTCCTATCCTCCCTTTTTTACCTAGAAACCTGATGTCTCTGATTTGGAGGTCTACTCTAGGACGTTTTCTTATCATTTCTTTTGTCTCGAGACACTTGCTGTTGAGTCATCTCTATCAATAAAGCTCGATCCAATGTCTCTCGATAAGTACTAGCCAAAGACCCTGACATCTTGATCCGAATATACATTGCAATGCCCTAAGTGAATTGGAACATCCGGTCATAGTTCTGAGCTATAAGTTGAGGGCAAAACTCAGCGAGGCGATTAAATTCAGCATCGTACTCCATCATAGTACAATCTCCCTACTTAAGGTTCAAGAATTCCTAGCGGCGAGCCATGTAGAAAGTAGTGAGATAATACTATCTCTCAAAAGCATCTCTAAATAAAGCTCAAGTGATGGGCTAATCCCCAAAAATCATCTTCTGCATTTTCCACCAAGTGACAGCCTAGTCCCTTAGATGGTATGCAGTCAATTCAGCCTTTTCTTCATTAGTGCATTTCATGTACTCGAATGTGCCTCCCAGGTTATCTAACCAGGCACGAGCAACCCAAGGATCTGAATCTCTATGAAATAGGGTAAATATGTCCTTAATTGAGTGAACCAACACTGGTATATGGGCTCTATCCATCACCCAACTAGTAGTAGTCTAGGTGGATACTATAGGTGGTATTTCCTGAGACTGTCCTCCCTAATCTCCCATGGGGGTTTGATGGGTCTGACCACCACTATCTGACTCCATATCAGTCGGAACCTCAGAAGAGTTTCCCTCTCTGGCATCAAGCTCAGGTCCCATCGACACAATGGGTCATTTCCGTGGTCACCCCGAACCACGACCATGAATAATAGCTGACCCACCACTAGTCATACCTGTTACAGACAACTAGGTAAGAACTAACAGAAATATAGGTTATCAATTATACAACTCACATCCTATAGCCGGAGATTTCCTGTCACTATCTTGTCCCAAAACTCAAAAAGTCACATCAAGAAGACAAATCATGATATTCGAAACTCGAAAATAGGCTTCACAAACCTATGGCTCTGATGCCAATAAATTGTCACGCTCTGGAGGTATACTTTCCCATGATACGGACGGTACCCCCTTGTGATAAATGATAGATACAACACTGATACAAGTCCACATAGCTTATACAAGACAAAACTCATGCAAAATAATAATAACCAAAATAACAAGATTAAAGTCATAACTAAACCACTCAACTGCAAATAGTAGAATGTGCATGTCGGCACGGCTTAACATAGCAAACAAAGCATCTAAGATAAAGTACCAAAAGGAAACCAAAATCCACACAAGCATTCACTTATTATAATATAAGTTCAGAAAACCAAAAGTACAATGTAATGTGAAAGAAAGTAATGCGGAAACTCTCAATGTGACATGGGACAGGCGGACAGGATCTCCAGGCAACACATATATCCTTTATCTGATACTTGAGAAAAGTAAACACAAACAGAGGGTAGTGAGTCCAAATGACTCTCCAGATATAAGAAAGATAGTGCATGATATCTAAACAGTAAGGAGATCAATGGTACATGTAATCTCACAAGAAACTCTATCAAGACTAGATCAATGTACAAAAATATAATAGAATCTGCTATAGTACTACTCGTAATCATCAAGTAGCATATACATGTCATTAAAAGGATCGGCACTGGCCCCTCCTATTATAGATAGGGACTAGATCTACGGCTGGTCGACGATGATTGGCAAACGATGATGAGGGGCGGCGGTCGACCTCCAGAGGAGCAAAGAAATCAGAAAGGAGGAGAGATCGAGGCTGGCTTCTCCGGTCATAGCCTGGCCAAAGACTAAGGATTGGATGGCGGCGATCACCCTAGTCTGGAGGAGAGGCGGTCA
The DNA here is from genome assembly GCA_038050645.1 of Hedychium gardnerianum. NCBI lineage: Eukaryota > Viridiplantae > Streptophyta > Magnoliopsida > Zingiberales > Zingiberaceae > Hedychium > Hedychium gardnerianum. The sequence goes on from JBBUKS010000029.1 coordinate 2,831,392, forward strand.
TGTCTAGCCAGGGTCAACGGTGGTCGGCGATGATGGGTCGGTGGCTGCACTTGTGAGGAGAAGAGGGAGAGGGCCCGATTGTGGGGATCGGGAGAGGTGAGGGAGAGAGTTCGGGTGAGGGTGAGGGATTTAAATAGGTTTAGGAAATTTAAACCTAAGTTTAATCATTTACAACTTAGGTTAATCAAATCAATCAACTTCTCACTTAATTGATATTCCAAATAGGTCCCTTCAAAGCCTAATAGTTTTATCCCATTAAAAGATGTCAAATAAACTCGATTTAAATCCCGAAAAATTTCTAGAAAATTTTATAAGATTATTTCTTAATCTCTACTTAATATTTTATTATTATTTTAATTACTATATCTTACAGAACTAGTTGGTTTCGATTCATGGCAGAGCGACATAAAAAAAAAGTCCAAACCAATGCAAGGGATACTACAATGCTTCAATATGATTTAACTCAGGAACAACTAAGTAAAGTTGGACCATTTAGAGCGCAAAAGAGCTTTGGGAGAAGCTCATTGAACTCCACAAAGATTCAGCGGACTCAAGAACAACTAAGAAGGACTTGCTACTAAGTCAACTCCAAACCATCCAAATGAAGGAAGGTGAGTTATTAAGCCAACTCCATGGAAGGTTCAAGGAGATTCTTAATGGAATCCACACAATCAAAGAGCAACTTGATAAGGTGCGCTCTTAAAGCATGTCTGAGGACAACTTTATGGGCATCTATGGTGGATGATTACAAAGTATCTAAGGATTTGTCCTTAATTGAATTAGATATATTTTTTCTATGATTTCTAGTAACATGTACATATTAACCTTGATCAGAAGGAGAAAGGTATAACTTTGATTGCAATTAAAGATGATGGAGTCAAAGTTCAAGTCAAAACCTAGACCCAAAGAGAAGACTGAATCAGAGTCAAAATATGATCTTTCAACTGATAAATATGACATATCATCAAAAGTTGCCAAAATCATTAAAAAGATAATCCGAAAGAAGATGTTCTCCAAAATGTTTGTTAAGAAGGAAATTCAAAAGAAGGACCAAACAAGTTCCCGGTGTTTCGAGTGAGACAAAAAGGTATACTTCAAGGCCAACTATCAAGAATAACTAGACAAATTCAAGAAGAAGAAGAAGACATTGAGCGACTTGGGATAAGTCTTCCTCAGAATTAGAGTTAGACTCAGATCAAGTCAACCTACCGACTTTGGTGGTAACAAAAGAAGGATCTAGATTTAATTTTGAATCCGAGTTTGAGTCATTATCAGAGTCAAGTCAAAGTCAAATCAATGACTCAGATGAGTCCACTAATGAGGTAATGAACCCTCTAACAGAAAAGTTGTATCTTACAATTACTTATTCAACTAAGTCTTTAGCTAAGTACAAGTTTAAAGCCAAGTCTCTTGTTAAAGAAGTCAAAGACCTTAAGGAGAATACTAACTTTTCCTTATCAACAGGAGATTCAAGATAGAACCTCAACTCAAATGTCAAAACATGAGGAAGGGAATTCTAGCTTGAAAAACTAAGTTGGTGAGTTAAAGTCAATGTTGAACAAGTTCACATTAGGATCCAATAATCTAGACAAGATGTTTGGGTCTCAACGAGTTGTGTACAACAAGATCGGAATTGAGTTTAGCTCAAAAAAAAAATCATGTTTCATACTTGTCTTTGTTAAATAGGAATAACCATGCTAAATGTAGAATAGCTTGGGTTCCCAAGTCATACTTAGTTAACCAAGAAGGAAGAAATTAGTATTGAGTTCCTAAACAGCATATTTACTATGTTAGCTCAACTCATACTAGCTATAATCATTGTGTGATTTCCACTCATTTTAATCAATGTTCTAATTTAGAAGTTAGAAAATATATTAGACCTCCAACTTAAAAGGAGTTAACTTTAATTGTATGATTTTACTTAGACTAGGATAAAACTTGAATTAGACTCTTTCACATATTATTTATTATAATATTATCTATATAAATATACTTATTTTATTTTTAAATTAGAAATTGACTTAGTCTAGGATCTACATGTTCCTATAGATATAGATAGTCATTGCATCTCCTATAGATATAGATAGTCATTGCATCTCACACACATGTTAGGACTAACTATTTGTGTATTGATTTTCGTAGACAGGCGTGAGATGTTAAGTCCAAACATTGGTTCCAGATGTTTATATATATGCATCAATATGAATCAGAGCTAAAAACTCAAATTAATCACTTTAAGTGATTAACATATTGACAACTTATGGTTTCATAACTAATTAAGCTGGAAACTCTTACTTAAAGGGACCAACTTATTGAAGGTTTCCATCTTATGGATAGTTAAGCCAGAAACAAATGTTGGACATCTTGGAAAAGATTCTTCAAAATTGTTTTCAAAAATTTGTTTATAAAAAGTTATGTTTGAGTGTTTAAGTAATGTTTTCGAACATTCTTTAGTCAAATCAACATTTAAGGACTCAAGGTGGACTTAGTTAGACACAAATTTTGAAAAGTCAAAATTTGACTTTTCCTGTCTCTCGAGACTGTTCATGACTTGAAATCTTAAATCGGTAAACGACAAATCAATTCAACCAAGTAGGTAAAAAGTCAGATTTGCGATTGCTCGGATCCAAATTGGTCAAAATTAATTACCATTAAGATTACTTGTTTCCTATTTAAGCTCACTAAAAGTTTATCTTTTGACTTAAAGTTTATCTTTTGAATTTAAAGTAAAATTTGGTTACTTGTTTTGTTTTAAAATCTTACTTAGTAGATTTTAAGCCTTTTTGATTTAAAGTCTACCATATTTCTTAGTTGAAGCGTATTTAATTTTTACTTCAAAATTTTGTAGTTTTGACTTTAAATGCTTACTTAAAAGCTTTTTCTTACCGTTGACTTTAAAAGAGTAAGATTTTCTTAATTTTTCTTACTTAAAATGTCTTAAAAATATTTTTTTTCTTAACTTAAATTTTTTTTCCTATTTTTGATGTATGAAAAAAAAAACATTAAAAAAAAGTTTAAAGTTAAGAAAGAAAATTTAAAAAGCGAAGGTTTAAAGTTAAAAAAGAGATCTTCCCGGGACTACAGATTTTATTCGGGGAGAGAATTTTTTAATTTAAACTTAATGAATTAATACATGATTGCATCTCTTTCCTTAATTTTATCAGGCATAAGTGCATATCTCTGTTTCTCAAGCTATTGTTTAACTAACTTTAGACTTAGTTTTTACACATAAAAAAAAAGATTATTGATGCTAAAAGCATCACCTCAAACTATTATTTTGATATATGATAATTTTAAAATTAAATTAGTTTGTGATCTAACAAGTTTGTCAAACATGCACGTACAGGTAACTTGACATAATACAAGTCCTTGTTAGGAACTAGACAACGACAAATCTTAGTTGGGAACTAGGCAACGACAAGGTCTAGTTGGGAACTAGACAACGACAAAACCTAATTGGGAACTAGGTGGTGGAAGTCTAAGAAGATCAGCTAGGAGTTGAGGACTTAACAATAGAAGTCAAGTTGTGTCAACTGAGAGTTGAGTACTTGACAAAGATAAAGTCTTGGAGGTACCAGACAAAGTAAGTTGAATTTCGAGCAACAGGTGTTATTTGAAATCTTCAACTTGTATGAATACTCTTTGTGCGTTAACTCTACATCGCAAGAAGCTACTTTGTGATTCCAGGCGATCGGATGGGATCCGAACGACCGACTGGAGATAAATTCTAGCTAACTTGGTCGAGAACTTCAAGGAGATTGGAACGAGATGCAAGCGACTTTAGTGTTCAAGCGACCAGAGTAGGCGTGATCCAACAATCTAGAAGAGACGGTCAAGATAGACATTTAACCATGCTTTAGATGTCCAAAGGGAGTCTATGTTAGTATTAGCCCTAAGAGCCAATTATGAGATGATTAGACTTATTGGGTTAATGGATATAGATTAACTTATTGGGTTAATGATTGATCCAATATGTTAAAATCCAACCCATTAAAGATGATTAATGAAGATTAATTATGCATTGAAGAAGGAAGATCATTGAGTTAGACTCAAATGGATCCAACTATTGGATTGATTCTAATTCGAATTAGATTCATATAGTCAATTCGGATTGATGAGGATCAATGAGTTAAACTCGAATTCACCAAGGAACAGGAAAGGTTAATTTTGTATTTATCATGCATTAGATGAAAACCAAAGGACTTAGTGGATTAATGGAGAATCAATGCCAATTAAGATGATTGATTGAATGAATACAAAAGGATTTTTTGATTCATTTGGTGGATAACACTTGTGTTCTTCCTCCTCTTCTTCTCCTTCTTCCTCCTTGGCCGAAACCTTCTTGTTTGGTTGCTAGTACAATCTTAGGTAGTTTTTCTTCTCCAAGTTTGTGAGTTTGTGAAACAGACGGATGTATTCGTTTGGATACCAAAAGAGGCGCGAACACTTGATTGTGCTAAGATCCAACAAGTACAAAAGTTGATGTCAGGAGTTCGTGTTTATGCAACAAAGGTATAACTCTCATAACAACTAGTATATGGTTTCCTTCACATGGATCTTCTGGAAAGGATCTTGATAATATTCCGCTGTGCTTGTATTATTTTTGCGCTCAAGATCCCAACACCTCGTTGGCTAGAAACATAGGGATGTTGAGAGTTAACATGTGGATGTTAGTTAAGGGTAACTATTTCTTTGGATGTGACCTACTATGAAACTTCATGTGATTTTTTACATATCAATGAAGATCTCATTATAGCTCAAGTGCAAGCTTCCTTAGATTTAAGGTACTCAAGTCACCTTGTCATGGAGGCTTATACTTTGACAACTTAGCTATACATCTCCTAGGAGGCATAATTACGGGATGATTGAGTTAAGTCAATATGCCCGAAGGTATTCGAATAACCCATAGAGGATTCACCACTTCTTTTATAAGGAGATGTATACCCTATGACCTCTTGTCAGGATTATTACTCATAAGTCTTTGGTTAAAACAAAATATGTCAAGAGGATGGTTTTCTTGGACATGTGTTTGAGTAATTTGAATCCATGGGACAAGGAGCTACAACTTGGGCCAAGTGTGACATAGTTAACCTAGTGAGGACTGAGACATAGACCATGTCTTGAAACAAGTGGGTATAATATGTATGAAAGAAACAAAAGCACTGATAATTATAGCTGCTAAAGGATTCATAATATGTTCTGAAGTCAATTGTAATTTTCTGGTCAATTGGAGGTCATGATGTACTAATTTGTGTCACTCATGATCTATTGATAATTAATGATTAATTATGAATAACCAACATAATTGGGAACCTATTGGATCACATGCACTACGAGTATATCTGAAAGATATAAAACAAATTTGAGAATAAGATTTTTAGAGAGAGAGATTAAGTCTAGTTGGACCAGGCAAAGGGAAAATATGGAAAGTATTTGCTGCGCCGGGAGTACTTTTGGGCCACGCCTTTTGAAGGCAAGTTGGGCCTCCTCATGCGACGTGGGTTTTGGGTTTTATGCCACGACTCTTGTAGGCGGGTTGGGATGGCTTATGGGGTATGGGTTTGGGCTGGTTTCTCAAACCCTAATGAAGAGGCATAAAATACCTCTCCATGGGAGAAAAAAAATAGGTTTTTGTTTTTTTTTCTCTCCTCTCTTGTTGCCGCCAAACCCTAGAGGTATCGTCGCCCCTCTTGTGCTATCATCACCCTCCTGCCGTTGACCACCCTTGTGCCGACAGCTCCCTTACCATTGCCCCTTGGTGTCGCCGGCAATTCCTTGCCGCTGCTCATCTCCGAGTGTCATCGACCTCTTTCGGATTGTATAGTCTCCTTTCCTTTGGCTAATACCAAAATAGAGACTGACTTATGGCTTACAAAGTTGTCTTGATGATGTCTCAGCGTTGATACTAATAAAGGCAAGTCTTAATCATCGACTGAAAGGTATAACCCTTAGATAACTGATTGATTTATGTTTATGTCTTACACATGTATGATCTTATTTATTTTGGGATGCGCATAAAATTTTATGAAACTTTTTGCTTCAGCTGCATATTTTGTCAAAAACACACCTTTAATATCGCGTTATCCCTCGACAATAACAATTTCGGTTGTTAAAATTAAAGATCATATGTTCACTACAACAAATGTGACTTTCCGCAGCACATCATCAATGATGCAAAATTAGGATATGTCATTAATAATAATTTTTACAGCGCATCTAATTAAGTGTATTGCAGATAGTATTATATTTTTACAAATAATCACATGACAAAATAATACACTGTAAAATATACTTTTGATGGGACGCGTTGTTAAAATTAAATATTAATAACATGTTTTTACGCATGGTTAAAAAAATGTCTTTAAAAATAAATTTTTAACAGTGTACCAAATACGTTGTTAAAATTAAATATTAACAGTGCATGTAAAGTGCGATCTTCAAAGTCAAAATTCTAGCACTTTTTTAACCTAATGTATCGTACTCGCCGAATTAAAAGTCAATTTTTAGCAACTTCGCCTTCCTCTCTGCCCGAAACCTTTCCTCTATGCCGAAACCCTCCTTACTCCACCTTCCTCTCTACCGCCGTCCTTAGCCTCCCCTGCCCTTCCGCCGCACAGAATGTTGTCGCCACTGTCTATAGCCTCCTTTCCGTTGACGAGTACCAACTCATCGTCGCGTCCAAGCAGTCGCTCATCGCTACCCTCCTAGATCTCTTTCATGGTCCTGGGGTCACGCCGACCCGATCCATCAAGGAAGGGCTGAAGGCGATATTCCTCCTCGCTCTCTACCTGGTCAATTGTGCCACTCTCATCTCTGTGGTGTGGGACCGTAATGGTGGCGACAGAGCTGGTGGTGGATTGCTAGAGTGCCACAAGGTGATGGCTTTCATCGGGATCCATACAGGGTTTGGATCCATCAGCCCTAGTTCAGAATCTTATTTGATATTGCATCTTGGAATAGGTGACTGGTTTGGCTTTTAGATTTGTTATAGGAAAGACCAAAGATAAACAGTTTCAATGGAGCATTTCCTATGCCTTTGGCAAACGTCATTGATCTAACCTTTTTGTGAGTTTATCTGCCTATTGTTTAATTATATAAGAAATATTTTTTTTCTTATGTAATATTTCTATGATTAAGGGACTTTTCATACAACAACTTTAGTGGCCCTATACTCAAGTTTCCTGCCAAGACAATTAAGTAAGTTTATAACATGAAACTTCAAAGGAATAATAATTGGTTTTTGCATTTATTTTCTTTTTCCGCAGCATTGTAGGCAATCCTCTAATATGTCCAACTGGTTCATAACGGAGATGTTTCCAAATTAACATCATCAGTGTCAATCTCCTCCGACCTAAATAACACTCAAAGTAAATGGAGTATCTGAACTGATGACCAAAATCTTGATTTTGAGTACTTATTTTAAGATCTCTTTGATAAGGTGTCTCAACTTCAGGAAGGCCAAAAGTTCACAAAGTTCTTGCATTTATGTCCAGCTTTGCATGTGAAACTACAATCAGCCTTATCCTGGGACTTTATCTCTGGTGGAGGCAAAGGCACAACCACCATCTGTTCTTAGATGTCAATGATAAGCAGTCCTAACACCAATGATGTCGATGTCAGCTTAGTTGTTAAAAGCAATAATGTCAATGGCATTTGATTGGGAGAGCAACACAACGACCAACTACTCAAACATTTCTAATTTAAGTTTTTCTTTGCAATACACATCTTGATCTACTTTATTATTTTTATATACATTATAGCTAATATTTCTGTTTGTCTTGTAACTTATATAGGTATGAGCCACTAGCACACCTGTTTGGGACAGAATATTTTCTTCCTGCTTATGGTCCCATATATGCACTTTCAGCGGATGCAGTTTCAAGTTTGGCTGCACTGAGAAATAACAAGCAAGTTACAAGACTTGAAAGCTTGTATATGTTTACCCTAGTTGCTAAATGTTATTTTTTTTCTGTGAATCAGTAGCACTTTTAATCATCTACTTACCTCATGGAGTTATAGTGAAATGCATTTGTCACGTTCCGGGAGGATATTTATCTGATGAAAATCAGACAGCACTTCCCCTTTACGACGGAATACATCTAGCACACAAATACCCAACACGGGTATATATATACATACACAGTGCAATAATAATAATTAAAAATACCCCATACGGGTATTTACAATCCACGCAGTGTATAGATATGAAATAAATACCCCACTCGGATATTGCACAACCACGCAAAGTATAAAATAATACAAGGAAAATAAAAAACGATGGTCTACACGACCAGAAAATCAAAACAACACATTGCTGCGAACTGACCCGGCTTAAACACCAAGTACATTGTCGGAAACACATCCAAAAATCAGATACGAATAAATGAGTATAATACACGAATAGTAAACAAGCTCGTAAGCTAAAACAAACCGAAAGAAATTGGAGATAAACCCACAGCTCGATATGATAGGGACAACGCGGACAGATATCCTCCAAGCGACCCAATCAACAACCTGTTGACAAGGAAACAACACAAGAAAACAAGGATGGTGAGTACAAAAGGAATACTCAGCGGCTATAAGACAGATAGTGCATGATCACTAACAAGTACAATAACTCAAAAATGT
>JBBUKS010000029.1:2840119-2855085 GCA_038050645.1 Hedychium gardnerianum
GAGAACATGTTGATTTGGAGATAGGTTTATTTTAGTTTGACTAAAATACTATGGACATTAAGATTAATGAGTTAATCCAAATGGATCCAGATTAGGTTTATTGGATTAATGAGTTAATCCAAAGATTCAGATTAGCTTATTGAGTTAATGGTTAATATAATATACTAAAATCCACTCCATTAATGGAGATTAATGGAAGATTAATGAAAGAAGATTAAAAGGCAAGCTTTTGGTATTTCATGGATGAATACCAAAAGCCATGGGTTAAGTGTAGTGATCATCTTTTTGTCTTTTGTTTCTTGTCTTGGCCGACCATCACTTGTGATCGTTGCTAGCACAATGTATTTGGTGCTTCTCTGAATACTGAGTTCGTGTGATGAACGAAGGGTGTGTTCATGTGGATACCAAAGAGGCGTGGCCACTCTGATCACACTGAGATCTGCTGAAGCAACTATGTTGCCAGGATTGTTCTATTCACGCAACAAAGGTAGCAATTCGATCAAAATGAGTATTCTACATTCACTTGAATCTCCAGAAGGATTTTTTTCGCTACATATGTATGTTAATTTTTCAGCAAAAGATCCCTACAACACGATCATGTCTTTCTCCATGGCGCGCGGCATGCCTAGGCCGTACCCCCTGGCATGGTCGTGTTTTGCCTCCCCAAGCCCAACATGCCATGGTCGTGCCCCCTAGCATGACTGTGCTTTTTTATCATAGAGTTGGACACAGTCTTGCCATACCCATTGGCACGATCGTGTCCGGCCCCCAACTTCAGCCACTAGAACGGTATAACCCGATCGTGCCTCCCATCATGTCCATGGCGTGATGATGAAGTCCTGACAATTTTGGTCTTTTCCAATCGTTTTGGTATGTTGGAAGGGCTCTAAAAAACCCAAGAGGCCTCCTAAAATGAGGAGGGTTTTCCCCATGACAAGGAACCCTAGGAGTGTCGTTCCAAGGAGCCGTCGAAGTTTCCGTCCACCCTAGAAGCTTGGAGTTCTTCCAAAGATACCAACAACCATCACGACTAAGCTTCATCTTCTCTTCTCTCTTTGTTTTGAGCTGTATGAGGTCTTCTTCTATGTCTTTTGGTTGTAATTCCATCTCCATGGAGTAATTCTCTAGATTCTAGGACAAGAGAGTAGCCCAATGAATTGTTGACATTCGTTTCTATGTCTATTTATCTTTCTCTATTGCATCATATGTTTATTTCATGATCCGGCTTTATTATGCATACACAATTATGTCATTAACCATGCATCTTCATATCTCATGGGACGCAGGGGAGGAATGGAAGGTGAATCCAAATCTTTGACCTATAAAGACCGAGAGACGTGAGGGGTTGTTCACGAAAGTAGTCCAAACCTCACACTGACATCATTAGCTATCTCAAAGCTTAATGAGTCGACCCCGATTAAGCATCACAAAGTAGGGGATAACACCTAGAGGACCGCATGACATCGTGACAGGAGCCTTCTTGAGAAAGCGGTCACTCCAATAAGGTCTCTTGGTAAGTAGGCGTCATGTTTGGATAGACATGCCAGTATAATTCCAAAAGTCTATATCGATATCTCAGGATAGACTACCTGCATACGAACAAACATTGAGGTAGGAAAGTAAATAGTACTTTGGACGTCAATAGTTATCGTGGGGAAACCAAATCTTAGAATTGTTCCTCCAAATTCGAATTTCTTCCTCAACTTCTCGTGTGCTCTCGACTCGATTTTTTTCTTTCTCAAATCTTGTGATTTGTGACTTTCTAGATAACCTACTTCACGAATTCGATTGGTACTCAATTTTATAGTACCTGTGGGATTGATCTTTTTATTATTTGATGATAGCCGCGCACTTGCGATTTTCATCCATCACAACATAAAACAGTGTAATATTGCATGCTCTATTTTGATAGTAAGACATGCCTGATCTCAACTTTGAAACCTTCATTGGTTTATTAGTCGGATCAATGCCTAACTTTATCCCAATGTTAGGATGCATCCTCACGCCTTCTTTACAAAAGGTTTCTCCAGGACTTACCTTACTTACCTACCAAACATGAAATCTAGCTGACCTATTGGAATTCCTCTATTTAGTGTCTGATCGACCCACCAAGACTTCCCTCTTTACTTGATGTCTGATCTAACAGGCCCATCAAGTGTGTTGTGCCAGATCCATCTTGTCTTTCTCTGCTTGGTGTCTTATCCTCCTGATCTATTAAGACTTTATTGCCTAGTGTCCAGTCATTCTGACCCACTAGAACTTTTGCTGCCTAGTATACGGTCCTCTTGATCCACTAGGATTTTCCATGTCAAGTGTCCTACACATTCAACACTAATATCAAATGCATAATATCTAACTTTAAACCTTTGCCAGACATCAAAATATGAGTTCGATTATCAGCGTTGTCAATCTTCTTTAAGTTTGGGTAATCCTTTAAATATTCAATCTTACTTTGTTATGCCCCGGAGGAATACTTGCCCGACGATACGGACGATACCCCCTTGTGGCAAATGATAGATACAACATTGATACAAGTCCACATAGCTTATACAAGACAAAACCCACACAAAATAGCAATAACTAAAATGACAAGATTAAAGGCATAACCAAACCACTCAATTGCAAATAACAAATTGTGCATGCTGGCACGACTTAACATAGCAAACAAACTATCCAAGATAAAATACTAAAAGGAAACCAAAATCCACACAAGCGTTCACTTATTACAATATAAGTGTAGAAAACCAAAATTGTAATGAAATGCGAAAGAAAGTAATGTGGAAACCCTCAATGTGACATGGGACAGACGAACAGGATCTCTAGGCGACACATATATCCTTTATCTGATACCTGAGAAAAGTAAACACAAATAGGGGGTAGTGAGTCCAAATAACTATGCGGATATAAGAAAGATATTACATGATATCTAAACAGTAGGGAGATCAAAGGTACATGCAGTCTCACAAGAAACTCTACCAAGACTAGATCAAGGTACAAAAATATAATAGAATCTGCTACAGTAGTACTCGTAATCATCAAGTAGAATATACATATCAATAACAAGTCTGACATAGTCTAACTAATGTCACAACCCTATCTCTAACATATGTACTATATCACAGACATATGCGAGATATATGTATATATAAACACATCGAACAAGTGCAACACACATCTCATATGCATAAGCAACACACAACATATGCAAGTGCAACACACATCTCATATGCATATCAACACACAACAAATGCATAAGTATGGTCACTCCTGCATACCATTCTAGCTACCACGACATCTGTGTGGCCGAGGGGGAAGGACAATGATAATTGTACGCACTCCAGCTACCACTGCTCTGAGTGACCAAGTGGTCAGGATGCAAAGTAGCTATCTAGCTATAAACAAGAAAGGTCTTTGCCTGTACGAAGCTCCATCTACCACTACCTAAGTGACCGAGTGGCATGATAAGACAAACTGCTCACCACTCCAGATACCATTACCTAAGTGGCCGAGTGGTATGATAAGACAAACTGCTCACCACTCCAGATACCATTACCTAAGTGGCCGAGTAGAAAAAAATATGACTGACGACTATCTCAACTACAAGGGAGACATAGTCAACAACATGCAATAATATGCAATGGATAATAAAAATGAGCATCACACACATATGCAAGCATCACACACATATGCAAGCATCACACAATATGATAAATATCACACAATAATATAATAAGAATTATATAAGGTAAACACCTATGAAATACACCATACACGTGTGTAACAACCTACGATACACACCACACATGTGTGAACCAAACTATGATATACACCATACACGTGTATGCCACTACCAAGCATGGATAATCAAGAATAATAAGACTGCATGAATAACAAATAAATTAACACAATGTTCAAGTGTCTAAGTTTCAAAAGCAAGAAATGACTTGAATAGAATTAAGATATTTAAACCACCTATCAATACCAAATCTTATGCACTAGATAAATGTACTAACAGAGACAATGATGGAAGTACCCACCTCAAAATAGTATAATGCCCTAGTTGTCCTTAGATCCGACACTCTATCACGAATATGGATCCTATAAGTAGAAATACAAAAACTACTTAAGTACTAGACTAGAATCAAAACTCACTAACTAAATTATATGGGTTAATTATCTAATTAATGGATTGAATATAACTAATTTAAACATAGAGGTTAGTAATCGTAATCCCACAAGCCACATATAACCTTCCCAATTGCTAAATTGATTTCCAATCCACTAACCACATGAAACCCTAGTAATTAGCTCTAAATTATAATTCAATTTTGTTTGGGTATTGTTACCCCAAACAAGACTAATTAAATTGAACAAATACATCCTAGGTGAAAAAGTTTGTTACCCCTAAGGTCGAATTCTTCCTCAGTGGTGGCTGTCGGCTGGCTAGTGTGGCCGGAATAGTTCCAAACAGTGCCGGCAATGGCCGGAACAGTAACCACGCAATGGATTTCTAGCCAATTCAGTAGCAGAGATGAACAGGGATGAGGCAATGGTGGATCTAACCTAGGTGACCAAATTTCGATAGTGGCTGTGGTGGTGGCTACCGTCTGCACCAAGGATTGTTGGAGCCGATCTGGCCGGAGCTATGAGCTGAATGGCGGCGCTGAATTGCCAGAACAAGGGTGGCTAAGGATTAGATCTACCCTCACAGTGGTGGCCGACAACACTAGGGTGGCAGGCGGTCAGATCTGACCAGTTCTAGCTGGAGCAGATCTGGGGGAGTTTGGCAGATGGACAATGACGCTGTGATGGTGGCTCCGGTGAGATGGCCTCTAGATCCGTAGGGACTGGCTAGTGGCACAAGGATGGCTGGAGAAGATATGGCTGAGTAGTGGCAGTCGATGACCGATCTTTAGAGAAGAACAGAGGGAATAATCGACGACAACCTCCTCCATGGCAGAAACAATCGCTGCTCGGTTCACAGGTGGGAGAGGGAGATCGGGGCTGTGGCTGGCCGGCCAGATGATGATAGCCAGCGATGATGGGGTGGTGGCTGATCTCGGGAAGAGAAGAGGGAAAAATGGGGGTGTAGGTGGTGGTGATGAGTGAGGGAGAGGGTTTTGGGAGAGAGAATAGGGGAAAAGGAGATTAAGCTTAGGCTTTATAAATTAAACCTATGTTTAATTTATTCAATTAACCCCCTTAACTTAATTAATCCCCTATCTTAAAATATCATAAACTAACCCAAACTTAATTGGTATTTCTATTAGGCTCCCTCAAACTAATAATTTATCCCCTTCAAAATGTGTACAAATTCGGTTTAAATCTCGAAAAAAAATTCAGAAAATTTCATAAGTTATTTCTTAATTAACACTTATTATTTTATTTACCATATCTTACATTCTCCCCCATTAATAAGAATTTGGTTCCCAAATTTACTACGTTGGTGCGGTATCCAAACAATAGCTTATTCAATCGATTTAAGCACTGAAGAAACTATACACACCTTAAGTAAACAAGTGAGGGTATCGAGCTTGGATCTTATCCTCAAGCTCCCAAGGTTGCTTCTTCATCAGTATGATGCTACCATCCAACCTTGACAAGTCGAATGGTTTTGTTCCACAACTGATGCTCTTTCGATCCATAATCCACACAGGAACCTTCTCATAAGTTGCATCAGGCTAGAGTGAGACCGACATGTCCCTCAGAATGTGAATAAGGGGTCCGACACATACTTCCTGAACATGGATACATGAAACACATTATGTACACCTACAATGGTCGGTGATAGTGCCAACCGATAGACTACCTCACCTATCATCCTCTCCAATATCTGAAAGGGTCCGATGTAATGAAGAGCCAAATTGCCCTTCAGACAAAATCTGTTAACCCCTTTAGTGGGTGAAACACGTAAAAAGACATGGTCGCCCACTATGAACTCCAAACGTCTCCATCTTCGATCAATACAATTCTTTTGTCGATCTTGAGCTTTCAACATTCTTCATTTGATGGTATGTACTAACTCTACATTATGCTGAATGCTTTGTGGCCCTAAAATTTACTGTTCACCAACTTCCTCCCATAGGATAGGGGATCGACATGCTCTGTCATATAAAGCCTCAAACAACACCATCTGAATAGTTGAATGATAACTATTGTTGTACGCGAAATTCACTAAGTGTAAATGATCTTCCCAACTACCTCTGAAATCCATAACGCACACTCTTAACAGATACTCAAGTGTATGTATAGTGTGCTCTGATTGTCCATCTGTCTGTGGGTGAAAAGCTATACTAAAACGAAGCTCCGTACCCAAGGCTTGTTGAAGACTACCAAAATCGTGAAGTAAAATGCGGATCTCTATTAGATATGATACTCAGAGATATACCACGAAGCCTGGTAATCTCTCTACAATATAACTCCGCTAGGCGATCTAAAGAGTATATCTTAAGGACCGGTAAAAAGTGTGTAGATTTGATTAATCGATCAACAATTATCCAAATTGTATCATGTCCCTTCCATGTTCTAGGTAACGCCACTACAAAATTCATAGTGATATGCTCTCATTTCCATTCTGGTATATGAATCTTCTGAAGCAAACCTACTGATCTCTGATGCTCAGCCTTCACTTACTGGCATATCAGACATCTAGCCATGAAATCCGCTATGTCCTTTTTCATGTCATTCCACCAATAAGAGTGTTTCAAGTCTCTATACATTCAGGTACCACCCAGATGAATCACAAATTTGGATCGATGTTCTTTCTGAAGCAAATCCTCTTTGACAGGGTGTGACTTGGGTACACATAATCTTTCCCAAAAATAGAGGATACCATTCTCATCACATGAAAATTCTATCTGTTATCCTGAAACCGCTCTGCTACACAGATAATACAGATGTTGATCACTAGCTTGTGCTCCTTTAATTTGCTCAACTATGGGTGACTGAGCAATCATAGATACTAAAATCCTTCGCTCTATTTGTCCCTGTTCTACTAGTCCCAACTTTGAGAAACTCTGTACCAAGTCTATAACTACCACTCGGTGACTAGCCAGAACCCCTCGAGATTTCCTACTTAAAGCATCTGCTACTACATTAGTTTTCCCTAGATGGTAGTTATTGGTGCAGTCATAATCTTTTAGAATTTCCATCCATCTCCTTTGCCTAAGGTTCAACTTCTTTTGTGTAAATAGATACTTAAGACTTTTATGATCTATGAAAATCTCGAAAGTAATTCCATATAAATAATGCCTCCATATCTTTAGAGCAAAGATGATAGCTGCCAACTCCAAATAATGGACAGGGTAATTTTTCTCGTGATCTTTCAGTTGACGAGAAGCATATGATACTACCCGTGCATGTTGCATTAGAACTGCACCTAACCCCTCAGCGATGCATCAATGTAGAGCACAAATCCATCTTCCCTAGAAGAAAGCACTATGACGGGCACAATTACCAGTCTTTGTTTGAGGTCTTGAAAAATTGTCTCTCAATTCTTTGTCCAAGTAAATTTCACTCTCTTCCTATTCAATCGAGTCAATGACAGGGTAATGCTGGAAAACTCTCTACAAATTTTCGGTAATATCAAGCCAGTCCCAGAAAGCTATGAACTTCCTATACTATCTTCGGTTGCTCCCAACCAGTAACGACCTCTATTTTCAAGGGATCCACCGATATTCCTCTACTAGAGACAATATGTCCGAGAAATCCCACTGAAGACAGCGAAAATGCACATTTACTAAACTTCGCATAGAGACGTTCTCATCGAAGCGTCTGTAGAACTATGCGAATATGTTGTTCATGCTCCACCTCTGACCGAGAATATATCAGAATGTCTTCAATAAAAATAATAACAAACTAATCCAAGTACTCTAAAAATATCTGATTCATCAAGTATATGAAAATAGTTGGAGCGTTGGTAAGTCCAAAGGCATTACCAAGAACTCATAATGTTCATACCGAGTTTGAAATGTCATCTTTTGTACATCTTCATCCCTTACTCTAAGTTGATGATAACTTGAGCGTAAATCAATCTTAGAGTATACACAGGTGTTCTTAAGCTGATCAAATAAATCCTCTATCTGTGATAGTGGATATTTGTTCTTAATGGTTACTGCATTCAGTTGCTGATAGTCTATACATAGTCTTAGTGATTCATCCTTCTTTTTGACAAAAAGAACTGGAGCTCCCCATGGGGAAACACTAGGGCAGATAAATCCCTTATCCAACAACTCCTGTTACTGTATCTTAAGTTCTTCTAGTTCCTTTGGTGCTATGCGGTAGGTGGTCTTTGATATCGATGCTATACCCGAAATCAACTCAATCATAAATTCTACTCGTCTCTTTGGGGGTAAGTCGGGAAGTTATTCTGAAAATATGTTCGGGTATTCTCAAACTATAAGAACGTCCGAGAGCTATGAAGCACCATCTTCCTCAGCCTTAATCAATGATAATAGATATCCCTGACAACCTTGAGATAATAGCCTCTGCGCTTGCAGTGCTGAAATAATAGAAATCCTATCATCATTGGTCCCAACAAATTCCCAAGAGGGTTGGTTCGAAGGTCGGAAGGTAGTCACTCTTGCTTGATAATCAACTGTAGCATAATGGGTAGTCAACCAATCCATGTCTAGGATGATGTCACATTCTATCATATCAAGCACCTAAAGATCTACTATCAGTGAATGACTGCCGAAGTCCAAGGGGCATGCCCTAACTTTTTGACTGATGGTCAATACCTCTCCAGATGGCAAAAATACCACTAAGCCATGCGATTTGAGTATATGAAATCTATGAATCTTACCCAGAAATATACGAGATATAAATGAATGTGAACTATTAGTATCAATTAGTAAATCAGCAGGTGTAGAATAAACTGAAATAATACCCTGAAAGACCGATCCCTCGGCTCACCGTGCCTCCTCTCGAGTGACAGCATAGACTCGTCCAACCTCTGCGCTCGACGATTGCATTTTTCGAACAGTTTGAGGCTGAGACAAAGGAACGGTAGATGACTTCTGTGACTGAGGCTGGACCAACTTATATGCCTAAGATGGCGGAGGTAAATGTTGTTGTGCTGGATATGCCTGATGAACTGGGGCTTCTGCAGGGTACTGCATAGTTGGAGGTATAGTTGTATGCTCTGGACCCTAGATAAAATATATATGTGCCTGTGGGGGTGGCATAAGCTGCTATCATGAAGAGTACTAAGTCCTCTAGGATCCTCTCTGTGGTCTAGTCTGAGCAGGTTGATCCCCCGTAGGAGTAACATCAGTAGTCTCCAATTGAGCCCTCAAAGTGCAATCTCGGCTCACATGTCCTGGAAGCTTATAGTAGAAGCATATAGCTTGGTCTTGAGGGCACTCAGGTTTGTTATGATTCTTGGAACCATACTAAAAACATCGGATCATACTGGCGTCATTTCTTTGACTCTACAGATGGGAATGAGAAGATCTTGCTGCTAATCGACCTATCTTCTGCGGTCGAGAAGACTCTCTAGTAGTAGCCCGTGATTCTTGGCTCCTGTCCTCCTTTTTTTGCCTAGAAACCTGATGTCTCTGATTTGGAGGTCTACTCTGGGATGTTTGCTTATCATTTCCTTTCTCCCAAGATACTAGCTGTTGAGTCATCTCTATCAATAAAGCTCGATCCAATGTCTCTCGATAAGTACTGGCCAAAGACTCTGATATCGTGATCCAAATATACGTTGCAAGGCCTTGAGTGAACTAGAACATCTGGTCATAGTCCTGAGCTATAAGATAAGGACAAAACTCAGTGAGGCGGTTAAATTTTGCATTGTACTCCATCACAGTACGATCTCCCTGCTTAAGGTTCAAAAATTCTTGGCGATGAGCCATGAAAAAAGTAGCGGGATAATACTGTCTCTCAAAAGCATCTCTAAATAAATCCCAAGTAATGGGCTAATCCCCAAAAATCGTCTTCTATATTTTTCACCAAGTGATGGCCTGGTCTCTTAGATGGTATGCAGCTAATTCAACCTTTTCTTCATCAGTGCATTTTATGTACTCGAATGTGCCTCCTAGATTATCTAACCAGGCATGAGCAACCCAAGGATCTAAATCTCTATGAAATATGGTAAATCTATTCTTAACTAAGCGAATCAACACTGGTATACAGGCTCTATCCATCACCCAGCTAGTAGTAGTCTAGGTGGGTACTGTAGGTGACATTTCCTGAGACTATCCTCCCTGATCTCCCATAGGGGTTTGATGGGCCTGAACACCACTATTTGACTCCATATCAGTCGGAACCCCAGAAGAGTTCCCCTCTCTAGCATTAAACTCAGGTCCCATCGACACAACGGGTCATCTCCATGGTCGCCTCGGACCACAACTACAAATAGTAGCTGACCCATCACAAGTCATACCTGTTACAGATAACTAGGTAAGAACTAATAGAAATATAGGTTGCTAGTTATACAACTTACATCCTATAGCCAGAGATGTCTTGTCACTACCTTGTCCTCAAACTCGAAAAGTCATATCGAGAAGATAAATCACGATATCCGAAACACGAAAATAGGTTTCGCAAACCTATGGCTCTGATACCAATAAATTATCATGCCCGGAGGTATACTTGCCCAACTATACAGACGATATTCCCTTGTGGAAAATGATAGATACAACACTGATACAAGTCCACATAGCTTATACAAGCCAAAACCCACATAAAATAACAATAACCAAAATGACAACATTAAAGGCATAACCAAACCACTCAATTGCAAATAGAAAAATGTGCGTGCTGGCATGGCTTAACATAGCAAACAAACCATCCAAGACAAAATACCAAAAGGAAACCAAAATCCACACAAACGTTCACTTATTACAATATAAGTGCATAAAATCAAAAGTGCAATGAAATGCAAAAGAAAGTAATGCGGAAACCCTCAATGTGACATGGGACAGACAGACAGAATCTCCAGGTGACACATATATACTTTATCTGATACTTGAGGAAAGTAAACACAAACAAGAGATAGTGAGTCCAAATGACTATGCGGGTATAAGAAAAATAGTGCATGATATCTAAATTATAGGGAAATCAAAGGTACATGCAATCTCACAAGAAACTATACCAAGACTAGATCAAGATACAAAAATATAATAGAATCTGCTACAGTACTACTCGTAATCATCAAGTAGCACATACATACCAATAACAAGTCTGACATAGTCTAACTAATGTCACAACCCTATCTCCAACATATGTACTATATTACAGGCATATGCAAGATATATGTATATATAAACACATTCAACAAGTGCAACACACATCTTATATGCATATGCAACACACAACATCTACAAGTGCAACATACATCTCATATACATATGCAACACACATCTATATGACCGAGGGGGCAGGAAAATGACAACTGTACACACTCCAGCTACCACTGCTCTGAGTTACCGAGTGGTCAGGATGTAAAGTAGCTATCTAGCTACAAATAAGAAAGGTCTTTGCCTATACGAAACTCTAACTACCACTACCTAAGTGGCTGAGTGGCATGATAAGACAAACTGCTCACCACTCCATATACCACTACCGAAGTGGCCAAGTGGGTAGAAATATGACTGAAGACTCTCTTAACCATAAGGGAGACATAGTCGACAACATGCAATGATATGCAATGGATAATAAAAATGAGCATCACACACATGCAAGTATCACACAATATGATAAAATATCACACAATAATATAATAAGCATCACATAAGGTAAACACCTATGAAACACATCATACACGTGTGTAATGACCTATGATACACACCAAACACGTATGTACCAAACTACGATATACACCATACACGTGTATACTACTACCAAGCATGGATAATCAAGAATAATAAGACTGCATGGATAACAAATAGATTAACTCAAGGTTCAAACATCTAAGTATCAAAAGCAATAAATAACATGAATATAATTAAGATATTTAAACTACTTATCAATACTAAATTTCATGCACTAGATAAATGTACTAATAGAGACAAGGATAGAAGTACCCGCCTCAAAATAGTTGAATGCCCTAGTTGTCCTCAGATCTGACGCTCTGTCTTGAATCCGGATCCTATAAGTAGAAATACGAAAACTTCTTAAGTACTAGACTAATATTAGAATCAGAACTCACTAACTAAATTATACAGGTTAATCATCTAATTAATGGATCAAATAGAACCAATTTAAACATAGAGGTTAGCTATTCTAATCCCTTAAGCCACATATCACCTTCCCAATTGCTAAATTGATTTCCAATCCACTAACCATTTGAAACCCTAGTAATTAGTTCTAAATCATAATTCAACTTCGTTTGGGTATTGTTACCCGAAACAAGACAAATTAAATTGAACAAATACATCCTAGGTGAAGAATTTTATTACCCTAAGGTCGAATTCTTCCTCCCCGGTGGTGGTTGTCGGCTAGCTAGGATGGCTGGAATAGTTCCAAACAGTGTCGGCAATGGCCGAAACAGTAACCACGCAATGAATTTCTAGCCAATTCTATGGTTGAGATGAATAGAGATTAGGCAATGGTGGATCTGACCTAGGTGGCCAAATTTTGATAGTGGTTGTGGTGGTGGCTACCGTCTCCACCAGGGACTGCTGGGGCTGATTTGGCTGGAGCTGTTAGCTGACTGGCGGTGCTGAATTGCCGGAGCAGGGATGGCCAAGAATCGGATCTGCCCTTAAAGTGGTGGCCGACAACACTAGGGTGGCTGGTGGTCAAATCTGACCAGTTCTGGAAGAGCACATCTGGGGAGTCTGGCAGATGGCCAGCGATGCTGTGATAGTGGCTCTGGTGAGATGGCCTCCAGATCCATAGGGATTGGCCGACGACACAAGGATGGCCGGAGTAGATCTAACTGAGCAGTGGTGGTCGACGACCGATCTCCAAAGAAGAACAGAGGGAATAAGTAGCGGTGACCTCCTCCGTGGCAACAACAATCGCTGCTCGGTCCGCAGGTGGGAGAGGGAGACTGGGGTTGTGGGCTACGACTGGCTTGCTTGGCGATGGCGGTAGGCGACGATGGGGTAATGGCTGATCTCGGGTGTAGAAGAGGGAAAAAGGGGGTATAGGCGGCGGTGATGAGTGAGGGAGAGGGTTTTGGGAGAGAGAATAGGGAAAAAGGAGATTAAGCTTAGGCTTTATAAATTAAACCTTTGTTTAATTTATTCAATTAACCCCCTTAACTTAATTAATCCCCTACCTTAAAATGTCATAAACTAACCCAAACATAATTGGTATTTCTATTAGGCTCCCTTAAACCTAATAATTTATTCCCTTCAAAATGTGTACAAATTTGGTTTAAATCTCGAAAAAAATTCCAAAAAATTTCGTAAGTTATTTCTTAGTTAATACTTATTATTTTATTTACCATATCTTACATACTTAATTTTGATACATGTCTAAAGTGGGTGTGAGTTAATCTCCTATACCACAATCAAAATTTTCTCTTGTTGTGTTAGAAGACACTTGAGTGAGAAGCTAGGTAGATTGATTGTATATATATTGTTTTGCCTAATTTCTTTTAAGGTTATATCAGAACCTTTAATTAAACATTCGGTAGATTTGAATTCTACTATATATCCAACATCAAACAATTGACTAATGTTAAGTAAATTAAAATCAAATATATCTACAAGTATAACTTTATGAATAGTAAAACTTGACTTAGGTTTAATATTACTTGACCCAATTACCTTAAGTATTCCATTGTTTCTGAAAGCTATTAATCCTAAATTCTTGATTTCAATTTTATAAATTTTTGACGGTCTTCAATTATATGTCTAGAGCAGCCACTATCAAACATCTATTAGTTTAGGCCTTTATCTTCTTACATCTATTAGTTTAGGCCTATATGTAACTAGTTTATTGGATCCTATGGGTTTAAATTGTTGCATCTCACCCAATCTAAATTATCAAAGCATGTTAACCTTATGGGTTTTGTAAGATGTTCAATTTTACTTGATTAATTAGTGATAATTTGGGAAGAGAGTTTGATCTTGGGTTAAATTCAGGTTTAGCTTTGGGTTAGTTTGTTGGTGCAGTCAACACTGATAATCGAACTTGTATTTTGATGTATGACAAAGAGTTTAAAGTTAAACATTATATGTTTGATATGTTAGTTAAGTGTGCAAGTCACTTAATATGAAAAGTCCTAATGGGCCAGGAGGACCGGACATTATGTATCAAAAAGACCTAGTGGATCAGAAGGATCGAACACTAGGCAAGGAAATCTTAGTGGATCAAAAGGACCATACACCAGGCAAAAGACCAAATGAGCTAATCTAGAAGAGCACTTGATGGGTCAGCTAGACCAAACATCAAGTAAGGAAAGTCCTGATGCGTCGATTATACACTAAGAAGAAGAAGATGTCACGCCCTGGGAGGATATTTTATCTGACGAAAATCGGATAGCACCTCCTCTGTATGGGTAAATCAAATACCTGCTACATAATATATCCGACGAAAATAGGACAGCACAATATCCTGCTACATGATATATCAAATACCCCACACGGGTATATACAAACATACAGTAAATAAAACAACACAACCACACAGTTAATGATACCAAGTCCTCCACACATGTGAAGGGAAACATACAAAAAAAACACACAACAACTAGTACGAGTGCCGACACGACTTACATCACAAACAAAAAGTCCAAGATTCAAATCACAAAGCATACTCATTATAATGCACTTATTACAAAACCAGAACATAAACAAAGTAGAAATCCGGAACCAACATACGATACAAAAATAAAACAAAACCTTTCGTTGACTCGGGACAGGCAGACTGGACTCTTCCGGGGACAGGCAGAAGATCTAGCTGATACCTGAGAAAATAAACATATACAATAGGATGGTGAGTCCAAATGACTCCGCGGGTATACGAAAGATAGTGCATGATAATAAAGCAATAAGAGATCAAGGGAA
>JBBUKS010000029.1:2858080-2875115 GCA_038050645.1 Hedychium gardnerianum
TGCATTAAAACTCATGGTCAAAAACTTGGAAAATCAACCTATATAAATTTATCGCTTACCCCTGTCAGGTTGGTGGTGAAGGAGTCTATTAGACGACTGGTGGACTTGTTGTGGCACATCTCACTCGAATATGTGTAAGCCTTCGAGGCTCGTCCCCTCAGTCTGATGGTCAACTCCCCTTCCCCCTTACTCGTGCCTTCCTCACTCGGGGGAATCACAATGACCGGCGACCCATAGTCAGGTGGAGCAACGAAGCACTCGCCTGGGTACTCTGGTCTTCCGTGCCTGTTTTCATAGGCTCCGGAGTTGGTGGGGTAGGTGTAGAAGACTGGAGCGGCACGGGAACAGTCCCGGATGAGCTAGAGCCAGGGGTCACAGCCTGGGAGCCTTCGGTCCTCTAACCAGCTTTCTGTGAAGTGATCGGTCGGCATCTCTTCATAATGAGCGAAGGGGCCGGGCTGGGACTATCTTCTCGAGAAGAAATGGGCATCGAGACCATCAAAGGACGCGGTGGTGGGAGCTCATCAGTATGCGCCGCCACGTCATTGAGAGAGCTTGTCCAGTCTTCGACCGCCAACTCGGACGCCCTCTCTTCTAGCTCGGCGCTGGTTAGCTTCAGGGTCTGGCTAACTGAAGCCCTTCACATTGTCTGAGTTGCAAAAGAAACAGAGTCCTCAGTTAGCAATAATAGGAAGAGAAAGTACACATCTTACCAAAAGAAAATTACAGCTTTGCTTTGACGGGGCTCAGGACGAAGAGGAAAAGAAGTCCTTCGTCAATCAATTTCTTCACGTTGAACCGTAGCTCGAACAGGATGCTAGCTGCTCAGAGATAAGTCTCCTCTGTTTTGTAGTGTCCCAGGACAAGAGCCTTGGGTATCTCCATTTGCCACTCGGTCGGCCATGAGAAGGGGGTCGGAGGCTTTAGAAAAACGTATTTAGACTTCCATCCTTTATGAGAAGTTGACATCTCATCTAAGAAATAGCTCCCCGTTCAGGATTGGAAAAAGAAGACACCGGGCTCAATCTTCTTGGGATAGAAAAAGTAGTGGAAGACACGGGGAGTGAATGTAATAAAATACAAGTGGAAGACAATTATGGCTCCACAGATCTGACGAAAGGCGTTGGGACCGAACTGCTGAAGAGGAAACCTAAAGAAGGTTGGAATATGAAAATATCTAGACAGAGCGATAAAGAAGGTTGGAAGAGGAAACCTAAGGCCTCCGAGAAACTGACCCATGAAAAATGCTACTCTCCCGGTCAGTGGCTTATGGGGTCGGTCGGTCGGACTCGGGATAGACAATCTATACTCGATCGGAATTTCATACCGAATCCTAACTACTTCTAAGTCTTCGATCAA
Organism: Hedychium gardnerianum; assembly: GCA_038050645.1. Taxonomy (NCBI): domain Eukaryota; kingdom Viridiplantae; phylum Streptophyta; class Magnoliopsida; order Zingiberales; family Zingiberaceae; genus Hedychium; species Hedychium gardnerianum. The sequence goes on from JBBUKS010000029.1 coordinate 2,859,440, forward strand.
AAAATCTGATTTCATCGAAGTATACCACAGTCCCGAAACACTACCAGTGGTCATATCCATGCCAAACTTAGAAGAAATAGGGGAAAACGAAGAGGAAGAATAAAAGAGGACTTACGAAAGGAAATGAGAGCAAAGAAGGAAGCGACGCAACGACGACGAGAGCTGCGAAGATTGAGAAAAATGACGGCGAGAACTGAGGCAACGACAAGAACGAAGCGAAAATCATCGATGCCCAACCCTAATAAAGCCCCTCTGGCAGAATCCCAGCCCTCAGATACGAATGATCAAAATCACAAGATGGTTTCAGGACCATCCAATAAGAGCGTCGAATCACCGGTATCGGAACAATCACCAATGGTGGTGCCACGTGTCAGCCATGAATCGGTCGACATAATGATCGACACGATGGCTGAAGCGTCATCCCGATGCGTTATCACGCGTATTCAGGGCATTAATGCGCCTGCTTCTCGGATTTTGAAGAAAGATTGGGTTTCATCCACGTCAGCATTAGCGCGGCGATCGATCCTAAATACGGATAATCTTTTCTTCCGATTGGGTCCCGATACCGAATTTAACTAGTCCAGTTAGTCAGACAAATGCCTCCTTTGACTAGACTTGAACGGGAGGCTTATGATATGGAGAATGAATCTGAGGATCCACGTGCGGGTCAAAGTCAACAATCATTGATCCAGAGGGTCTAGATAAATCCCGGTTGGGAAGCGTTAACAGCCGATCGGGTAAAACAGTTAAGAATCCACGTAGTCTATCAAAGGGAAGACCGAAGGGTGTCTTACCAAATTTTGATCGGGAATCCTCTCCCACCGACCGGGAAAATCCAAGAACAGATATTTAAACATTAGCACAACTCATCATAACACACCCGGTCGGATAAATTATTAAGTGAGCCGACGTGGGGAAACTCAAGGAGATTTCCCGATCGGAGCATAACATGTGCCAACCGGATCGAATAAATCTACTGGGTATAAACCTCCCTCTCAGGTAAAGCGCTGGTTACTACTCCCATTAAAGACTGACAAGATCCATGGATTTGGCGTAATATTGACTAATTAGTAATAAATACTAAACTTGCAAAGGATGAGGACAGTACGATTAAAATATTCTGATAGTACGGAAATCTCTTCATCATCATAGATATCTTACTGGAACAATATGCCTCATTAATGAGGGGAATACTTCTCCTCTACAGGTATATAAGCAAGTCTTTACACACAGAAGGAGGTATGCGTTATTGTTCTGCTACTGTTTCATTTACATCTTTTTTCGATCACTGATTTGAACATCGAAGTAAATACGCCCGGACCCTCTCCGAGCATTCATTCTAACTCCGGTTCTCTCCTCTACATGTTCGGCTCAACATCTCCTGTTCCCCTCCATTCGGTGACCCTCAAGAGACTTGATCAGAGATATATTCAGTTTATCGATGACTCGTCTATTTAGTAATTCAGTACAGAAACATGTGTTTATAAATGACTATTTTAAAAATGAAATCCAATTAAGTACTTGTTCACTCCAAACGATGGGACAACAATGATGTAAGGCAGAGGCGACAACAAACGATAATAATATGATCGAGAAGAGATTAGAGTTAGGTGAAAAAACAAATGAAAACACATACGGAGGGAGAATTCTATTATATTTGTATTTAAAAAAAAACCAAATATTTGTTATTAAAAAATTCAATAATATAACAATTTATGTCCATATGAGAAATGAGAAGTATTTTATTTATTTATTTATTTATTTTTCTTATATGAATTTAGAAATAATAATTTCTCTTCTCAATCCATTTAAAATAAAATAATAAAAAAAATGAGAAGGAATTTCACTCCAATTTACAACTTGTTATTTTCTTCAGAAATGAATTAAAAATATAAAATTGTAAAATTAACTTTTAAAATTGATCGATCTATTATTTCTTTCTTGTATAATTCTTACTCCTTCATTATTTCCTTCAGTTTAAAATTATTTATATTTTCATTGTCCTCTCTCTTTCAAGTGAAACGACACAAAAACGTTGATAGATATTGTCTCCAGTTGTCAATGAGCTTATCCTCTTTCCTTTTTTTAAACTTGATTTAAGTTAATCTATTCGATTTGCCTTGCATGTGATGCGACCACATACACCTAATCTATTCGATTTGAGTTCCCTCAACTAACCAGTAAAAAAATTAAGTGGAGGCCAGGGAAAAATAATAAATTTTATTAATTTAATTAATTAATTATGAAATGATTAATTTAATTTTATAAAAAAAAATTATCGATCATTAAAATAAATCAATAAATATTAATGAAAGTCGATGAATATTTTTAAATTTATTTTTTATTAAAGAAAAATATTTTTTATAATATATCATAATTGATAATTAAATTTTAAATTTTTTAATTATTTATTTAAAAATTTAATTATTATATTATTATGACGAAGACAAGTGAAGGCTTGGAAGCATGGAGGCATGGGCATCTCATGGTACAGATATGCCCTCGCACCCAACGTGGTCATTAATGTTTGGGTGATGAGTTCAACACGGAGTGGTTGAACCAACTCAACTCACCATGTGGGCACAATGAATAGGGACGTAGTAGTAGCAGCAGTACGTTAATTGTATTCACTGGAGTTAAACTCGGTCAGTTTGCTTCCTCCTCTTCCTTGGGTGAGGAATTTAGGATTTAGCACTGTAAACAAAAAATACGATCAGCGATCAAAATGTCTATCGCTAATCCACCGCTATTTGATCATAACAATCGATTAATAACCAATTTATATTGTCACTAGAAAATAAATTGCTAATGTCATTTAACGACGGAATTTAAATTTTCATCATTAGTTAGCGACGGACGTTTAGTTACCGTTAATGACGGATCATAAATATCGTCACTAATTGGCAATAGAATTTAAATTCTATTACTAATTAGAGACGAATATTTAAACTTCATCGCTAAAACTATAACCCTTAAATCCAGAATAATCCTGATATTTAGCGACGGAATTTATTCATCTCTAATTAGCGACGGAATTTAAATTTCATTGCTAAAATCCTAACCTGAAAATAACTCTGGCATTTAGTGATAGAGTTTAAATTTCGATCGCTAATTAGCGACAGAATTTAAATTCCATCGCTAAAACCCTAAATCCGGAATAACCTTGGTAATTAGCAACAAAATTTAAATTTTTATTGCGAAATTTAAATTCCGTCACTAAATTCCAACAAAATTCTAACAAAACCTCCCCTGTTTTGTGTATTATCCACTGTTTACGTATAAACTCTCGATCACAATATATAAATCATCACAAATGATAATTTTCACAACATACAAACAACATAACAACACATTCATAGATTCCTTTACATAATAAATGATACAAATACATTACAAATTCATCACAAACGATACATTATAAACTCATCACAAACAATACATATTCATTAACATATTCTTACAAATAATACATTACAAACAATTCATATTCATTCACATATTCCTTACAAATGATACATATTCGTTCATATATTCCTTACAAACGATGCATTACAAACTGATCACAAACGATACATATTCATTACAAACGATGCATATTCAATTTATATCAAATCCAAAAATCTCAAACATGAATATAAATTCTAAAATTCAATTCATATCATCACAAACATGAATCTAAAATCCAATTCAAATTAAATCTACAATATGAATATCCAAGTATCTCAAATTTACTAATAAACATCTGAATCTAATAAATTCAAATACATTACCAACGAAAATAAATAAAAAAACTTGAATAGCTAACACATCCACCAATCTCACTCCAAAACTAACTAGTAGCATCCAATCCTACAGAAAATTTAATATGATAGATTTTTAAGGAAGAAACTAGTCATACATCATCAACAAATTGAATTTAAACTAAAGAGGTGAATACTATAATAAAAAAATGTATAACTAGATGATAATTTTACAAGTTTAAAAAAAAACCTAAATGCTAGTTTTCATATCTATTGATAGTGATATCTGATATAGAATATGAATGCTAGTTTCTAAAAAAAATGTAATTGAATTAGAGATACATCTAATATGAAAATCCATGAGTGATAAACAAAAAAAAAAGAAAAGTTAAAGGACAACACACTTATCAGATGTCAACTATTGATCAAGGTCCTAAGGGTTCTGAGTCTCCTGAAAGTCAAAACTATGCAGCGTTTGACTCATTCAAGCCATGAATTCTTGCATTTCCCGTCTAATTTCCTCATATCTTCTTTGAGTTTGGCAAGACTCTTCAAATTGTTGCTCTAATGTCGAGAATCGATTCTTCAAACCTAGTTTTTCTTTCTTTAATGCTTGTACCTTAGTAGATGATCCGCTGGGATGACCCCTGGCCCTGTGAGTCATCACACGATCATATACGACTTTCGCCTGAGACCCAAGACTGTAGAGGGAGGAGGTCTTTTTTTTTCCACAGACCACATCATAATAAATCTTATTTATCGAGTCGGTGGATAGAGTCTGTGTCTCGTCTTCCTCTGTAGCAGACTGAGACACTTGTGCAACTCTGACGGTCATTTCATTCTATTTAAAGAAAATAAAAATAAATTCATATCAAATATACAATTAGAAAAAGTATATATTGTTAAAGGTTAAAGGTATTCAAGTTTATATTCTTACATCTAATGCTCCGATAGAGGATCAATAAATGTGTCATCTTTTTTTTTGTGTCTTGCTAAATACCTCCAAACAAGTAGGAGATCACTGTAGTTCATCTACCTGAATATTAAAGACTGCAATTAAATTGTTTACTTTCATTGATAATTAAAGAATTATAATATAACTTTATTAATTGTAAACTAACCAAGTCTATGACATGTTCTACAATCGATTGAGATCTAGCTGTATGCTTTGTGAATTCGGTGCTAGGGCTAGCCAGCTTAGTGTTTTTGTTGGTTCGAGCTATTACTGAATTTGACTATCATCTTTCTGCAGTCCAGATAACTCGTCATACACCATAAATATATATCCTTTGGTATATAGGATAACCTTGTACCCTTTTTTTTATATTTATATAACATATCCTTGTAGAGTTTAGCATAAGCATTGTTCCAAATTTCTTTAAATTCTGTCTCGTGTCCTGGCTCCCAGGTATATTTTTCCCGCAAATATAAGTTCACAAATTAGTATTAAAAAAAATATTCAAATTACTTATCAATCATATTCAAATTATTTATTAAAAAATCATTATAATAAAATTGTCGCATATCTTGGTCTACATGTCTCCGTGTAGTACCAGAAGCGCACACTCATTCTTTAAATTTGTTCAATATGTACGCCGCCACTCTATGACCATCTGAAGTAAAATTGCATGAAAATAAAATTAATGTATTAAAAATATGTTATAAATAAAAAATATTTAAAATAAATATTACTAATAACATCAATATTTATCAATTCCAACAATCCGTAAAATAATCTTATCACCGGGTGTTGCTGCCTAATTTGACATGTTTATATCGACACAATAACATCATAATACATGCATATTCAAAATAATAATCATAATAAAATAATAATACATACTATGATATAATTATACATGTAAATAATAAACAATATAATTACGAAAATGGTAAACATTAATGTAATATCCTAAAAATAATAAAATATAATAAAAAATTAGTTAAAATCAATCCAATAAATTGTTCCCTCCTTTGCGTAGGAAAAGTATAAATTATTTGACTTTCTTCTATAGAAAGCATAGCCTTTTTAACATTGAAATAAAGTACACTTTTCCAGAGATACCACAAAATATATTCCTTGTCGGAGAGGTTTTTTTCTCTTGTTTTTTCTCATATTTTTTTTCATAATGTCTACTGCCTATTTGTATGAGAAGCAGAAATTCCAAAGATGAGTGAGTGTGCTCCTTTATTCTGCTGCACAGCAACAGAACTATTCGTAAGCTATGACAATAACAAAACTATTCAGTGCAATTAGGATTTTGATAAAGAATTATATGAGCCCAGGATTTTACGATGAAAACTTGTTGCATCTACCAGTCATCTACTATGATACTTGATTTTAAGGTATGACAAGTTGTCGGCTGCAAGGATTTTACAATGAAAACTTGTTGCATCTACCATCCCAATACTTGGTTTTAAGGTATGCCAAGTTACCGGCCGCGAGCTAAACTTGTTGCATCTACCATGCCATCTACTATGATACTTGGTTTTAAGGTATGCCAAGTTGCCGGACACGAGCTTGCGGCCAGCCAAGCTGCCGATCGAGATATAGGATGGCTGATCAAGCTAGCAGCCGTGAGCTTGCGGCCGGCCAAACTAGCGGTCGCGAGCTCGCGGTCGGCCAAGCTCGAAGCCGCAAGCTGCGTCGACAGGAGAGGGTTTAGGAGAGGGGAGAGATCGAGAGTACCTCTTGCCGGAGATGAGAGATTGTCGGAAAGACGTGCCGGAAAAGAAAGATCTTCAGAGAGGAGAGATCGAGAGAGAGAGAATGATTTTTGGTTGGGAATCAAAATTAGGGATCGAACTCTAATTTTGATCTCTAAATTAGCGACGGAATTATATTTTCATTGTTAATTTAGAGACGGAAATATGTTTCCATCGCTAAATAGAGACGAAAATATGTTTCTGTCACTAAATAGAGATCGAAATATATTTCTGTCGCTAATTAGCGACGGATATTAGATTTCCGTAGCTACATTCGTGATAGAGATGTAATGTTTGCCGCTTAATAGAGACGGGATTCTAAATCGATTGCTATTTAAATCCGTCCACTAAATAGCAACAGATTTAGTGATGAAATTATGTTTCCGTCTCTAAATAAATTTGCGACAGAAACATAATTCCGTCACTAAATCCGTCGCTATTTTTAGATTTTGTTGTAATGTAGGATTTTAAGAAAGAAACAAGGATGAGCTGGTTCGATACATGTTCATTCATGGACACATGATAATCAAGAAATGAAGAGAGTGAATGAAGATGAAGGCCAACATTGCAACATCCATGCAAGGATGGCCATAGTAGACCATCTCGTGGGCTTTTTCATCACAATGTCTTATTACCCGTTCCCTCTGAACAACTTCTGTCCTACATATTTATGGTTGCGGTTTCAAAAGTGAATAAATAGATACCTGCATTATTAATACAGTTTGCCGGCCAAGGATACGTTTAATATGTGGAATGCAAACAAACAACCTGCTGAAACCCGTATCAGGCGTTCGATACATTAAAACATAAAGGCAAATGGTATTATTATGAAACGAAAATCGCGAGTACGAGACATTTTAAAGCAACAGTCTTAGTCTTAACTTGTCCTTCTAGACAGGACCATATTTTTGCTTTTCCAATTCTATCATGCAAAATGAAATTTACCAATGGTTAAACATAGAGGCATGCAACCATGGAGGAGTCACGCATGAGCTTGAAGGGTCGGTAGAGAAGACAAACTGAGCAATTCACAAGCACATTTGATGGGGAACATAAGGGAGCAAGTTGGGAGGTCATTCTCCAAGAAGAGGACTCCATCTGCACTCGACGCTAACCTTACGTGCTCATTTTAACCAGCACATAGAATTTCTCTTTTCTTGTTTTTTAAGAAAAGAGGAGAAGAGAAAAACTCTTTTTACCTGCAAATTTGTTTGATTCCTCAGTGATTTGACTTGCTTCTGATGACAGCAATGTGTCGGCTGCCGTGCTGCTTTGTCTCGTGTTAAAGGTATCGTCCAATTTCTGAATCACCTTCGCAATTTGATTTCCTTCCGGTGTTAAGTTTATCGACTATTTACCTCTGGCAGCAGTTTTGTTGCAATGAAAGAACTGGAGTCCGAGAGAGACCGTCAAAATAATGCTGATCGATGCAACTTTTATACGATTTTACTCCTTTTCCTTCACTTCTAATTCCCTTTTTCCCTTTTGTAGTTATCTTTATTCTTTATTTCTCGATCCTTTAAAAAATCATACTACTTGCGAGTCTCATTAGGCATTCACCATTCATTATTTATCTTCTTGGAGATGGAGTCATGCAATGGAGTGAGCGGACCGCCTCCTGCTGCTGCAATTACAGTGGACCGCTTGGTAGCAAACAAGTCCCGAGCCATCTAACGATTTAAAACATAAACAATGAGGTAAAAAATATTAATAAAAAACGGAGCTTGCGCAAGATTCTTCAATCTCCCTAGTCCTAGAGCGCGGCGAGGAAGCCATTGTGGTGCCTTTGCCTAAACTTTAAGCCATTCAAGACGCAGATCTTGACTCCCATTCAGTCTTTTGTTCTAGTGGTGGATGCATGACGGTGAGCTGCTGCATCTCTTTCTTGTGATCTTCGACTGCCGTTTTGACTGTTGCTCTTGGAGGTTTGGAATTCTGTGAAAGATCGGATTTTGACGTTTAGATCCCCTTGAAGACTGGAGGTTCAGCTAGGAGTGCTTGGGAAGAGGTCGGTCTTTGAGTGGTGTGCGGTTAGTGTGCATCAATTGAGTGAGGTTTTTAGGGTTCTTGAAGTGGTTGTTCTAAGGCGGTAGATGAGATGTCTGGAGCAGCGCCGGCGCCGAAGCAGGATGAGCTAGTGCCGCATCCAGTGAAGGACCAGTTGAGTGTTGCCTACTGCATCAATAGCCCTCCGCCTTGGCGTAAGTTCTTCGCTTTTTAGCATTTAGGATACTTGTTTTTACAGCTGATTTTTCTAATCGTATTATACTTTATTGTGATAGCTGTTCCCAGTTCCTCTTTTTAAGATTTGACTTCTCTGAATCCCCTGATTCACGGCATCTTCCTCCAAGCTATCATTAATGCAATTAATGATGTTGCACATTTTCGTGTAAACATCGTGTATAATAATTTCTTCCCTCATTTATCTTGGCTTAAATTTTTTACCATCTTTGCTTAATTTTTTTTACCAGTTTCTCAAAATAATAATAATAATAATAAAAGCAGATTGCAGATTTAATTCTGTGTATGCTTTTATCGTAGTTGAGTTTTTTGTTTTTGTTTTTTTTGCAGTTAACAATTTACCAAGTTTTTATTACTGTAAAAGTGCTTTATTGTTTCCTCGTGTGGATTTTGGACGGATGATCTCCTCTCCCTTTTCATGTTTTTTTGTTGTGTTGAATTGATTTTTATAACTAATTGATTGAATAAAGATATGGATGATTTCTAAAGTGAATAAAAACTTAATGTATATAATTATTCAAATTATAAGGGCTGATCCAGAATTTACTGAACGAGCAAGGTCCATAGACGCAGCAATACCTAAGCACTAACTCGATTAAGTGTAAGTGTTAATTCTTGTGAGACTATTAGAGGATGTGAAATTTGCTGAGAATTTGGGTAAATTTCTGAAATTAGGCTGCAATTGGAGGGATGGGAATTAATAATTAATTAATTAAGCCTTTCTTAGTGCCACACAATCCAAGGCAACATAAAAATTGCTATAAAAATATGCTAGAATTCTATGTCAACCAATGTTGTAGTGCTAGTCTAGATCTCAAATCTCATATGCATGTGGATTTGGAGGCATGCAAAATGCTGCGGTCACCTGAATTTTTTTGTCACCAAGATGTATTTTTTGCGTCAACACAAAAAACACATTGGCTTGTCTTGCGAGGAAACAACAATAGCAAGAACCATATAAATGTGGCTTTCCTAATGCTCCTTGAAGATCGCAACATGCAAATTGTGTTGAATTGTCTGGAGAGGCTAGGGCGGTTGAGTAAGCCTTGTTCATAGTTCGTTATTGTTCTTACAAAGCTTGTACGCAACATAAATTAAAACAACAATAGCAATAAGAACAAGAAAGCAAACCAATTTAGACACGGGCGTTTTAATGTGGTTCACTAGTCCCTAGACATATTTCAGAGCCTATAGTCCTTTTGATGGATCACTCCTCGAATGCACCACTATTTTTCTTCTTCTTAGCCAACAATTAGGTGGAGAAACCTCTTATAATATCTCGTTACAAGATGTAGAATTTGAGCACAAGAGATTATAAATGAGAGCACAATAGGAGAACAAGAGTATTGAACACAAGAATGAGTCTACAGGTTCTCCCCTATGTCTTCCCGAACTGTCATAAACCCATAGCTTCAAGTTTGAATTCTGTCTTCGAAATCACCTTGCCTTTCTTGTTGATAAGTCAATTGCTCATTTGTCATCAGTTGACTAGTTGATCTGACAACTAACAATTATTAGTTAGTTAACACCATCAATCAATTACTTAGCTCGTAATCTTGATCGTCATCTTCTAATATGTAAACTTTTCAGCTTGTTACCTTTGAGCATCAATTGACTTGTTCTTCAGTCTATTCAATTGATTCTTTAGTTCAGTCTATTGATGGCTTAGCAGTTGGTTAAGTCGACTGCTTGGAACCGAAATATATATCATCTCTGTTTGATTCTGAGTTAATTCAGTCGATTGACACATCAGTTGACTTTGAAATCTCAAATGAGTTAACTTCTTCTCTAACTCTAGTCATTTCTAAGGCTAAGTTCACACCTTAGTTTAATCTCTTCTTAGTGTAGCCACACATGAAATAGAACATTGGATACGATTCATTTGTTCAACAAATTCGAACGCCTGAACAACCGGAATAATACTCTTGAGTACTATGTATTTCTTTTAATTTTATTAATAAATTAATAAAATTTATTTAGAAAAGGACAACTCTTGAATTTGTGTCTTTTCACTCCTTACAAGAAACCACTCCTATAAAAGGAACCTCAAAGTTTTGGGTAACTCATTCAATTCTCAATTAATGACCTTGGGTGGGGCAATATTGTCTTAAAAAAAAGAAAGGGTTTTCATAACCTCAACTCGACCTTACTCTCTCTTACTCAAAAGGGTGTTTGTTGACATCCAAAGGGGTAATTCATTGACTAATGATTTTAAGTTAGTGACTAAAAAGATTAAATTAGTGATGACACTATTAAAAGGGTACATCTACCACAAAAGAGGTGTCTTAACAACCGAAGGAGTGTGTTAAGATTTAATACGTTGTTTACTTGAAGGCGCGGATGAGAGAAAGGATGGATTGCATATCCTTTCCTCTATTTACCCATTGTAAAATAGTGAGCGAATGAATTAAAAAATTTGTTGGGATCATATTTTAAATATTTTTTTGTCCCCTAAAAATCAGATGGAATGAGCTTCCCGCCTCCCTTCATCATCAACTTGCTCAAATTTCTCTCATGATGTCGTTGCTCGTGGTCGCGGGCAGCCTCTTGGCCTACCTCGTGCTTGCTAGTAGGCCCGCTTGTTTGCAGGCGGGCTCGCTTGTGGCCGCGGACGGGCTCGCTCGTGGCCGCGGGCGACCTCACTCACAACTGCAACCCCACAAGCGGGCTCGCTCACGGTTGCGACCTCACTAAAGTCTCCTATTTTCATTATTTTTCTTTACCACTCCTTTCCTTCCTCTTTTCCTTTCCTATTCCTTTCCTTTTCCCTAGGGATTCTTTTCCACTTTGGATTCTTTTCCTTCTTCAATTTGCACCTCGAAGTAAACAACACATAAAGGGACAAGATTCTCGTCACCTTATTGATGGCCCATTAGTTCGAGCCATCAACGTACTGATGAAATGACTGAACCTCTTGAACATATCTCATTAATTGAGATAAATTTCAACAAAACTTTTAAGACAATATCTACAAATATAATGATTGTGGGTCTTACTTTTGTTGGAGAGAAATTGGAGAAATTCTCTAGAATTGACTTCATATAGTGACAATAAAAAACATTTTACTTAAAAAATATGTACCTGGTTAGGTTACCATTGAAAGATGCATCCAATGCATTCAAAGATTAACCTCAAGCGAAGGTAAAGTTGATCACGTAGAAAAAGATATTTTCTATGCAAGAGCTGGATGCTTAAAAGGTTGGACAACGAACTATACTATGTATATACTGCAATCATTATGACAAAGGTTTTGTGGGGGTTGTTAAACAAAAAACGCAAAGCGCAGGAGGATGGTGACTTAAAGTTGAACTATCTCAAGCAAAAAAGAAAAGAGATAGGGTTAGAGGATTATCCAAATAAAGGAGTTTACAATGTATCTATAAAGAAGGCCAACAAAAAACTTCCAATGGAAGCGCGGGCCCATTTGGACGAACTAAGAACCAACAAGAAGAAAAGGAACCCTTACAATGGCCTAAAACAAAAGGCCAAGGGAACTTCTATTGTGGAAAACCTAACTATACAATCAAGGGCTCTCTCTCAAAGAAACAAAATTTAAGTCTCAAAAAGAAAAAGCTTAAGGTTAGGTGCACCTTACCAAGACAAACTCCCTTACAACTAAGTGTTAGATCACATGCTCATTGCGGTGGTACTCGAAATCAATATGGTTGATACCCCGAGACCGGTGGATCAACATTAGAAATGACATATATGTGCCAATAAAGAGATGTTCTCTTCCTCTACACTCTACATTCTGGTCTCTAAACAAGTTTTACATGGACAACTCATCTAAATCTAAGATCGTAGGATTAGGAAGGATCATACTCAAGATGTCCTTGGGAATAGTGCTAATGCTGGTTGATGTCTTGCACGTTCCTAATATTTGAAAGAATGTGATATTGGGATTGCTGCTAGTTAAGGAGAGATATCACGCTAGTGTTTAAGGCCGACAAGGTTGTCTTACAAAGAATAAAGATTTCGTAGTGAAAGAATACCTAAAAAGATGGATATTCAATTGAATTCAACCCTTGTAAAATAAGTTCATGTAAACAAGAGGTGGAAATAAACCTTCATCACCTTTGTCGATGATTGTATGAGATACTATCATGTGTACTTGCCAAGAAGTAAGAATTAAGCCCTTGAAATGTTTAAACACTACTACAAGAGTGAAGTTGAAAATTAACTTAACAAAATCATCAAAATTATCCATAGTGATCGAGGAGAATATAGTGCATTGTTTGAGGAATTTTTCTCTGAGATGCATATCATTCACCAAATGACTACATTCTACTCATCTCAATTTTGGGGGAAGTATGAACTTTAAAGTAGAAACCTTTAGCTTAATAATAAAAAAAAAAACTATAAATTAAAGCAAAGAGAGTTTCAAAATGATGAGTTTGAGTATTTTTAGTAATCTTTATGAGCTCTTCTTGGACCCATATTTATAGCTTTTGACTTAGCTTCACTTGAGTATGAAAATAGCTACTTTGCACGGAAACAATTGACTCTTACTTTAACAAGTCGACTAAAGCTAGCAACCTTTTACACAACAAAGAATACATTAGTTGCTAAACTATTAATATATCATGTAAGCCATCTGACGGTCACAATCTTCCTTCTTTTTTCATATCAACGATTTCCTAGTTGACTAACTTCATTTCTATCCACTCAACATTTAACAAAAATATTCTATTTGCAAGTTGAATTAGTTTGAGTCGACTCCCTTCTTGACTTACATACTAATTAATTGAATTCATCATTTAGTCAAATCGTTGATTAGAACCAATTCAAAGGATGAGTCTTCGCTAAAGTTAAGTTCTACCTAGACCTCAAATCACAATTTCACACGACTCTTACAACTAACTAGGAGTTACCTACCAGGCGACCTCACCTCCATGATTTCATTTTTTATAAGAAGCTTTGCCTCTGGGTACCTAATCAATCTACCTTGACCTATCGAGACTCTTATATTATTTAAATTTTTTTAAGGATGTGGTTGTAATTTCTAAAACTCTTTGGACTTTTTTGCAAAACTACAATTAAAAACCTACAACCTTATTTCTTCTCCTCCTTCCCCACTGTGTTTTGCCATAACCCTAATCTTTTTCCCAAAAACCACAAACGATACTCACCATCGTCCTCCCCCTCTCCCATTTTCTTTCGTCCTAAACTCCTTCCCTCCTCACCTCGCCGACAACAACCGTGTTATTGCTACCGTTGTTGCTGCCACGACGTGTTGCTGCCGTCACCTTTTGTTGGAAATTTCCTTTAGTGAAGGGAGCAACAAGTAAAGCTCCTCAATTCGATCACGTCGTTGCCTACAATCCACCATTAAAAGATGTGTCGTATATGTAAAGGTGAACATCCTAGTGAACGATCCACATACATACATATATAGGATGAACGACCCAAAATGCATCTCATATAAAAATAAGGTGAACAACTTGCAATCCACCTAGTAAGTAAATCATTTCCTATAATTTGGCCAACACCTAGGAATGTGTGAAAAGACTCGAGTTGTTTTTGAGTATGGAGCTAATGCTCTATAATTACAGAAATTTATTACATTTTAATTTAACATAAATAATCTCACACTATAATACAAGGGTTACAATCATTTCATTGTTAATTCAATTGAGAAATATGTATCTTCTTACGAGCATGGAGCCATAACTCTCTCATATTGTTTATTTATATGTGATTGGTTTAACATAAATAATTATGTTGATTGATCACTTGGGTTTCAATGATAGTCTAAGTGTTTTTTCGGAGGGACTACCTAGAGTTCCTTACATTCTTTTATGTTTTGAGTTGGCTCTTCGTAATTTAATCAATAAACTCCTAACAAAGTATCAATGAATAGATAAATGACTAGAACGCAAAAAAGGCAAGCAAATTAAGAGACATTACCAAGCAATAGAAGTAAATATGGGTTTGCAATTATTTTTTTTTAACAAGGGTATAATTTAAATCTCAAGTAAATTATTATTAATTTCCCATCAATCATGCATTAAATTAATTTATAAAAAGAAGGAAGAACATACACTACAATTTATTGATCTAATCCTTGTTTCATGATCAAGCAATATGTAAATGATTTCCTTTTTTTAATGATATTGTAATTATCTAATAGCATTCATGTTGTATATTTAGTGATGCACAAGATAGTAATGGGAAAACATGGAGTCTATTACACTAAGGAGCTTTACTTGCTGCTCTCTTTGCTAAAGGAAATTTCTGATGGAAGGCGACAGCAACAACGTGTCGTGGTAGTGGCAGCTTGTTGGCGGTGACAGCAGCAACAATAATGTGCTCGGTGTTGGTGAGGTGAGAAGGGAAGGAGTTTAGAATGAGAGAAAATGGGTGAGGAGGGGAAGGATGACGACGGATGGTGTTTATGGTTTTTCGGAAAGGATTAGGGTTATGGAAAAACACGTAGTAGGGTAGGAGGAGAAGAAATAAGGCTGTAAGTTTTTTAATTGCAGTTTTGCAAAAAAGTTCGAGTTTTAAAATTACAACTATACCCTTAAATCTTTTTTTAAAATAATGTAACATCCCATTCCTCTAAAAATAAATTTGGTCCTCCAAATTTAATAGTTTACCTAAAGCTAAAATATAAGGAAATCGTTTTCGCATATCTTCCACCCCCCATGTAGCCTTCTTATCAGAGTGATGTTGCCAAGCCACTTTCACTACATGCACCCTCTTCTTTCGAAGTTGGTGTTCCTTGTGTTCCAAGATGTGGGCCGTGTAAGATCGGTGCGTTCGATAGGGCGGGCAGTGAATATTGACCCTGTCTTTATTTCGTTTTGTCATATTCTTTCTATCAAGAGTGTTAGTAGCAGCGGAATATATAAAAACCAGTGATTAAAATCTCGTGCCGAACCGCCTGGTACGGGCGAAACGCACCATTCCGCTCGCACACCGAAACCGGCACCAGCACGCCCAAGGTTTCGAAGTTCACGGCCGACCTCAGAGACGTCATGCGAGCC
>JBBUKS010000029.1:2892449-2907979 GCA_038050645.1 Hedychium gardnerianum
AATAAATAAATTATTTAGATATTCAGTGTAATTCATATGTATGTAACTTATAATTGACTTAATATAAATTTGAATTGATTTATAAAATCAAGTGGTAACTATGTTGTCACTCATCATTCATATGATCCAATTCAAACAATATTAATCAATTCTATTGTACACACCCCATCAAATGAACTAATCATTAAATGAACTAATCATTTTTAAGTTTGTTAACACATAACATAACTTTTCATAAAATATAACATTGTTCGTACAAAACAACAGCTTCTACTACACTATTTTCATAAACTAAATGAGCTAATACTTGTTCGTATATAACGACAATAACAGAACTATAATAACATAAATAAGTTAACACCACTTCCACTAGGAAAAATACTAGTGTAGTAGGCAATAATATCCCGTTCATTCCGGACTCGATTAGGGCAAGATCAGCTTCAGGATTCTCCATTGAATCCTCATTTAAATCCACTTCTGGATCCTCCACAAACTCTTTTGGATCCTCTCCTTTAGGATCCTTTACATTGTGAAGCAGCTCCACACACAACTCTGCATATGAGATACGCCCTTGAAAGCGCCCCAATATATGGTGTCCTGCCACCTTGGGATACCCTGGCAATGATATAATCAAACCCCAGATCCTATAATTGTCGAAGATTGGAAACTCTTCCTGCTCGATCTTCCAGACCAATCGATCGAGTCGTCCAATATGTCCTCTGAGTCCATAAATCGGGTCATATTCAATCTCCTCCCTTAGCTCATTTTGTCGCACATTGTGACGAGTCATCGTGCATATAATCCTGGGCATCTGGAATTGAAAATAATAATGTCAATACAAAACCGACAAACAAAACCGGTTGAATTCAATTCACACATATGCATAGAACAAATATATATAGAATACATAAGCAAATAAGAAAAATAAATTTTCTTTATTTGAGGAGCTCTAGTTGATTGATATACTAGACCGTCGATTGGAAACCAGATCCTGAGTTTGGTTCATTGTCCTCATTAGAACTAATCTAATTGGACATGGATGTCTAACCTATATTATTCTTGTTAAAACCTTAAGCCCATTTAATTAATTTTGACTCATTAGTCAATCTGGCCCAATTGATCAAATCTGACCCATTAGAACAAATATGATCCATTTGATCAAATTCGGTCCCATTTGATCAAATATGGCATATTAAAACAAATCTTGCCCATTTGATCAAATCCAAAAAAAATGGCCAAATGAAATCAGCCCAAACCATTTTAATCAAACCAGTCTCAATTGAATTCAATCATTTTGGTCTGATTAAATGAACCACTTTGAATCAGCCTGGTTCTTATTAACTCGGACTAATTCTAGTTTGAACCATACTGGTCTGGTTAAACCAACTAATGGTTTGAACCTGACCTGAGTCTGATTGAACCAATCTGGTCTCGGAAAAATTGGTCTGATTCGATTTGGGTCAAAAAAAATGCTAATTCAAATCAAATCATCTAGTCTGGTTTAGGAAACCAAACCAGATTTGAAATGAAATCAAATCATCCAGTCCAAAAAAAACGTAACCCATGTGTTTTTCTTTTGAATTTTTTTTTAAATAAAAAAAATATCGCAAACAGTGGTTTCTGCAATTTCTGCGCTCTCTCTATTTGTGATTTCTTTGTCGCCGGCCCTTCTCATCTCATTCGCCAATGCTCCACTGCTACAACACAGTCGCCGATGGGAGCACAAGAACATGCGAGGTCTTGATTCAAGTGCGATGAGAAATACATACAATGATGAGAAATCACATTCAACTTCAATCTAATTCCTAATGCTCTAATACCAATGTAGGAATTATAAAAGATTTTAATATAAAACAAAATCATATTTTGATGTGGCGGAGTAATCCAGAGAGGAGAGAAGAAAACTTGCCATCAACAAGAAGATCACCACGAGAACGAGGAACCTTCTCGAACGTATCCACGAATCAAATCCCTCGACGAAATGGACGTTCCTCTTTTCTTTTGAAGAGAATCAAACTTACAAATTCTGTATCGTGAAAACTTATTTCATGTATCTCATTTCTTCTATCACTCTTGGACGCACCTTATATAATGGGAACCAGGGGTAAGATGGACTTTTGTCATAATGAGAAGTGGACAACATGGGCATGCCCACATCTCCCATTACTTACACCCACGTCTCCCATTACTTACAGCGGCCACGGCGCCGCCCTCACACAGCGTGTCCTCGGCGAGCTAGCTAGCGTCCTCGCTACACAGAAGGCTGTAGCAAGTGACGGTGGTGTTGTCCGGAAGAGTGAGCGGGTTTAACATAGGAGACGGAAAAATAGGCGGCTTAGGATTTCAACAAAATGGGAATCGGTTAGTTCATTTTTACTGAACGAAAAAATATTAAACCGTGAAGGAAAAGTATTTTAATCTGTTTAATTTATTATTTTAATATTTAAACATTATAAATTTTATTTTATGATTTATTAATTCATGAAATAAATATTATAAAATAAAATATCATTTAAAAATAAAATTCATATTTTTAACATATGAAATTTAAAATAATATTTTATTTATTAATTTTATAATCAAAATTAATTATCATATATATTACTTCATAATTAATAATTACTAAATAATCAATAACTAAATCTATTTATAAAATTTTATTAGTGTGTAAAAGAAAAAGCTCCAAAGTGATCATGAGGAAGACTCACGTGATAAGATTTTTGATATTAAACAATGATTATATAAACAAATGATGAATCAGATAATATTAAATTTGAAACGATCGATTCAATTTTATAAAATATTTTCATCGACTGTCAGAGTAATTGGAAAGTGCTCAGGACGATAGATCAAAAGTTCAATATCCCAAAATTATGTCTCATTTTAAAAAAAAATACTTATAAATATATCATAATTGAGAATCGAATCGTAAATATTTAAATAATAACTTAATATTTTTTTGCTATACCATAGCCACGAGGCTAAATAAGGACCATATCAAGAATCTTCAGACGAAGAGAAATACATATAATTTCTTTAAAAAAATATTAGATTTTGGATGAGAGCGAATGAGTATATGAGTAAATAGTATTTTTAATGGATTAGAATAGATTTCTAGAACAAAGTTAGGAATACACATTCTTCATTAATTTTTAATTAACCAAAAATAGAAATTCCCAAGGTTTAAATATTTGTGATCAAACATGTTACTTATCGATCAACCAAACAAAGAATCAAATTGAAGAAAGATAAAGAAAATAAATAAATAAATAAAAACCAAGACCAATTGATTAAGGGGTGAACTTGTATTCGTATCCACATGACTCCTATTCTCTTTGCATATTCTTTGATAGCCATTCCATATTCTCATTCATCTTAACTTGCCTTCAACACAAGCTTGACATTGAAAAGGAAGATTTTGAAAGATGCAAATAATTTTGAAAAGATAAATGGATTAGTATTTTGTTCATTTAATAAATTGTGATGTTTCACATAAAAGAAGCACTTATAAGATGACAAAGGAATTAAAAACCATAAAAATAATAATTTCTTAATTAGAGAAAAGGTGAAATTATCAATTTAATAATTTTAGATCAATCTCATACTCTCTAAAACGAATAAATTATAAGAGAGATTTTTCCTAACACAATCCTGCATTGCAGAGGAAGATAAGACTTTAAAAAAAATTTAAAAATAAAATAAAGTAATAAATCAGATGATGACTAAAAAATTTTGGACAATTAGTTATGATTTTACCCAATTAAAATTTATCAAAATAAATTTTTAAAAAAATTATTTTGCTACTCAATACTCTTGTCATTAACTTGTTAATATGACACCTCGAAGCAACTGGGTTAATATGCATAGTTGAGCAGGAAAAAAGGCATCGCCAAATTTGAAACACAAACGCTGGATCCAATGAGAGATGATGAACAGGATAACGGTTAAATGATTTCAGTAAAATGCTAGAAACATTACAATAGATAATTACGTTTCATCTCAATTCATATATATATATATATATATATATTCATATATAGCTATGTTTTTTGTTACATAACTTTTTTTTCAGGATAATAGTTGAGATTCAGCCTTGCGAGATCATATAACCCTATGGACTATAGCCATCAAACAGAATGCCTGAAAGCGAATAGATTTAGCATGCCTTCTCCACAAGATGCATTCAACAGCCGAAATCATCGTAAGGAACCAATCCTTGCAGCTCTGGTCCATTCAGTCTGCTGTTGTTGTCAAAACTGAAACAGCAAGGGATTAGGAATCATTAAATTATCTTGATAAGTGTAGTAAATAACAATAGTTAGATATGATTTAAAGACTGTAAACAGCTATTTTTAGAAGTACAAATGGGGTACTGGTAGCATATATTAGAAGTGCCATGCTTGAAAAAAATCATATCCTGTCACCATTGGGAAGAATTATACACCCATGCCGTTTAACAAGACAATCCTAACTTTCTCTATAATATTCTCAATTCTTTTTTTTTTCATCCTTGTATGTCTGCACATCTATCTTTATATCCTCATCTCTGTGATTCTCATGTTCTACTAGTTGTCCGCTTCATATCCCAATATTCAACTCCATATAATATAACAAGTCTACCTATCATTTTGTAAAACTTCCCTTTAAACTTTAGAGGTACCTTATCATCACAAAGATCATCCGACGACCTCCATTTTAACTATCCTGCTTGTATGCT
Organism: Hedychium gardnerianum; assembly: GCA_038050645.1. Taxonomy (NCBI): domain Eukaryota; kingdom Viridiplantae; phylum Streptophyta; class Magnoliopsida; order Zingiberales; family Zingiberaceae; genus Hedychium; species Hedychium gardnerianum. The sequence goes on from JBBUKS010000029.1 coordinate 2,897,167, forward strand.
CCATTAAAGTTTTATCTCTGTCACATCAACTTTTGGAAGAAGTGATGAACTTATATCAGCCACGCAAGCATTTGAACGATGCCTATACTCATCAAATCGTTCGCCTAGAACCTCGATTGACCATAAACCTTATCCCTTATCTGCCTAGAAAATTAATTGTTTTATAACAAAAATTAATCTAAAAAACAAAAGAGTAATTTTATAACACAACTGAAGTCACCTGTCTATTTAACTTTGACTTCAAAACACCTATCGGTTTCTAGGTCAAATCAAGCCTAGCTAAAGGGCTACTCACGTCCCAAAGATAAAGACGCTCCCTCACAACCTTCTTTGCCAAAAAGAACCCTCGTGGACTTACCTTTCGCTTTTGACCTGCTACGACTTCTTTCATATCCAATACCTACCAGGACTTTATTGCTCGATATCCAATCCACCTGACTGAATTCTTTGCCTAGTATATGGTCCACTTGATCTATCATGACTTTATTGCCTAGTATGCGATCCACCTGACCTATTGGGGCTACCTTAGCATGTATTCAATCCACATGGCCTACTAGGGCTTCGTTACTAGATAACCACTTGACCTACAAGAGCTTTGTTGCTTGATATCTGATCCACCTAACCTACCAAGATTTTGTTGTCTAGTATCCAATCCACCTAACCTACTAGAGCTTTTCCTATCTAGTTATCTACACCTGCAAACTTAACACACAAGTTAGATCACACAATATCTAACTTTAAACTCTTTGTTATACATAAAACCGTAGGTTTGATCATTTGGTGCCCCCTGCGACTAACAATTCTTACGCCATAACTCTGAGTCTATTTTCCTTTATAACATGCACTATACTTTTCCCTTCCCAAATGACAAACCTGACTGCATCAAGTTGACATTGCCAAGCATACGTCACAGCATCTTAGCAACAAACTAGGATTTAACATAAAAAAGAAAAAGACATCTCTTGAACAGGTTGTCAATTGACATAAAATCTATGAAAAGAAAAAAAAACTAATTGAACATGACTAAAGAGTGATTAATACCAATGCCTTATTGGCTAGTAGTTCTTCTTTTAAGGAAGATTATTAAACCTAGCATATAACATAGAATTTTAACAAATCAAACACAAACTTCAATTTTCAATAAATAATGTGAATATTTTCAAATTTGAAACAAATATAGCTACAAAAAATTTATGGTCAAATTATTACTTCCCTGTGGCTTTGTTCCATTTGAGATTTTTTTAGAAGTTATGTTTAAAATTTGTTGAATCAGTGTAATGTGTAATTTATCAAAAGAAAGAGTCATAACATATCAATATGTTGAGTTGAGAATGTACTTTTGTTATAAATTCTTAAGTATTGCACAAATTTTCAAAAAAAAACAAAAATTCATAAAAGGTCCATTAAAATCTTTGATGTTTTCAATAGATGTAACCATTAGCCCTTTTTTATAACTTATGCTTGGAGATTTGTGGAACCACATAGAAGCAACTTTTTTTAGTTGTTACCTCTGAAGAGGAAAGTTGGCAAATGGTCCATCAATTGGAATAGTTCCGCAAAGATCATTGTTTGAAACGTCCCTGCAAGGTATAGAAAAAGATATTTCAGAACTGGATCTCACAGAATCTGGTAACTATGGTTTTAGGTTATGTTCCTTACAGGATTTTGAGATTTGAAAGGACAACAAGCACTCTGGGAATAGATCCGGACAGCTTGTTGTGGTTCAGCCGCCTACAAACGTGATTGATATTTCAATAGAAACAAGTCATAAACTTAGGAGATGCTGGATCCTAAGCTCTGATACATCGATTACCTAATTAAAAAAAACTTTGCATTGAACAAGGGGGGGAGTAAACGAACTCACAAAAATCTAAGTGACTTCAATTGGGCAAAGGACTTGGGGATCTCTCCTTGTAATTGGTTCCCATACAAGTCCATGCTGATGAGGCTCTTCAAGTTGCCCAGCTCTGGAGGGATCTTTCCTTTTAGGTTGTTCCTGTAAAGCTCCCTGCAACTCAAGCAACATCATACATAAAACAAAAGATCATTTTCTAGGGGGAAAGGGAAACGAATAAAGGTTTAGAGTTTTTACAAATACTGAAGATGCTCGAGGCGGCCAAGCTCGGAGCCAATAGGACCAGAAATGTTGGAATTCCCCAAATCCCTGATACAGACCAAAATAAAAGAACTAAGCTTTATGATGAAACAGCGAAATGGTGCGTTTGCAAGGTTAACGCGAGGGGAAGAGGCGCTTACAGGCGGATGATGTGGTTCTGTGGATCACAAGTAACATGGAACCAAGTGCAGGGGTTGACGAGGGTGGGATCCCAGCTCTGCAGCACGTTGGTGGGATCTGTGAGCCGCGCCGTCCAGGCGTGCAACGCCTCGCCTGTGCCCAACCATACCCACAAATAAGAAAAGAAGCGGCTTTTTTTTCCTTGGAAAACTTCTTAAGAGGGAATAAAACGATCTGGCTCACCTTCGGAGTTGGAAGAGGAGGCCGGAGAAGCCGCGAAGAGGAGGACAAGAAGCAGCAGAAGAGGAGACATTGAGGCGAAAAGAGGGAAACAGAAGGGAAAGGAGAAAGCTTTGGCGGAGAGGGAGAGAAGGCGTGGAGAAGTTCGCTTTGTGAGGTGGGAAAGTGAGGGTCAAAGGAAGAAGTAATGTGAACGAAGTGGGAGGAGCAGAAGAGGAGGAAATGGGGATCAAGTCAGTCATCAGGCAAAGACAGAAGGGCACGCTATCGCCGTGGTATGGCGTTTTGCGCGTGAAGGGTATATCTGTAATTTGAACACTTCTCCACTTGATATTAAAATTTATCGAATTATAATATATTATTTAAATTTCGATATAACCATTTCTACTCTCGCTTTCTGTAATTTCTTTATCGTAAATTTAACTCTTAAAGTATGTCAAATCTCAAATATATTAAATTTTAATTTTAATGCATTATTAAATTTTATTCGACATCGCTGTTAAAATTTTTAAAAGATTTAAAATTTTATTTTCAAAATAATTTCATTTCCAAATAGATCCGTGTCAATTTTATATGGCTATCCTTTCAATTATAATTGATATATTTTATCTTTATTTATTTAATATGAAGTGATCACACCATGAGAAACTTAATATTTATTTAAACTTTTTAGATAAGTACTAACTAAGGATGATGATCCTATATATTCTCTTAATTTTTCTAAATCTTAGTTATGATGGTCTCATCTTAATCAAAACAAAGAAAAAATTTATGTAAATCAATCATCAGGATTTAAGGATCTAGACCACCCAAAGTATCTCTTTAAGTTAAAAAAAAAATCATATATGAACTAAAACAATCAACTAGGGGTTAATATGAAAGATTATCAACCTACTTAGTATCTAAAGGATTTAATCAAGGATAAATTAATTTAACCCTCTTTGATAAAATCCTTAAAAAATATTTTTATAGTCCAAATCTATATAGATGACATAATATTTGGTTCAACTAACTCAAATTCTTAAAAGAAATTATTACCTTAATAGAAAATGAGTTTGAAATGAACTTCATAGGTGAACTTAAATTATTCTTAGGTCTATAAATAAAACAAACAAAAGATGAAAATTACATACATCAAAATAAATATGCTAAAAAGTTAATTAAGAAATTTGGTATGAAAAATACTAAAGAAACCAACATACGAATGACAATCAATGTTAAGATAGATAGTGACCCAACTGGAAAAGAAGTTGACGTAAAATACTATATAAGAGTGCAATAGGTAGTCACTTATATCTAAATACGAGTCAACTTGATATTCTTTTTGCAGTAGTTATGTGTGCAAGATGTTTTGTGTTAAAAAGTCCCACCTAACTTGTGTTAAAAGAACCTTTAGGTACATTAAAGGAACCCTAAATGTAGGAATCTCATACCCTAGGACAAATAATTTTGATTTAGTAGGGTACTTTGACTCATATTATCATGTCCCGAGGATATACTTTGTCCGCCAAATCGGACAGTACCCCTAGTGACAATATGAGAAACAATCAATATCGAACCAATACAAGCCAACACAAATACTAATGCAATATAAAATTAACTAAGACCAAAACAGTTATCAATGCATATTTAAAACTACTAAGTTACTAAAATGAATGCAAGTATATATGCATGTATATGTGAACCTACTAACTAAACAAGATAAGAGTTATACTACTACAACAAAACTCAAATAGTCGATGAGGGAAGAAAACCATAACCAGATGTAGTAGAAAATAAACCAAACATCTCGAAAACAAAATCAAACTCAAGTGGGATATACAGCTAGGACCTCTGAGCGATATGACACATCCTCTACTTGCTAACCTGAAAATCAAAGAAAAATAAGGAGCAGTGAGTACAAAATACTCAGTGGGTATAAAAGGATAATGCATGATCTACATAGTGTACAGAAATCAAAGGAAGCAGACTCAGATAATATTACTGACTAACATAAATAAATGCACCAACATAAATATCTGCTGACAAAATAGAAGTACCAACATAACCATCTACTAACATGATCGACCAGGTATAATAACTAAATAGGGTGTATACATCGTACATCCAAATCCTGCATAAAATAATCACATAACAAGCATATAACAAGTACTGACTGCGCGCAACAACATGCTACAACGAATGAATCTCGTGGGCAATCAGGGTGTGTACATAGCTATCTAGCTACTGACTGCAGGCAACAACATGCTATTTAAAATGAGTTTGAGAATTGGATTCTCAGATCGAGAGAGACAAAGTTAGGTTGGACCAAATGAGCGGCAAATATGAAAAGTTATTTGTCGGAATGAAAAAGCGGTTGGGCCATGTCTTTTGAAGATGTGATGGATACTCTTTGGTTTAATATTAAATCAAATTTATTTGGTTTGATTATTGTACCAAGTGATTTAGTTTTAAAACAAACCAAGAGCTTAATGGATTAAGTTTTGTTAAGGCTTAATGGGTTGGGCTTAAGATTAGGAGATGACTTGCTCCCCAAGTCATTGAGAAGAGATTATAAATACTCTCCCAAAGGGAGAGAATTAATCTAATGAGAGTTTGGAATTCTCTTCTTTTTCTCCCTCTCCTCTCTTAGCCGTTGACACTGATTCGTCGCCGCCATCGACTATTTGGCACCGACACCAATTCGTCGTCAGTACCGACACTGATTCATCACCGCCACCGACTATTCAATGCTGACACTGATTCGTCGTCGCCACCGACTATTCGACGCCAATACTGATTCATCGCCACCGCCTCGTTCGGTGCCGCCAAGTTGCGCTTTGAGCCGCCGGACACCAAGTCAAGCAAGATGCCTCTCTCAGATCGTTTAGTCTCCCCACTTCGGCTAGTACCAAAGCGGAGACACAACTCAGAATTATCGAAGTCATCTTGAGGATACTCGGCATGGATATGAATAGAGGCAAGGTTGGATACTGTCACTCCGTTGATATCATAAGAGGCTTGTCTTGCGAAGCTAACAAACGCTCTCTACAAAGTTCGAATACGAACTCGCAGGTATAACTAGATTAATGGTTAATTTAGTTTTTCATAAAATTTTAATTGCGCGATTATGTCCGCACGTGTTGTATCTTGCATGCGTGGATGTGTGTTGTAATAATTAAGAATTATTATATTTTTATTTTCAATACACACGTTCTGCGAAACATCTAAAGCACGCGCCCGCGTCGAGCTTCCCAACGTCTCCGCCTCTGAAAAAATTTTGAGAAGGAGATTTTCATAATGGATGCTATGAGTGAAGTGTGGACTCTTGGATTAGTCACCTCAAGAAAGTGGATATCAAGTAAAATCCAAGTATTAGCATTATGAAATTGAAGAAGATTTCCATTGCGCCTTCAATGACCAAGAAAGAAGCAAATGAAGTTACTAACCCTCCCAGCTCTCTGCATGTCCTAACACGATCTATATGTCCTAACACGATGAAGGTTTTCGATGACAATGAATTAGTAAGGGAAACTGGAAACACTGAAAAAGAGTTAGAAGGGATGCTTAAGTCAAATCTTGAAGAAGAGTTTGAAGGAGAAAATAAAAAAGAAGTGAAATAGTATATTACTACTTTCCTTCTCGATGCAGACACAATTACCTTATATATGGAGTAAAGAATGACTAAGATTCTCAAAGCACGTATCTCTTTCATTTTCACCAAAGGATGCATCCTTATGTAACTCGTGTCATTATAACTGTCGTGTCACATTCAAGTTTGAGAGCAATCTGAATGGTTAGACTCGAGCTCAACAATGAGTTGGGTTGACTTGAGTTGAACTTAGCCGTGGGTCGGGTTGATTTAGCTCGAGTTTCATCTTGAGTTGAACTAACCTTGTCCCATGTTGATCGAGTCATGAGCCTATGTTGATTGAGTTCTGAGATTGCCATGTGGCTCTTGTCATTTCCACCACATCATTTACTATTGAGTTCTCCCCAAGTGATGGTAAAAGGCAAAACGCTCGTCCCAACATCCCTGCCAGTTCATCCTAGGATCAACAGAAGGAGGTAAATCACGAGGGCTAGTTTACTAGTCTGGATAGTGACCAATGCATGAAGAGGGTAGGAATCTTACTACTAGCCAGAATTTAATTCTCAGACCTCATGATGATAACGCTCCATACAAGAAGATAACTCAAGACACATGGTGGCAAAAAGGCGAAACACTCGCCCCCAGCACCCCCGCCAGCCCGTCCCAGGACCAACACGGAGGAGGTAAATTACGGGGACTAGTCTAGCTAGCCCGAACAGTGACCAGTACATGGGAGAAGGCAGGAACCTGGCTACTAGCTAGGATTTGACCCTCAGACCTCATAGTGGCAATACTCCATACATTAGTGATCAGTCCATTCCGTGAAACCAAGACATATGCATATAAGAAAGGTTGATCAAGGCACATATGCAAGAAGATAACTCACGAGTTTAAAGATTATAAGTTCAGATTTTTTTAAAAAAAAAAATCAGGTTCCAAATTTCTCCAAAGAAAACAAATACCAACTTTTTCTTGCATGAGTTGGTGCTAACAAACTAAAAATATGTGTTATTAGGATAGTAGTTGCAATAGTTATATTGTTGGTACAATGATGTCCTAGTTGATTGAGTTCGAAATTGGTATTTTGATATGGGTTTAAATTAGGTTCATTGTTTTTTATATATAAATTAAGTGTGCAAGAGCCCAATAGGTTGTACATAGAGCTTGAAAAGTTCATAAGGAAGAGATTATTAATACAATAATGTCTAAGTAGTTAAGTTTCATGTTTGTAAAATTGCGATCCTAAATTGTAGGATTGCACGATCCTACGATCTAAAACACGAATCGATCTTGGATTGTGTAAGATCGATTTTTGTAGTGGAATTAGAGCAGGATTGATAGGATTGGTAGGATCGGTAAGATCGTAGCAAGATCGGTAGGATCAGAATAGGATCGATAGAAGCTTTGAGAGGCATAACTTTTGATCCAGGTTAAACCACAAGACTTATAATATATCAAAATGAAACTTATTCAGAAGTCTACAGTTAGTTTTCAAGTGAAATCCCTAACCACCCAGTTTCAAACTTAAAAAATATCATTTAAAAACCTTTTCAAAAGCCCGAAAGATTTTTACTCTTTTTAATTATCTTTTAGACTATTTTATAACTTAGGTTATTTTCATCTTTTTCAGAGTTAGAGTTAGTGTTCTAAGACTATTTAAACATTTATTTAGTTATTTTTGAGTTAATTTTTTATCAATAATATTTTGTCGTTTCTTTTTCCCAAAATGATGAGTTTTTGGATGTCTATTATATGATATTCTACGGAATCAACAGGTCTTTAGAAGATTATTTTCAGCATTTATGTTTGAATCAAAGGTTTCAATAGCTTTTGCTTGTTAGCTGCTTTGTTGGCCTTCAAACTGAGTTATCTTGTGAATCCGAGAGAACATTCTTGAGGTTGAATATGATTATTATTATTATGTTAGTTGAAATTTTATACTGTTTTATTTTGTAATATGAAAATATAAATATTATTGAGTGTTATTGTGTTAAAATAATAATTGAATTACTAATTAATTTAAATTTGTACATTAATAATATCATCTGTGATGTTGAGTGTTGACGATTATATGTATATACAATGAGTATAACACATACTAATCTTATAGAATCAATGATGTCTGAACTCATCAATTCATCGACTAAGGAATGTTTCAATCTATTCATAATTACACATGTAGAGATATTTACTAGTTGTGATTAAATCATAAGTTTTCTTATATTATGAATTATATTACGGACATCCAGTAAATGAATTTAAGATCCAATTATATATATAAAGAATGTACACTTAAATAATAAATTATTTATTTATCTAATAAATAATATATATTATAAAGTGATTGTTTTAAAATATCTCTCAAATATAACTTGAGATACCATGAAATAAGGAGCATAAGGTGCAACTCAACTCGACGAGATGAACTAGTTAGGTGAAAATGAAGGATGACGCATGAAGTTTTAAACTCAATTTGATACATTTGAAGGATAAGTAAATTAATCGGAAATAATCTTGTGGGCAAAGAAGAGATGCAAAGTTCTTAATTTAAGAGATTTTTTTTTTAAGAAAGGATAAGTCTCATGTGAGGTGAAGATTTGATTATTAGAATAATCATAAATGATGATTCAATTATTCTTGGAGTAATGGTGTATCGATAGAATATCTTCTTAGTTTTTTATATATTTAAAAATTAAATTTTAATTTTAATAAATTTAGATAATTTTTTTTTAATAAATAATTGATCAAAAAATATTGGACTGATGAGTCGATCGTTGCGAACGTTTACTGATTTATTCTAATGGCTGATAGAAATTTTTTATGATATTGAGTTAATCATTTTAAAAATTAATCGATATAAATTGAATATCTAATTAATTGAATAATAAAATTTAATTGATCAATCTTCGAGTCAATGAAGTAATCGACTTATATTGATTAATCAGTATGAGCATGACCCCATGAATAGGGTTCTATATTGACTGAAACTAATTTTCTAGATAAATCCTATATGAGGATATTGACTAAGTACTTAAAAAAAGAAAGTAATAATGTACCATCAAATCTAACAGCAACTAGGAAAGAGTTAGAGCAGTGTATGCCTCCTCCACTACTAGGCCCCTTGTTATAAAACATGTGTTAAAAAAATGAAACACAGATTGTGTACTCTCAGTTCGTAGGGAAATAAAATAAGACAAAAATCATGAAGGTTACCCTTTGTTTTTTCAAATGATGCGTTCACTTTGATTTTTATATTAAAAAAAATGTCCCACTATACTGTTTATTTAATTATCTTTTAAAATTATTTAATATTATTATCTCTCATTTAAGTTTTTCTTCTAATTTTTAAATTAATCAATCATATTATAATAATTATGAAACTATAATTATTATAAATATTATAATAATTATGATTTTATAATTACTTTAATATAAATATTATATGAGTAAGTTGAATGCATATTATAGTAATTATAATTTTATAATTATTATAATATAAATATTAAATTCGTATGGTATATTTTATAACTTTTATAATAATTGTAGAGCTTGCCCTTATGATTTGGATTTTTTTCCCAATAAAATAGATAATAAATAAGTATTCTTGTTTAGGAAATAAAATAGAAAAATAAATAAATAGTTTTATATTTAATTGGTAAAATTATTACAAAAAGTGCACAAATACTATATCAATAATGAAATATATATATATATATATATATAAATTTATAATTGAAAAAAAAAATATTATTATTCAAAACTTATTGCGGGGATAGATAGGAAGACTTAACTCCGAGGCCTTTCTCGCAATAATGATCACGCGCAGCCATAAATGTAAGCTGCGTGTCAAAAGTTATATGGCGCTGGTTACGGGCACGGAAAAACGTTAGTGGTCATTTAAATATTTATAATTTAATTTTTAATTATAATATATTTATAATTTTTTTATATAAATAAGATATGTAATAATGAGATATTAAATTTAAAAATTATTCAAAACGAGTATTTTTTAATTTATCCTAAATAAATTTTTTTATAAAATTGATCATCATCTTAAATTTGATTAAATTTAATATTACTTAATTTATCATTTTTAATAAAAATTTATATCATGTCACATGTCATATGAATATAAAAACTCATTAATCAAATAAAGAAAAAATAAAAACTAATGATTTTTTACCAAATATATAAATCATATATTTTAATTTTAAAATTATTAAATCATATACCTAATTTTATTTTTTTCCTATTATTATTCTCAATCTATAATAGCAATCGAGTGTTATTATTATTTTTTTAAATAATCGATTCGTATTTTAAAAAAAATATTATTTTTAATATAGTGAGTCAAATTTTTATTTGAAGACATTTATATAATCATAAGAATTAGACAAACAAATAAGATTTAATTTCATATCATTCCGAACACTCTTAATTCATCAATCAGTTTTGATTGAAATCGATTAATAGACTTAGAGACCTCGGAATGATATGAAACCAGTTCATATATGTTCGTGTAGTTCTTTTGATTATATAAATATCTTTAAACATCAATTTAATATATTATATTGAGAATAATGATTTTTTCGTCTTGATAGATTAAAAAATTCTTAATTTAATCCAATCTAAAATGAATTGGGATTAGATAGATTAATTCATACAAAATAATAATAATAATAATAATAATTTTAATTTTTGATTTCACATTATATATTAGTAAAGCAATTGGTATAAAAAATTTAAAGAATAAATAATGTTTGAAT
>JBBUKS010000029.1:2924032-2944495 GCA_038050645.1 Hedychium gardnerianum
AGATCAAGACAGGCCGACCTGTCTTACTCATGCATTTTTATATTTGTCTAACTCTGTTTTTGTAGGATTCTGACTATTATATAGTCTGTGCTAACTTTGTTCTGTAAGTAAACAAAGTTCTGAATTAAGTCGGTTCGGTCGACCGAATATGGGTATCAGTCGATCGAACAAACCAAAAATGACACAGTATCGATCAGACAACAAAGTTGGAAATCATTGTGATTAATCAATCGATCTAGGGGATCAGTCGACCGATCAAATATGATAATAATCAGATATCAGATCGAATCAACGCGAAAATGGTAAACGTAGGTATCAGTCGACTGATCAGCTGGATCAGTCAACCGATAAGCCGTGTTCTAGGATCGAACGAATCAAATTAGAGAAAAGAAGGAAGGTTGTGGGGTTCAATCGACAGATTGGAGTGTTAGTCGACCAAAAGGATCAGTCGACAGATCGGTTTTTCATTTGACGGAATGTTGCCTATAAAAGAAGCCCTCGGGGTCCGAGCTGATGATCACTTCATTCAATGCTACCTATCGCCTTTGCTGCTCCTCTCAATACAAGTTATTCTACTGCAACGTCGAGAGGCTCTCCGACACTCACGCTTCATCTCCCATGTCGTGTGTCGATAAACTTTATTTTATACTTGCACTATCATTGGAAGATAGTAGGGTTGTTACTATTTTCCTTACATTATGTACGACTTTTGTTTTATCTCCGAAAGTTTTCGAAGAGAAGAAAGATAGTGTATTAACTCAACAATACGATCCGAAAGGTCATGGGTTCTTGGAGTAGGAGTCGATTGAGCTCTGAACCAAGTAAAATCGAATGAGTTCTTTCCTCTCTTTTTTTATTCCGCTGCTAACGCTCTAATTCGGTTTTACGATTACGATAAAAAGAAAAGATTTTAGAATGAGATTAACACCCCCCCTCTCTCTCGTCTTTCATGATCTAAGTTGATTATTTTTCCAAGTGGGTGGAGGCAGAAGCCTTAGCCTGGATAATAGAAGACGTAGTCAAGAATTTCCTATGGAAGAATATTGTCTGTTGATATGGCCTGCCCCATAGGATCGTTTCTTATAACAGTCGACAATTTCAAGGTCATAAACTCAGGGAATAGTTCGAAGGTTTCAGTATCCAACCAGCTTTCACCTCGATGGCCTATCCACATAGCAATGGACAGACAAAAGTTGTTAACCTAGAGATAGTCTGAGGCCTCAAAATCAAGTTGGATCATGTTAAGGGCATAGAATCCTTTGGGTCTCCTGGACCACTCCTCGGGAAAGCACAGGGATGACTCTCTTCCAACTCGTCTATGGTGGAGAAGCAGTGGTTCATGGTGAAGTCTATGAAGAGTCTACTCGGCAACGCACCTATGTTCAAGACAACTCCAACCAGCGGCTCCTTGATCTCGACCTGATCACAGAGACTAGAGAAAAAGCAGTCACTCGATTTGTTGCCTACCGACAAAGAATGTGCTGAAACTACAACAAGTTAGTTATTCCTTGCACTTTTCAAGTCGAAGATTTGGTCTTGAGGAAGGTCAACCACCTATCAAAGACATCAACAAGATGGAGTCGCAATAGGGTGGACCTTATCGCGCCATTCGTACGCTGAGCTCAGGATCATACTACTTGCAAGACTCGAATGGCAGAAAACTCAACTGATCATGGAGCGCCAATCACTTGAAGTCATATTGCTCCTAAACAGTTCACGTATCCTTCATTTATCCTTCACCATTATCAAAGTTTTGTACCTTCCTTTTTTATCAATGAAAAAGAGCTTATAGTAGATTCACCTCTCCTCTCAAACTTTCCTGACTCAGACAAAATCGGCGTCGAGATTAAAGACGACGATATCAACCTCCCCCTCATACAGGGGTTGAGCGCATATCGTATCTCCATCGATAAATGTCTATTTTCTGGCCCAAACTCTCCCAACTCGGACATAGTCGAGGCCAAGATCAAATATGACAATATCAACCTCCCTCTCGTATAGGGGTCAAGCGCATATCGAATCTCAATTGGTAAATATCCGTTTCCATGCCCAAACTCCCCTAACTAGGACATTATAGAGGTTGAGATCAAAAACGATGATATCAACCTCCCCCTCGTACAGGGGTTGCGCGCAAATCTATCTCCATCGATAAATGTCCACTTTCGGGCCCAAACTCTCCCGATTCGAATATAGTCAGGGTCAAAATCAAAGATGACGATATTAACCTCCCCCTTGTATAGGGATCGAGAGTATATTGTATTTCCATCGGCAAATATCTATTTTCAAGCTCAAACTCTCCCGACTCGGATAGTCGGAGTCGAGATCAAAGACGACGTTATCATGCCGATGAGCCTCCCTTTGAGCATGAGGTTGGATCTTTCATGGACAGACGGCGACAAACAGACCTTTTATTAATGACTAAGCTAAGACATCAAGGAGTCAAGAAATAGACAGCAAAAATTCCAAAAAGTTACATTTCAAAAAATTAATTACATCAGTACGGGGTTACAAGAGGAAAAGGAAAACTATACTAAGTCATCCATGTCTTCGTCAGGGATGCCCTCACTGACTTTTGACAGGTTGAGGGTCGGAGGAGGTACATTAGATGGGAGACTCTCTGCCTCCTGCAATTGCTTAATAGCGTCATCCATTCCATGCCGAATCAGTTTGACCACACGGGTGCAAAGCAAGTCATAAAATTCTTGTAAAGTAAGTAAATCCTTCTTCTTGGTCTCCAAGCGTTCGCCCTCACCAGCTTGATACTCTTGGAGTTCCGCCTCCTTGCTCTCTAGTTGGCCTCTTTGGTCCTCCAAAGCCACCTGCAGCTCCAACTTTGAGGCTTCCAAGGCCTTGGATCCGGCTTTAGCCTCCTCCACCTCAGCTCGAGCCACCTTCAACTCGACCTGCCAAGTCTCAGCGATAGACTTGATTGAGTCGACTTCGCCTCTGGTGGCTCTCAATTCCATCCTTAGGATCCCTGACTCAATCTTGCTCGCCTCCAATTCAGCCTTTGTCACCTCTAGCTCAGTCTTTTGCGCTTCAGAAGTAGCTTTCAACCTTTCCATAGCCTTCCGTTGTTTCTTCTTTCCTGACTTCAGTTTTTTATTCTGGGCTTTCAGGGACTCCACCTCCCCTCTTGCCCTATCTAGGTTAAAGCATATCAAACGTTTCTCCCCTATCTGATCATTGACTGCTATCTTCAGTCGGTCAATCTCCGTTTGTGCTGAGGCAGGGACTCAGTCAGGAGGGATCGGTTGAGCCTCCAACTTAGCCAGCCGAGCCTGCATGGCTCGATGATTTTGCCAAAATTTTGAAAATCGTTAGTCGAATGATACCATGTTGGCCTAGTGCTCCAATATACATTAAAATCATCAACACCAATAATTGGGAAATGGATCTTACCCCGATCTGATGAAGGGTCCATCACTTACCCTGATTTTTTCCAGCACGATCGTGTCGGCCAAAGCCTTAAAGGACCTGTTATCAACCGCCTCCTTGATTTCCATCCACGTGCTCACCATCGGGACATAAAGAGTGAGCTTGAGCTTATATTTGAAATCTTCCAGAGCCTCTTGTTCCTAAGGCGCATTCGAGGTGGCCGGAAAGAGGTCTTCAACCACCTGGGGGTGAAGAGACCCCATTGGAGGGGCATCATGAGGAACTGGGAAGACAAGACCCGGATGTGGATATGAAGAACTAGCACCGGCCTAACTGATTCGACAAGAGAAGTCAAAGTTAGGACTACAACCAACGAGGTTGGGTCCATTGGAGTCTTTGGCGAACAACACCTCTTTCTATTTATCCGTAAAGGCATCCTCGACTCCCTGGATTGGACCGACTCTGTTATCGCTAGTAGGGGAACAACCTCCATTAGAGCCACCAGGGGAGAGGGTGCCCTCTCCCCGGGGGCAGTGGTATTCTGCGGTTAGATTGATGATTGTCGCGCCACGCTCCTCCAGTTTAACATCAGTCATCTTCACTACTTTGTTTACGGAGTCCTTCGGCATGGTTTGAGTTGTACGAATCGACAAGTCTTCAGTTAGATATCAGAACTTATGAGAAAGCAAAAATTCTTACCAAAGGAAAACTTAAGATGAGTCAAGATGGGGCTTAGCCTAAATTTGCATAGCAATCCCTCCTCGAGCAGGAAGCCACTATCGAATTCCAGATCTTGTAGCTTCCAGAAAGCATCATAATAGACCGACTCTAGTTGGTAGTTCTTCAAAAGAGGTCACAAAACCGAGTGGAGGGCGATCAGGACGATGATTACCATTCGGGATTACTATGCGGTGGTTGGCATGCACCTTATAAGATATCCTGATTCGGTCCAAATCACCTTCATTGAAATCCGACTCGATGGATTTATACCAAGGAGCGGAAGATGACTCAACAATCATCGGAAGATTCGATACGAAACAATAGAAGTTAAATCTTAAGGCTAGAGGATCAATAGCTGATCAAAGAAGAGGGCAAGGATAGAGAACAAACACTTACTGAAAAGCTGGACATGGACCACTCGGAGATGAAGAAGGCGAAAGCGGCGGAAGCAAAAGCAAAGATTGAGTGATAAAAACAACAGGGTCTCTCTTCGACCTAATATACCTTCGCTCATTCAATTCAGACCATTGGATCTCAGAGATCCAAAAGGCGGGATGAACTCGTAATCGTCAGATCAAGCACATGGATCAATAAAATCCTAACAATCATTATGATTCGGATGATGCCTCATTTTCTATGGCTAGTCACATCATATTAAATAGACGTGACCTCGGTAAAGTATTTCTTCTGCACTCCCAACTCTAAGATCAAGGTGGATCGCGCATGACCCGCATTTAATAGGCGTGACCATATTTAATGCTAAGTGTCGTTCAAATCAGGTATGAGATTTACCACGTGTTTGATGCAATCAGTGCAGCAGACGCAGCCTCAGTTAGCGTAACTCTACTGTCCAATCAATTGGACTCCCACCTCCTTCCCAAAAGATGGTCAATAGTCCTACTAAGGTGGAGGTTAAAGTCAACAGAAGGTCAACTATTTCATCTCGTCGCTAGGATGTTACCGTCGCTCAGGATGTATGAAGGGCCCCTGATTCACATATCATCATTTCCGAATTGGTCCCTCGACTGGCTCCCCAAAGGGCCCCGACTCCAGGATAGTTGTTTCTGGCTTGGTCCCCCAACTAGCGCCCAGTCGGCTCCCCAAAGGGCCCTCAGTAACTTTTGACAGGCTCAAGGTCGAAGGAGGTACATCGGATAGGAGACTCTCTGCCTCTTGCAGTTGCTTCACTGCGCCATTCATTCCATGTTGAATCAGTCTGACCACGCGGGTGTCAAGCAAGTCATAAAATTCTTGTGAACGAAGGAAATTCTTCTTCTTGGTCTCCCAACGCTCGCCCTCACTAGCTTGACTCTTGGAGTTCCTCCTCCTTGCTCTCTAGTTGGCCTCTTTGGGCGTCCAAAGCCATCTGCAGCTTCAACTTTGAGGCTTCCAAGGCCTTAGATCCGACTTTAGCCTCCTCCACCTCAGCTCGAGCCGCCTCGAACTCGGCCTGTCGAGTCTCAGCTACAGACTCAGTCGAAGAAGTCGGCGTTAGAACTACAACCGACGAGGTCGGGTCGATTGGAGTCCTTGGTGAATAACGCCTCTTTTTATTTATCTGTAAAGGCATCCCCGACTCCCCGGATGGGATCGAATCTGTCACGCCTTGGGAGTACACATGCCCGTAGATACAGACGATACTCGCTAGTGATAATTGCAGATACAATATGACATGAGTCCACAAAACTCATATCTTAACACAACCACGCAAAAATAGAGAATAATAACCAAATAGAATAAGAAAATGCGAGGTCTACTTGACCCAGAAATCTGAAAATATAAGTGCGAGCCGGCTCAACTTAATACTCCAAGTACATCACCAGAAATAAGCCAAAAAGTCTAAGTTATTTTATTACAATGCAAGACTTAAAACAAATGAGGAAGCAAGATAAACCAAAATTAGAAGAAGACAACAGTAGCTCGATGCGAATGGGACGACATGGGAAGAAACCTCCGAGCGACCCAGCCAACGTATATCTGGTAACCTAGGGATAATAATAAATAGCAAGGGTGGTGAGTATAAAAGAAATACTTAGCGGATAAAAAAAGATAGTAAGTGTATAGGAATTCAAATGTATACAGTCTCACAAGGAAATTATACTCACCGACTAAAAATATACATGTATGCATCTACTACACTATCACCTACTCAACTACATACAGTATCATGAGTAGTCACAGGTAATGAATATTGTGGGGTACAATATCACATATGCAAGTACCAGTGCATGTATCAAAATACAATCATCATATGTGGGAACATTACTCCACTATAATAAATCATCATATATGTGGGAGCAATGCTCCAATACAAGATATATAAATAACCAAAATACCTAGCTCGTTAGCTATGGACTGCGTGAGAACCACTCTACCACATATAGCCATGTAGGCAGGCCAAAATATCAGGGTCCCTGTCTGCATGAGAAATATCCTACCACGTATAGTCATCTAGCTACGGGTTGCATAAGAAACGCTATACCATGGTAGCGTCGTTGGCAGCCAGGGTATACAATCCCTATCTGGGAGAGAAAATCTCAACTCATTTACAGATCGGATGCATACAGTCAAACAATATACAACAATATCAAGATTACGATGCTCTCACACCCGAAGGGCGAAGTAATCGCTAGTCTGCATGAGACAACAAGATGATGAGAATATAAATATTCTCATCCTCATATATGCATCCCCATGAAATGTATAAGGTTGCATCCAATCAAGACAGATCAATTAATGTACATGTCTCACACGTGAGTATATTATACCAATCAGAGGTGAACTATAACTTCTAACATGTCATATTACCTACATTACACATCACTCACATGTTCACATGTGGATATAATATTGCTGAACAAGTAGGTACAAGTCACACATGGGTCCACATATACAAAATATATATGCAAGTCTCAATACACAGGATGAATATCCTATACACACGCCACACACACGTGCTTGTAACTACGTGTCATAATACACCATGAACTAACATATGAACATACACGTCACACGCATGTCCAGCAACTACATGCCTATACAAACACAGACATGTTCCTATTGTACACACCATACATATGTGCATCTTACAGGATATGAAAATAAATGAGACTGCATAAGCATAAATAGATCATTTCTAGAACAAGTAGGCAAGTATCAAACTCAAGTAATAAAATAAGTAGAGTCAAGATAAAATAATTTCTAATCATGGTATCAAACATGCACTAAGATAAATAACTACCAGAGACAAAGCTAGAAGTACCCGCTTCAAAAGTAGAATGTTGAATGTCCTAAAACTCGACGCTCCGCCTCGAATCCGGGTCCTATAGGTATCAATACGAAAGTCATATCAATACTAAATTAATACAAGCAACAAAACTCACTAGCTACAATAATATGGACTGAGCATCTAATTAATCTTGTTCAATCACTTACCCCATCTAACCACCCATTAATGGATCAACTAGAACCATTTTAGGTGTACGAATTCGTTATGCCAATCCCTACTTGATGTTATCTATTCACCCTATTGATACTAAATTCAAGTATAAGGAAAAATCCTAAACCAATTAGGGAACCCTAATTAGATCACCCTATTCCCAAAGCATAACCACAAATAAATCAAACGTTGAATTTTAAATAACCAAAACTGGATACACCAAACCCAATTCACCCTTTTACCTATTGTGATGAAGTTGCTGAAACAACAGGGTGGCCGAGTTAGCTCCAACTATATCGAAAATGGACAAAAATCTGGCCGAAATCATAACTATTACACTGGACATGAACGAAAACAGTATTAACCCTCAACCAAATGCTATGTCAAATTCAAATATTATTAACCAACTCTTACCCCCTACTATGGCAGCCGACGGTGGAGGAAACCATCGGAACAACTCCCAATCCAATCCAGATTCGGTCGGAGCTGAACTGGATAGGCGGTGTCGGGTAGTCGGAGAGGTCACATCTGACCTAGGTCCAATGGCGTAGATAGTGACAATAGCCAGAAATGAGGGCGGCGAGATGGTAAATGGGGAAGAGAGGAAAGGCTACTCCTCTCCGATAGACCTAGTAGTGGGATGTGTCCTATAATTGGTCAGACTGGCTCAACTCTGGCGATAATGGAGCGATGGCCACCGACTGGAGGGAAAGAAATGGCTGCTGCGTGGATCGGGGGAGGAGATCGGCTTCTCCTCTCTACCCTTAGCCCAACCTTGATTATGGTAGTTGCCGACAACTTTTCTTCAGGATGAAGAGGGCTCGGGGATGGCGATAGAATCGATCGGGAGAGGAGATGAGACCGGGGTTAGTGTAGGCATCGGTGGATCAATGGACAGCACCGTGAGCGACCGGCGGTGGTGATCGGTCGAGAAGCGGTGAAGGTGACGATTGGGTGGATTCGGGGAAATCGACAGGAGAGAAAATCAGGGAAATGATTTGAGGGAGAGGAGAATAAGAGTTAGGTTTATATAATAAAACTTTATGGTAATTTAATTCAACTTAGGTTTTAATTGATTTAATTAACTCTCAACTAATTTATATTTTAAACAAGCTTTCTAAAAGTCTATTATTTGTATCCCCTTAAACTCCTCTTATTAGCTCCGATTAAATTCAAAAAAATTCCTAAAATTTTCAAAAATTTCTATAAGCTTATTCCTCAATTATCACCCATTATTTAATTATTTTTATTTGTTGTATTTAATAGTTTTCTTAGCTTACTATCATCCCAACTCTTTCCAATGCTAGGTTATCAAATTCAAACAATCTTTTTAGCTGTTCTAACTTAAGCATGAAAATAAACTAAGCATGAAATACAAAGCAATAAATCAAACAATCATGCATATTAGGAAAAAATTATTTTCTATTGGCATCCCCTGCGTCATATCCTCGATCTAGTCTATCTAGATAATGGATTTGACCCTTGGGTATCCAATAGTGGTTTGGTCCAACTTGATTAATCAAGCTTGCTTTAGGGACCCATGTTTGGACTTGGTTTCTAGGTTTTCTATTTACAATAGATAAATAAGATTTAAATTGTGAAATAGCCTTGTAATCTAGTCCGAATCGGGTTGTATACGACTCTTTATTTTCTTAGTATCATATCAAGATACTTGGAACTCGCAAAGAACCATTCCAAGGTGTTTCCAAGTTCTTTGACTTGAATTTTCATAGAGGAATTTTCTTCCTCAAGTTTTTGGACTTGAGTTAGTTTTTTGCTCTGAACGGGTTCAGTCAAAGGACTTGGGTTAGGTTCCTCCTTAAGGGCTTTCACTTCCTTTTGGAGTGATCTGACCCAAACATTGGACTTAGCTAGTTTACGAGTTAAATACCTAATTAAATCATACAACTTGTTGACTAGGGCAGGACTTACAACAGTGTTTGTCCCTTAGGAAATGGATATTGATCCATGGCTTCTCTCGGAATCAAGTTCGGATTCGGATCCAGTTTTGGACTCAGATTCGGTGTCGATCATTTACTCTTGTGCTAGTAGGGCAAGGAAGCTTATTGGAGCATTTTCTTCTTTGTCTGATTCTTCTGATGACGATTCGTCCAAGATTGCTTGTAGTGCCTTCTATCTCCATTGTTTCTTGGCGTTCTTCAGATTCAGACATTCTGATTTGAAATTCCCTTTCTAGTTGCATCCGTAGCAGATCATTTCTGATTTTCCCTTTGTGATTGGATTCAGGCTTGAAGGCTTCTCTTGGATCGCCTTCTTGATTTTGTGTTTCTTTAGACCTTTCTTCTTCTTGTATAATTTCTGAACTAGGTTTACTAGTTCGGCGGTGATCTTGTCGTCGTCTTCTGTATCAAATTCATCATCGGATTCTAGTTCTGCTCGTTTCCTGTGCTTGAATTTGTCTGCAATCAAAGCGATACCTTTCTCAATCGGTGTAGCATTAGATTGTTCATGCAATTCAAACTCAGAAAAAAGTTTGTCTAATCTAATAGTTGAAAGATCCTTAGAAACCTTGTAAGCATCTACCATAGACGCCCATAGGGTATTTTGAGGAAATGCATTAAGAGCATACTTGATAATATTGTAGTTCTCCATTTTCTGACCGATAGAGTGGAGTTTGTTGAGCAAGTCCTAGATTCAGGCATGTAGCTGGCTTGCTGACTCACCTTCCTGGATTTTGATATTATACAACTTATTTAAAATTAAATCAATCTTACTTACCTTTGTGTCGGAGGTCCCTTCATGCAACTCAATCAATTTCTCCCATAGGTTCTTAGCGCTATTGAAAGGTCCGACCTGGTTCAGTTCTTCTTTTACTAGGCTGCACTGTAGGATCTAAGTAGCTTTAGCATCTGCCTCGATCTTTTTCTTAATGGAATTGTCCCACTTGTCATAGTCGAGCAGTAAGCCTTTTTCGTTGGTGTGGAGTTTGAATCTATATGGATCACAATCCACATCTCCACATGAGTCTTAAGATGGTACTCCATCTGGCCCTTCCAGTAACCGAAATCTCTGCCAGAAAAAAGGGGTGGGCGAGTGGTACTGTAGCCTTCTTGATGGCCATTTAAAAATAGGTATCTCACACACGTAAAGCAAATACAAAATGTACCAAGACTTGGTCTTGGATTATTAGTGTGGGAAGAAAGTGCTCGAGTGGTGTTACACCAACTTCGAGAAGCGATTCAATATCAAAAAAAAAACTATCAGAAGGGGTGAGTGCACCAATTCTGATTAATTATGAAAAACAAAAAAAATAAAAAAATGCTCCGAATGGTAGTTGTACCAATTTAGAGCGACCTCGCTCTAATACCAATTATAGGATCAAAAGACAATGCTAGAGGGGGGTGAATAGTGCTTGTTATTTTTTCATATTTTTCATAAATCTTGAGTTAAAGCAGTGGAATATTAAAGAGACAGAAGCAAAAGCAAACACGCAGTCAACATGTTGGTTTTACTTGGTTCACCACCTGGCGAAGGCTAGTCCAAGGCCCGCACCCATATGAGTACTTTCATTGGGCAATCTACTAATAGCATGATGATTTACAATAGATATCAAAATGAAAGTACAATTAAAAATAAGTTTACCAATGACTTTAAAGTTGAAGCTTGAGCGTAGTCATTGGAGTAGCGTTACGATGTCATGGAGAGCTTTTCGAAGCAGCATCTGAGCACGAAAATCATACGTAATTATTGTACGAAGTTACTGGCCGAAGTGCTCTTTTATTGACTCATCCAAGCGCCTCTATTACTATTAAGGCGCATCTATCCGGAGTCGATCTGATCGGATCTGAGTTAGTCATGCCTTATCCACTTCCAGGCACCTCAATCCCTTTGAAGCGCCTCAAGCACTGATGTGGCTAGATATGGTTGTAGCATGACTCTAGCCGAGTCTATCCCAACCAGGTGCCTCAATCCCTTCGAGGCGCCTGCTTGCTGATGTGCGTCGACCAACCAGGAGTTGTCACCTCATCCTACTTCGCGCTGAGGTGATTGAGACACTTCAATCCCTTTGAGACTCCTAAATTGGCTCAGGTAGCCTGGGTTCATTCCAAGCGACTGGATTAGCTTTTCTAGGCTTATCTTTCCTACATCACAATGTTAGAACAGAAAACATAATAAAAATAATCTTAACAAGGAACGCATCCTCACCTACTCCTCTTAGGAGAATGTACTTGTTGCCAAATATCTGATAAAACCCTAGGTCGAATCGACGCCTACTATTCCTTCAACGGGGAATGCGTCCTCACCTATTCCTCTTAAGAGAATGTACTTGTTGCCAAACATCTGGTTTTCTAGATCTATTTGGACTTCCTGCTCAACATCTGACCTTGACCTCCGGGACTTTCCTCTAGACGTCCAATGTTTGACCTGTCTAGACTCCTTCCTGGTGTCCTCGACCCCTAGGTCTTTCCACCTAGTGTCCTCGACCCCTGGGACTTTTGTCCGGTGTCCTCGATCTGCCAAGACTTCTGCTCAGTGCCCCAGACCAGGACTTCATTGCCCAATCCCCCTGATCAGGACTTCTTGCCCAGTCAACTAACTAGGACTTCTTTGCCTAGCCTCAACTAGGACTTGTACCTTGCCTAAGTTCCCTTAGGACTTTCTACTTGAGCTTCCTGCATACTCAGTCAAACTCATTAGTTCACAATAGACCATAACTTTGTGTTGGATCATTGGAGACGAGAGAGAGGTGGGGGTGAATCTCATTCGAAAATATTTTCTTATATTCGTAAATCAAAGTTGCAGTGGAAAATGATAAAAAGAATACGCAATTCCTTTTACTTAGTTCAGAGTCGAGCCGACTCCTACTCCAAGAAGCCACGACCCTTCGGATCTTATCGATGGGTTAATTCACTAATATATTTCTTCCGAGGAAGCAAGATAGTATAAGTATGTAGATTACAAGTAATAAACAAGTACGAGATTAATATATCAACAACAAGAGATTAAACTTCGGCATAGATTGTCGGATTGCTTCTCGATGAAGTAGCAGTAGTTTGCACGAACAGCAATAGCCAAAACAGAATGAAGCACAGTGAAAAATTATTATTGGCTCGAACCTTGAGGGCTTCTTTTATAGGTTGTGTTTCATCGACTGGAAAATTGATCAGTCGACTGATCCTTTTGGTCGACTGATCCTCCTTTTCATCGACTGTACTCTCACCCTTCCTTCTTTTCTATGATCTGATCCATTAGATCTCGAAAATCATGCTTGATCGATCAACTAATCAAGTTGATCAGTCGACTGATCCCTGTGTTTATCTTTTTTGCATTGATTCAATCTGACAGTTTTTTATTGCCTTCTTTTATCGAGGACTCATCCCTTGGATCAGTCGACTGATCCCAGTGAATTCCATTTCAGCCGAACTGAATCTGATCTTCTCCATGTAAGCTTAATCGGTCGACTGAACCTCTTGTTCAGTCGATCGAACCCACTTTAAATCAGACTTTTATTTTCATCTAAAAAAATAGAGTTAGCATAAGCAATAATAATAATAGAAGTCATACAAAATAATTGTTAGACCAATATAAGTATGCATGAATATGACAATTCAGACTATCCTGATCTCAACTTAGAAACCTCCGTTGGTTTCTTTAGTTAGATCAGCGCCTAAGGTTTGTCCCACTAGGACACGACCTCAATGCACTAACTCTAGGTGCTTACCTCAACTCACCTGCCAATCATCAGGTCCTCCATACCTGTTTGGACTTTGCTCAACATCGGATCAGCCTGCCAAGGCTTCCACTTGATTCATTATCAAGTCCTCCAGACCTACTAGGGCTTTTAGAGTTGAGATCTTGCACACTGGATTAGTTTATTAGATAACAATAAGACTTAACTTTGAACCTTTGACAACATCAAAATATAAGTTTGATTCTGGCGCTCCCTGCACCAACATACTTAACCTTAGAAGATTGTAGTTGGGATTTAATAGTCAATTAGTATTGGAGACTAGCCAACTAGGTATATGGGTTTTGTTCATGGCTTAGTCAACTAGGTAATCTATTGATG
Organism: Hedychium gardnerianum; assembly: GCA_038050645.1. Lineage (NCBI taxonomy): Eukaryota > Viridiplantae > Streptophyta > Magnoliopsida > Zingiberales > Zingiberaceae > Hedychium > Hedychium gardnerianum. Next base: position 2,937,601 of record JBBUKS010000029.1, read on the forward strand.
GGATTAATCAATTGTTGATAAATTTCATGGCTTAGTCATTATTGCACAATAGCAATCAAATATCAAGCAATAGACTAATGGTGAAAGACTAGTTGACTATTGGGTGACAAACAACACTTCCAACAAAGGATTCAAAGTTTATAAAAGGAAGCTTGGTTGGAGGTTTGATAGTGAAATAGAGTTGGAAAAATCATGTTAGAAGTCATATTTCCCTATTCTCATTCTCCTTTGTAATCTTGTAATCCCTGTGCATAGACCACCTCCTGTGTTTGACAAAGGAGAAAAGATAGAGGCTTTTGAAAGTGACACCTAATATCATAGAAAGTGGACTAGGAATCGATGTCCAAACCACATTACATTGTATGTTTTGTTTATTTTTCCGTTGCATTAATCTTTCTTGTAGATCAAAACACAAATAAAAACTTTAAGGCTATCCACCCCTCCTCTCTAGTTGACAATCTATGTACTTATAAGATTGACAAAGATTTATATTTTGATGTTTAAGCAATATGTTTAGCAAATATGTTTGGAGTTGAAAAGTCAAATAGGTTAAGATTGACCTAATATTTGACATTGGATTCATGTAGGTTAGAGAGATTAGACACTTGGCAATTAGGAAAGCAATAAGGTGTTGACAATTGGAAACTCCAACATGTGCTCACATTAGTGAAAATCCAATAGGTATTGACAATGGAAAATTCAACAAGGGAGTTAGTAGACAGAGAAGTGCAACAAGTATTGGCAGTGGGAGTCCAAACAAGTTAACATAGATTGGATATCTGACAAATGTAAAAAGTTTAATAGGTCATAAAGGACTAAATGTCTGGCATGTGGAGGAAGTCTCGGTAGATTAATAAGGAATGAATACTTGACAATAGAACTCTAAGAAAGTCAATGAGGACTAATATTTGACAATGGAAGTCTAGGAAAGTTAGAGAGTATTGGATGCTTAGCAATGATGAAGTCCCGAAAGCATGGAGGCTTCTTGGCATGTTGAAGTCCTAAAGACATAGAGTCTCTTGGCATGAGAGTTGTTGGTAGGTAGAGGTTATACTAGCTAAGAATGAAGTCTGATAAGTCAAGGTTGGCGAGTATTAAGGAGATCAGGAAGTCATAGAAACATGGAGTCTCTTGTCATGACACAGATTCAACATTAGTGTAGCAAAAATCAAAGTACATGCAAAGAAGCAGTTGAGTGATGAAATCGAAACCATACAATTATGGTATTGATGTGTGTAGACTATGCATATTTTTAAGCATCGTTTAGCATATATCTTGTTGCATTTCATGAGCATGATTTGCGAATGCACACCCTATTTCTATGTGATTTCGTTACTTTTACTCGTTCAGTTCGGAGAACTGCTCTTTGCTTATTTTCATTAATAGGATGTATTTTCAGAGTAAAAATAAAGCATAAATCCCTTGGAACGTGAAGTTTGAGCAAAAAGCACACTCTGGCCATGTCCCATGACATGGGCGTGCCCCTACATCCAAGAAAGACAAAGAATGGAGTGGAAAAAGGCTCAACACGGGCTAACCATACCTCATCATCAAACCTCATCATCATGCCGAACATACAAAGCATACAAGAAGAAAAAGGCTTTCAAAAGACTTTCTAAAGGGAGTTTTTAATCAAGGAACACGCTCCGACCGTGTCCCATGACACGGTCATGTTCCTCGAACGAAATCGGGGCCAAAACGGTGCTAAAAAGGAGCCAAAAGCCTCTCACACCACTAGGACATGCTAAAAAGAACTGCCATGTCAAATTCACAGTATTTCTTGAACTAATCATGGCATGGCCATGCCTAAAAGGCATGGTCGTGTCGAATCCTAGACAACACTACGGACCAATCTTAAAATGGCCATAAATTTTGGTTCAATTGGATTACAGGGTGTAAATGTAGATAATTTCAAGATCTACAAGTTTGGTTCAGATACGAACCCGAGATAAAGTGATCTAAGGAGTGAAAAAACTATTTTAGCGAAGCCTAGTAAATCTAGCAGATCTGAAAAGTTTGGGGGAGGTATAAAATGGTCAAGCAAACCCTTGCTTGACTCTTCTTGAACCAGGGTACTCCGCCCACTTCATTGGAGAGGGTTTTTCCCTTCATGGGGAAATCCTAGAGTAGTCATCTTTGTCCATCAAGATGATCCGTCCACCTCCTGAGACTCTCCCAAAGACATCGACATAATCTCGCTAAGCTTTCTCTTCTCTCTTCTCTATGATTTGAGGTGTAGAATGCTATTCTTCATGTGTTTTGGTTATTTCTTCATTGCTATGGAGTAGATCTCCAAATTCTAGGATGTAGGGAGTAATTATGATATGATGTTGATGTATGAACTATGGATTTGCTCATTTCCTTGTTCTATGATATGTTTATGATTTGTTCTATTGTGTTGTGCCTTGTTCTGGTTTGATTTATTAAATGTGTGTGTGGTGAATGCATTTGGATGTGAAGGATTGGTCACAATATAGAGGAGTTGTTTTAAATTGTATGACCGGGGGCCCTTAGTGACAAAGGGTATCCCTTTAACCGGACTTTCTAGAGTCATCACCTTGAAATGGGGGTCAATTCTCTTCAAGGGAATAGCTAATTAGAGTTTAATGGGTTTTTTCCACTTTAATGTTAGGAAGTGACTTGTGTAATCTAGACTGTATAATCGGGGAGCTCTCATGTGATAGGGGGTATCCATTTAATCGGACTTTCTATGTTACCTCTTTACTTAATAACATTAGAAGTTGTGTAAATACTCCGGTGTAACCTTCACGGGTCCATACCAATAATTTAGTTAGAATCCCTACAAGATCATAAACATAGAGGGTAAGAAGGTGAACATGTACTAGGGACATTAACTAGCATCATAGTGAAATTGAAACCCTAGAATCATTCCCCCTAAGCGAACTTCTCCCGGTGATCTTTCTCTCTCTAGTTTTTCAACTCACTCTCTCAATTCGCTCGTTCGTGACTTCAACCAACTTTTGATTATCTAGACAACTTATTTTGCAAACTCGATTAATGTTTAATCAATAGTCCTTATGGATTTAATATTTTATTACTTGATGACATAACCGTGCACTTGCAGTTAGACAACAAGTTTTTGGCATCATTGTTGGGGAGTATTTTTGATTGACATTAGTTGACTAGCAATTTAGTTAATCTAAATTTCTTTCTTTCATGCAATCCTTATTTCATCTCTCTTCTCACATTTCTGTTTCTGCATGTGACAAACTTTCTTTGTAAGCTAGGTGGATGTTCAAACTCAATGGTTCGACCAATTAGATATTGTGAATATTTTTGACTCTTATTGAGAGCTTTGTGATGCAACATGGCATGTGATCGATAATTGTCCAATACTAATTGACCCTGCGTATAGAGTAGGTGGAGAAAAATATAGTGCCCTCCCTGACTACAATGAATGGCTGTAAAATCAGGAATATCGTGAGACTTGTGAAGAAATAGGGCATATAATTAGAAAATTATAGCAAGTTACACTAGTTGAAAATTCTGATGGAAAATCAAAACCAACAATATTGTGAGGCTTGTGAAGAAATAGAGCATACAATCGAAAATTACAGTAGGTTAGAAATTTTGATGAATTTTTTTTCTAAAACTCAAAACAACCAGGACAAAGAGGATGAAGGCATTAAGGCATCAATTGAAGAAGAATATTTAGTTGTTGATAATCCTGTTGTTGATATGATGATGTTGGTATATTCTGTCCTGCCTATGATGATGTTTTGGATGGAAATGTAAAGACTTGTACTGTCGAAGCAATGACCCAAGAATCACTTCCTTTGGTTGCACAACCACTTGAAACTATGGATGTTGCAGGAATTAAATTTGTTGATGTTGGAAGTGTAGGGACTTATGCAATGGAGATAAAGCCCCAAGAATCACTTTCTTTAGTGGCACCACCACATGAGCCAGAGCCTTTCCTTACTACAACTGAAACATTAATCGATGTTATACTCCCTTTGATGATTAGTAAAGTAAAATTTCATTTGATATATCTAATGCTACTAACCAATTTTTTGTTGAGTATGTTTGTAGTAGGATAGATTTTTCATAGCAATCACATGGACAACCTTGTGATGAACCTTTGAAGATGAGATTATTTAATGAAATCCTAAGACTTGGAGCTAGCAAGTACCTTGCTCCTCCACGAGCAAGGTTTAAGACATATGGAAGGCCAAGAAAATCTGATAATAAGCCAAGAATTCTTGGCAAGAAAGTCTGGAAGTATCGTACTCCAGCAAAAGCGAGGTTTAAAAGATACTTCGTTGATGCTCCTAATAAAAGAAGAGGGGACGCGACCACCTCAAACCATGCGCCCCCGATTGAAACTCACATGGGGTCGAGATAATGATCAAAAATAAGCGCTTCTTGGGAAGCAACCCAAGTTCTTTCTTGTTTTCGTTTAAGTTTTATCTTGTTTCATAGTTTTAACTTTTTGTTTTGTTTAATTTCAGGGTGAATAACATCCACGAGCTAGCTGTGGCAGCCGTCACGGGCGTGGAAGGATTTGGGAGAAAAATTGAAGTCATGGTCGTGCCTCTTGAGTTGCAACCGGCCGAGCTTACCACGGTGAGTCCATGCCTTTTAGGCACGGTTGTGTGTTTTCCAAGCTTTCTCCAGAGGTCGACATGGGAAGGTCGTGTCATTTTGGCACAGTCGTGCCTCTCTCAAAGCAAGCACTCATGCCAACCACGGGCAGGCAGTGCCATTTTGGCATGGTCGTGCCTCGCGAGAGGTGAGCCGCTTGTGCCCACCATGGGCAGACCGTGCCATTTTTGCATGGTCGTGCCTCCTTTGAGGTGAACCGCCCGTGCCCACCATCGGTAGATCGTGCCTCCCTTGATCTCCTTTCTTTCTTTCTTTTTTCCCTAACCCAATCCCTCTACTTGATTTTTCTTGTCTAATCTTCTTTTTGCAATATTCAGAGATGATGAGGAGTGCGACTACTAGATAGAGGAGTGACTTTGGTAGAGGAATGACTTAGATGCTTGGCGTACATCACTTGGTAACTTCTCTCACTTCAAACCTCCTCCACATTAGTTTTCATTAGGACAATAAAAGATTTAAATCTATGGGATATATATATATATATATTGGGTTGTCAGTCAATTTTTGTCATATTTCTTTTTACATAATAAATTTTTCTTCTAGTTGCATCATATATCATATCATTATTTATTTGTTTCTAATAGCAAGATACTAGCATGCTGATTCTAGATATTTATGTTATTTGTGATAAAGTATGCTAGTATGCTTAGTATTTATTTTTTCCTATCCATAGTAGCATGAAGTGAGCATTATTTTTACTGGAAAAATTTGAGTATCGACCTAGTTTGAGGATCTCTTCATACTATGCTTGACTTTGATAGTAGATACATTTAAAAATAGTCATGATTCATTGAACCAAACTAGTACTCTTGCTACTTAGGTAACCTCTCAACTATATTTTGGATATTGGATAAACTCGGATCATGTCAACTCATTAGGAAAAATCAGAATCAAAAAAAAAAAGGAGAAAAAGGATTTGTTTAAGTGTAGCACTTTGCAAGCACTTAGTGAAAAAAAGGAGAGAATAAGAGATTAAAAAAATAGTTGTCATGAGTGGAAACTAACAAGTTACTCCTTTGAGATCGAGTTAAGTTACTGGAGAAATAACTATTATGTTTCTCTTGATACCGAGTATTCCTTTGAGACCTTGTGTAGACTTTGAGAGAGAAGAACTTTGCCAGTGGCAGGTAAGTGTCTATCGTCGGAAGCATGAGGAACACGATTAGATGATGATTTAACTAGGCTTAGAGATTGACACTTGAAAAGGTTAGGTCAATTATTGCACTGAGGTTGGAGAACTTCTACTTAGGTCATACTCGAACAACTTTGTATCATACTCATCAATGAAACTACACGATATGATTAAATTGATTCACTAGGCATTATGATGCGTCATTTACACACAAGGATCTAGATTACAGGTTTTGCTTGATGACAAGCAAATGATTAAGTTTGGGGGTGTGATATGTGTAGACTATGCATGTTTTTAAGCATCATTTAGCATATATCTTGTTGCATTTCATAAGCATGATTTTCATTCGCACATCCTATTTCTATGTGATTTTATTACTTTTACTCTTTTAGTTTGAAGAACTATTTTTTGTTTGTTTTCATTGATAGGACATATTTTCATAGCATAAATCCCTTGGAATGTGAAGGCAAGAAGCACTCTTTAGTCGTGTCCCATGACACGAGCGTGCCCCAAGACCAAGAAAGACGAAGAATGGAGCGAAAAAAGGCTCAACACGGGCTAGCCATACTTCATTATCGTGCTAAACATACAAAGCATACATGAAGAAAAAGGCTTTCAAAAAACTTTCGAAAGAGAGTTTTTAATCAAGGAACACGCTCCAGCCATGTCCCGTGGCACGACTGTATTCCTTGGACAAAATTGGTGCCAATACGGAGCCAAAAGCCTCCCACATGGCCAGGCCATGCTAAAAAGCATGACCATGTCAAATTCATAATTTTTCCCGACATGATCACGACACGACCATGCCTTTTCGGCATGGCCGTGTCAAATCCTGGATACCACTGCGGATCAATCTTAAAATGGTCATAACTTTCGACTCGGTTGGAGTTACGGAGCGTATGACCTATCAAAATGTAGATTATTTAAAGATCTACAATTTTGGTTTAGAGATCAACCCGAGATAAAGTGGCATAAGGGGTAAAAAAAACTTATTTTGGCGGAGCCCAGTAAATCTTGCAGATCTAAAAATTTTGGGGGAGGTATAAAATGTTGGGAATCCTATGCGACAAAATCAAATTACAGCGAAAAAATAGGATCCCTTCCGTGATCCATGCGAAAAATTCATACAAGTTAAAT
>JBBUKS010000029.1:2952824-2966384 GCA_038050645.1 Hedychium gardnerianum
GGGTCTCTATTAGTGATTTTTGATTTATCTTGGTGGCCGGTGGGAAATTTTTGTGGGGTCGGGCCGATCATTTCATGTCCGACGTTATCTGACCTGATTAATCATTTTAGTTTTTGTTCTCTTTCATGCACGGGTTATTATTTGGACTAGTTAAATTAGTCTCCATGATTTACCTTTTTTGTGTTGGCCTGGAATGAACTGACGGAATCGTCGGAGGCAAACGTTTCACTTTTTTCTGCCACTAAGGGAGAGTACGCCGGCTAGGAATTGCAGGTTAAATATCATAGGCAAATTTAAATATCATAGGCAACTTTCCCAACGTATGAATTGCGTAGAGAAAAAAAAATAATGATGAATTAGATAATATTAAATTTGAATTACTTATTTGATTTTATAAAAATTTTGTATTTATCTTTAGAATAAATTAAAAAATATTCACACGATTTAACAAGTTTAATATTTCTTAGTTTATTTTATTTAAAAGATTTTTTTTATATAAATATATTATAATTTAAAATTGAGTCGTGAATATTAAATAACAATTTAGATGTGCTTATATTGTACCGTAGCCTCGATGCATGAATCGGAGAAGCATAATTCATCATTAGGGCATAGATATTATTATCCTCATAAATTTGCATAGACATCTATTTTAAAAATTGAATATTTAAATTATTAAAAAAACAAACTTACGATTAACATAGTATATTTTTTATATTTTATTTTATATTTAATATAACGTTTAAAATTTTCCATATCTACACAAAATATTCTTTTTATTTTTACATATCTTCTAACCATTAAAATAATAACAATTTACATAATCAAATTTAGAAATTTGGAAGTGATGTTTTTGGCAGACGATATCAAATTTAACTACACAAATTTGATTTTGTAAAAAATTTACTTTAAAAATTTAAAATAACATAATAAAAAGAATTAAACTTTTGTAATATTTGAAATATTTATAGAAAAATTTAAATCTAAAAAACAATAAATACAAAATAACTTGTGGAGTCAAGACAAAATGTGGTATATTTAAAAGTCAAAATAACAAAAAGTTAATTTTATTATTTTACCAAACAGTCAAAATAACTATAAGTCCAAACCGGGTTCAGATTTTTTTTTTTGAGTTCAGAAAAAAACAAAAAAAAATACTAGTTGTTGTTGGAATAATAATAATAATAATAAATAAACGCGCAGCCTCCACTGCTCCTCCGTTCCAAAGACTCTCTTCCATCGCCTTCCTCTCCTCCTCCTCCATGGCCGCCTCCTTTGCCATCTTCACTCCCTCCTCCGCCGGAGCTGCGTTCTTCTCCGCAGCATCCGACGATTACTCTCGCTCGCGCCTCTCGTCGCCTCTTCTTCTGCCTCCTCGGATCGCCAGACCACTTCGGCTGAGACCCGTCTCTTCTTCCCTCGCCTCATCTTCCATCCCCTCCCCCGTCCTGGTCGATTCCGCTTCCCGATCCAAGGTAGACCTGCGATCTCTCAAACGCCCTTCTCGCTTTCGCAATTTTCCCTTTCCCCTCGGTTTTGATTTTTAGTCTGGCCGTTCGCTTGCAATTGAATGGTCTGCCTATTTCTAACCAATTTATTTCGAACGCTTAGCCGATAATTGTTCTTTACTTTTGATTTGTACTATTTCAATCAGAATGATTGCTTTTTGCTGCCACATCCTTGCAATTTGGTTTCTAGGTTAGATTCAAAGATCGAGAGGAAATTATTGTCCGCCATTTATGGATCTCGTTAGTGATTAATGTGGTTCCTCTGTTCTAGACTGGTAAATGGGAGTGGAAGTTCAATGGCAATTCTGTGAACGTCTACTACGAGGAGCACGAGGGGGAGGGTGCTGCAAATGCTAAACACATTCTTCTCGTCCCCACGATCTCGGATGTTAGCACAGTTGAAGAGTGGAGGACGGTCGCCAAAGACATTGTTGCACGAGAGGGAGATGTACGATGCCGTGCCACCATTGTTGATTGGCCTGGTCTTGGATACTCTGATAGGCCGTCGCTGGAGTACAATGCTGATGTTATGCAGAACTTCCTTGAGCAATTTCTCAATGCACCAGATAGTCCGTTGGCAAATTCAGGTAGCAATCTTCACTTTTAGTTAGTAAAATTGCAAGGTTTTATAATCTTTTGCCTCGTAATCAGCTTTATATTTTCTTCAGTGTTATAATTCTCATAAGAACTTGAAGGCGTAATTGTTGATGAAAATTATCAAATTGGAAGAATTGTAGTCTAATTCACCTAGTTTTGACTGTTATTACACAGTAGGGACAAGAGGTTTTGTGAATGATATTTCTTCCACATGTCCAATGAGTAACTATTACCCTAATTCCTGAAGGAAGGTAAGTAATAAATAAATTGTGTTGAATTTTCATAATGAATGACAAAGGAAAATGTTTGTTGCTAAACAGGACAAATTGATAGACGTGATTGGAATTCACAAACTTGCTGATGAGTTTAGATTCAGTTGATTCTGTGATGAAAGCAACAGAACAAATAAATTGGACAAGTATATAGCTGAATAATCCTAACTATTTGAACTGGTGATAGAATATTAGATAATCAGAGAGATCAAAAGGAAACATATACGGATAGATTGTGGGGTGACTCTCAGATTAACGATAATCGTGTCATAGAAAAATATGTAGAATGCAACACATTGGCACACTACTAACTTACAATGAAAGCCTAAATTACTGGTTTTGATAAATGATTACATTCATTCTTTTTGTAATGAATATCCTTTCCCCTACTAATGGTGCCATAGTAAAGATTGATTGAGGCACAATGCTATTTGATTGAGGTGATTTTCCATTTTCCAAGCATTTTGGATGATTGAAGCATGGCAAATGTCTGAAATTTGCTAGGATTGCAAAATTGAATCTCAAGATTTATGTATAAAACTCTTGTTAGAAACACAAAATTTATTGATTCTTCTCTTTATTATGGTTTGAAACTTCTTAATATGAGACTAATATTCCAAAGATTGTTATTTTGTATAATTTCACCGAATGCAGGAGGTGAGTTGGTCATATTTGGTGGAGGGCATGCCGCAACTATTGCCCTTCGTGCGGCTGGAAAAGGTTCAATCAATCCAGCATCTATTGCGGCTGTTGCACCGACTTGGGCTGGTCCTTTACCTATAGTCTTTGGTCGAGGTTCTGACATGGAAACAAGGTATTATCAGCAAACCATGTCTGCTTATTTCTGACTTTATTAGCTTGCTAAAAATATGAACATATAGATTGTATTTATGATCGATTAACAACCAATGGAAGTTTTTTCAAGGATTCTTATTTATATTAGAGAGGAACCATGGTGAGTTTCTTTCTTTCTTGGGCAATGTACTAGGTATGGACTCTTGCGGGGCACGCTGCGAGCACCTGCTGTAGGTTGGATGATGTACAACATGCTTGTGAGCAACGAAAAGTCCATCAAGTCGCAATACGAGTCGCACGTCTATGCAAACCCTGAGAATGTTACACCAAGCATTGTGGAGAGTCGATATGCATTGACAAAACGGAAAGGCGCTCGATATGTCCCTGCTGCTTTTTTGACAGGCCAACTTGACCCTGTGAAATCGCGCGAAGAATTCCTCCAACTATTTGCAGAACTGGAAGGGAAGGCCCCTATACTCGTTGTTTCCACTGCTAACGCCCCCAAGAGATCGAAAGCCGAGATGGAAGCGCTAAAAGGAGCCAAAGGTGTGACTAAGTTTGTGGAGGTTCCGGGAGCCCTTCTTCCACAAGAGGAGTATCCATTAACAGTTGCAGAAGAGTTGTACAAGTTCTTGGAGGAGCAGTTTGGTTCGAAAAGCTGAAGAATTATGGAGCCAGTTTTCTTCGATACATATAGTCAACAAATCAAAATTTTCTTCTATCCTTTTGCAATTTACCTCTGAGTAATCTATGGAACTTATGAAACCATTTGAATTATGTGTTAGATCTTAGATGAATCCTCTCTTTGTATCATCAATTCAATATGCTGCCTTCAGAGAGGCATGATCATGTTTAAGAATAAAAGATTATGGTTTTAATGTATATTTAGGTATATTAATTAATAAATAAGTTATAAGTGAGTCATGTATTTATTTGTTGATCATATTCTTTTTTATATCCAACCCATTTAAATCAAATTCATTCATAAATTTATGAGTGAGTTGTGTTAGGCTAATAAATGAATAGAGTAAGTTCAAGGTTCAATTTCTTTATGTTCAAGTTTAAAAAATAAAATAAATGAACAAATTTGAAAACTAATGAGTTTGAATAATTTATAAATAAATTTATTTATTAATTTGTGTGAAGTTTATACATTCTTATGAATTCTATAATTTTATAGTCTAAAGATGACATGTGTCACTTGTAAATATTTATTAATTATTTTTGAACTAAATTATAATTATAATAATATCTTTTATCTAATGTTGACTAATTATTGGCTAATTGAAAAATAAATTATAATTATAAAAATAAAAATAATAATACTTTTTATCTAATGTTGACTGATTGTTGATTAATTAGAAAATATTAATTATATGCGCGTCAGATTTTTTAAATAAAAATTTTATTTTAAATTTTTTAATTTCTCCCCGAAGCTATTTATCAGCTTAGATTAATATATTAAACTTTAGGCTAATGATAATATAACTTAAGTTTTTAATTAATTTCACTTAAGGTTTAATATTTCAAATTAGATTAAATTATTTAAAACATTAATCTTAATTAAATCAACCAACTCCCGTTTAATTAGTTTTCCAATCAGACTTTTCAATAGTCTATTATTTATATCTGCAAACTTCTCCAATTAGCTTCAATTAAATCCACAAAATCTCCAAAAATTTACAAATAAATTTCATAAATTTTATTTCTAAAATGCGGAAAGAAAAACCTCAATGTGACGTAGGACAGACAGACAGGATCTCCCGGCGATAACATAGGTCATCTACTGATACCTAAAAATAATAAACACAACACAAGGGTAGTGAGTTCAAATAACTCCGCGGGTATAAGAAAGATAGTGCATGATAAATATAACAGTAAGGGATCAATGTACATACAGTTTCATGGGAAGAACTCTACCATGTATATATGATCAAGTAATATTCATATGATCAACTCTGCAGGTATATAACTCAAATCTCCAACTAACATAACAATAATACTAACCATTTTAACACAGTCCAATATTAGGTATAAACTCTAACTCCAACCTATGAGAGCTGTCACAGACGTAGGTGAGTATTAAATGTGTGTGATATATATATAATCCTCGAGTGTAAAATCATAACATGCCAGTGTAACAGATATCAAATATATATGCAGCACACATCAAATGTATATGCAAAACATGGTCACTCCGACATACCCCTCCAGCTACCACGACATCTGTGTGGACGAAGGGGGCGGGAAGGTGACACTGATCGCACTCCAGTAACCACTACTCTGAGTGAACGAGTGGTCAGAATGTAGGGTAGCTGTCTAGCTACAACAAGAGGTCTCTGTCGGCACAATGCTCTAACTACCACTACCTAAGTGGCCGAGCGACACGACAAGACAAATTGCTCCACTCCAGACTACTACCTAAGTGGCTGAGTTGGCAGGAACATGACTGACGACTCTCTCGACCACAAGGGAGACAATAGTCGTTAGCATGCAAGTGGTATGTCATGCAAAATGAAATGAGCATCACACACATGAACAAACATCACATATAGATATATATACCATAACACAGTATACAATAGCTCACATAGGGCAGACACCTATGAAACACACCATACACGTGTGTAACGACCTACGATGCACACCATACTCGTATGCACCAAACAACAATATATATATCCAACAATATAATGATAAAGACATCACATGAATTCAATTCCTATGAAACACACCATACATGTGTGTAACGACCTACAATATATACCATACACGCATGCACCCAACTGCGATACAAACCATACACGTGTGTACCACTACCAATCATAGATAATCAAAATACGAGACTGCATGGATAATCAAAATAGACTAATTCCAAGATCAAGCATGTAAGTGTCCAAAGCAAGAAATAATATGAATAGATTTAAGATAATCCAACTACCTATCAAATTCATAATACTCATGCACTAAGGACAAAGTACTAAAAGAGACAAAGATAAAAGTATCCGCCTCCAAATAGGTCATGACGAATATCTTCAGAACCGATGCTCCGTCTCGTATCCAAAGCCTATAAGTAGCATTACGAAACTACTTTAGTACTAAAATATAAGTAAGGGCCAAAACTCCCTAATTAATTTAGGTGAGTAAATCATCTAAAATTCTTGTTTAACTAACCCCTTATTTAACAACTTAAGGAGTTAAAGTTTATACGTATCAGTATGTTTATAATTTCCAATACCTAATTACATGGATCAGATGGATATAAATTTTAGATTCAGAGATTTGTTACCCTAATCCCGTTAACAAATCTCACAAATCCATATTTAAATTCCTAATCCTTTAACTACAAGAAAATACCTACTAATCAAACCTAAACATAACAACTTTATTTAGGTTCTAATATCCCATAAGATAGAATACCTCCCATGCCATCAAGTGACAATATAACTAATCCATCACTACTTAAACATTTGTAAACAACCTATTCCACATCTTAACTCATCCAATTAAATTTAACAACTACTAATTCCACATAATAGGTAAATCCAATAAAATGAACCCTCGTATCAATTCAACAACATTTAGGTATCCACATTTTAAACTCAGATCTTGTATCAACCTCCATTCAAAATTCCAACTATAAACATGCATGAACTCTTAAATCAAACACCACATATGTAAGATCAACCAAATGACACAATTTGGATTCAAACTCTCCATACCATTACTTACCACCATAAACATGCATGACAAACAGAGATCAGACCCCACACATCCAAACAATAGAGCATCACTACATCCTTCTTATCCAAACCCTAGATTAAATCACACCTTCAACCCTACTTCACATAATCACAATTGTAAATGTATGAGCATGAATAATCTATATCCAATTCACATAACAAAACAACCCTACTTACCAATCATGAATTTAACTTTGTAAATCTAATAACCACTATGAAATACAAGAACATAAACTCCTAACCTCACAATCCTACAAAAAATAGAATCCATACCAGCTAATCCATCAATTTGAATCTCATCATTAACAAACTATTCAAGAATGAACCAACACTACAACATCAAAAGCATAACAAATTCAAACACTAGACAATCATCACATATCTACACAACCAATCCTCTATAGCCAACAAAATCACCCATTCATCAAATACTACAACAGACCTACAAAAATCACATCCACCCTTACCTACTGTTGATGGCAACTTGAGGTGAAGAAGTGATCGGAATAAGAGTTGTCAGCAGTATTGTAGATGGTCAGAATAGTGACAGGAGCTATGCTGGCCGGCTAGAACAGGGATTGTCGGAGATCAATTCTGCCGAAGAAAGAAAACACAATAAAAGTGGCTAGATCTGAAATTGACAAACCACAGCCAAGAGAAGGGATAAAAATCTAACCTAACTTCAAATCGATGGCAATGTGACTGTGTCGGCAACCAATCTTGGCCAGGGGAAATCAGTGCTCGGCAAAGGCTGATTAGTAGCACTTGGTGGTTGGACGATGGCTGTCGGCTAGCCTAGGTCTACAGCTACAGCGGCCAGATCCGACGATGATAGCCGGCGATCGCGAGGATGAGATGAGCGGTGGCTTGGCTCGGGCTCGGCCGCTGGTGGTCGCAACAGCAACCTAGCAGCAACCTGGCTAGCCCGGCCGGTGACTGTGGGCTGCGGCTAGCCAGCAATGATCGCCTCTGGTCACGGTGGCTGGTGAAGAGGGTCGATGACGGTGGCTAGAGATCGAGAGAAAAGAAGAGAAGAGGAGAGGGAAATGCGGCGGTTAGCGGTCGGCGGTCGCAGGAGGCGGCGGCGTCTGTGAATCGAGGAAAAAGGAAAACAAAATTGAGTGAAATGACGAAAGGTTTTAAGATTAGGTATTTCTATATTAGACTTAGGCTTTAATCATTTAACTTAGGGTTTTGATGAATTCAACTTAGGCTTTAATGATTTAAACCTTGGGTTAGTTATTTCGAACCTTAGCTTTAATTAAATCAATCAACTCCCGTTTAATTGGTCTTCCAAATAGGCTTCTCAAAAGTCTATTTTATATATCCCCGATAAACTTCTTCAATTAGCTCCGATTAAATCCAGAAAAATCTCCAAAAATTCCCAATAAATTTCATAAATTTTATTTCCCTGTTAACACATATTATTTTATTATTTTAAATTACCGTATTTAACATTCTCCCCCACTAATAAAATTTTGGTCCCTAAATTTACTATCCAGGTGCGGTAATCCAACAATAGCATATTCAAACCCCTTTAAGTACTGAATAAAACTTTACGCACCTTGTGTAAGTATGTGAGGGTATTGAGCCCAGATCTTATCCTCATAAGTAGCTTCCGACTGAAGTGGAATTGATGTGTCCCTCAAAATGTTGTTAGGGTTTGGCACGTACTTCCTTAGCATAGACACATAAAACACATTATGTATATCTGCAAGGGCCGGTGGTAGTGCACACCGATAGGCTAACTCACCTATCCTCTCTAATATCTTGAAAGGCCCAATGTAGCGAGGAGCTAATTAGACTTTCGGTCCAAACCTCTTATCTCCTTTAGTGGGAGAAATGCACAAAAACACATGATCATCCACGATAAACTCTAAAGGTCTTCGCCTCCGATCTGCGTAACTCTTTTGTCGGTAATGGGCTTTTGATAATCTGCGTCGATTGATACGTACCAACTCTGGGTCATGCTGAATGCTCTGTGGCCCCAAAATCTATGGTTCACCAACCTCGTTCCATATAATAGGAGATCTACATGCTCTGCCATATAATGACTCAAACGGTGTCATCTGAATAGCTGAGTGATAACTATTATTGTACGTTAACTCAACTAAATGTAAATGATCCTCCCAACTACCTCCGAAATCCATAACATAAGTTCTCAACAGATCCTCAAGTGTTTGAGGTGAAGCGCGGATCTCTATCTGAAATGATATTCTGAGGTATATCGTGAAATCTAATAATTTCTCTATAGTATAACTCCACCAAATGATCCAAGAGTCCATCCTACGGATCCGTAGAAAATGTGCGAATTTGGTTAATCGGTCAACGATCACCCAAATCACATCATGTCCTTTTCGTGTTCAAGGTAACCCTACTACAAAGTCCGTAGTGATATGTTTCCATTTTCATTTCGGTATCGGGACCTTCTAAAAAACTCGGCTTATTTCTGCTGCTCAGCCTTTACTTGTTGACATATCAAACATCAAGCCACAAAATATGCTATATCCTTTTTCATGCCATTCCACCAGTAAGAGCGTTTTAAGTTTCTATACATTTGGGTACCACCCGGGTAGATTGCAAAATTGGATCGATGTGCTTCCTAAAATAAGTTTTCTTTGACTGGATGTGACTTAGGTACACACAGTCTTTCCCGAAAATACATACCGTCATTCTCATCACATGAGAATTCTGTCTACTGTCCTGAAACCACCCTGCTACACAGATACCGTAGATGCTAATCACTAATCTGTGCTTCTTAATTTATTCCAAAATGGGGGGAATCGAGCAACCCTAGATACTACAATCCCATGCTTTATCTGTTCTAGTTCTACCAGTTTCAACTCTAAGAAAACATTGTATCAAATCTGTAACTGTCGCTCGGTGACTAGCTAGAACCTAATACAGATGATGTCTCCATATTTTCAGTGTAAAGATAATAACTGCTAATTCCAAATTGTGAATAGAGTAGTTTTTCTTGTGTTCCTCCAGCTGATGAGAAGTATATAATATCACTCATGCGTGCTGCATCCAAACTGCACCCAACCCTTGCAGCGATGCATTAGTGTAGAGCACAAATTCATCTTTCCCCTAGAGAAAAACACGGAGATGGATGCAGTAACCAATCTTTGTTAGAGCTCTTGAAAACTTGCCTTGCACGCCTCTGTCCATGTAAATTTTACTCATTTCCTGGTCAATCGAGTCAATGGCAAAGCGATGCTGGAAAAACTCTCCACAAATCTCCGGTAATATCCAGCCAATCCTAGGAAACTACGGATCTCTTGTACTAACTTTGGTTGCTCCCAACCGGTAACAACCTCTATCTTCTGAGGATCTACAGATATGCCTCTATTCAAAACCACATGTCCGAGAAATCCCACTGAAGACAACCAAAATGCACATTTGCTGAACTTCACATATAGATGCTCTCGACGAAACGTCTTCAAAACTATGCGAAGATGTTCGCGTTCCCTCTCAGTCCGAGAATATATCAAAATATCGTCAATGAAGACAATAACAAACTGATCCAGATATTCAAAGAACACCCAATTCATCAAATCCATAAAAATAGCAGGGGCATTAGTAAACTTAAATGACATCACCAAGAACTCATAATGCTCGTATTGGGTACGAAATGTTGTCTTCTGAATATTCGCATTCTTTTACTCTAAGTTGATGATAGCCTTAGCATAAGTCAATCTTAGAATACACACAGGTATTCTTCAGTTGATAAAATATGTCCTCTATCCGTGGTAGGGGATATTTGTTTTTGATGCAAACTGAATTCAGTTGCTGATAGTCAATACACAATCTAAGTGATCCATCCTTCATTTGACAAAGAGCACTAGAGGTCCCAAGGTGAAACACTAGGGTGAATAAATCCTCTATCCAACAATTCTTGTAATTGTATCTTAAGTTATTGTAAATTCTTTGATGTCATTCTGTACGGAACCTTTGATACCGGAGCTATACCCGAAATCAATTCAATCATGAATTCTACCTGCCTTTTCGGGGCAAGCCGGGGAGTACTTTCGGAAATATGTATAGGAATTCTCAAACTATCGGAAGTTCCAAGAGTTATGAAGCATCATCTCTCACAGCCTTAATCAATGACAACATATATCCCTAACAACCCTGGGATAATAACATATATGCTTGTAGTGTTGAAATAATAGACATCTCATCCTTCCTGGTCCCACCGAATTCCCGCGAGAATCTATCTAAATATCGAAAAGTGACAACTCTCACTCAACCCTCAACTGTGGGTAGTCAACCAACTCATGCCCAGGATGGGTCGAATTATGTCATAATGAGCACTTGGAGATCCACTATATGTGAATGTCTATTGAAATCCAAAGGACATCCCCTGACTTCTTGACTAATGATCAATATCTCTCCAGATAACAGAAATACCGCTAAGTCATATGATCTGAGTGTAAGAACTTTATCAATTCTTACCTAACAATGGTCTATCTAATGCTTCTCAAAGGCATCATGAAATAAAATCCAAGTAACAGGATGATCCCGAAAATCATCCTTTGATGAACCACTAAATAACGACTCAATCTCATAGACAGTAGGTAGCTAATGCAGCCTTCTATGAGTCAATGTAAGTCATGTACTCGTATATGCCTTCCTGGTTATCTAACCAAGTACGAGCAACTAAACGAGCCAATACTAGTATTTCCTTGAAACTGTCCTCCCGGACCTCTCATACAGGTATGATGAGCCTGACTCATGCTATCAGACCCAACCTCAGTCGGAACCCCCGAAAAACTCATCTCTCGGGCATCAGGTCCAGGTCCCATCGACTCAACAAATCATCTCTGTGGTCAACCCGGATCACTGTCACAAACATTGACTGGTCTACCTCAAATCATACCCATTATAGACGTCTATGTAAGAATTAACTAAAATATAAATTACCTGTTACACAACTTATCTCTTTTAGCCAGAGATGTCTTGTCACTACCTTGTCGCAAAACTCAAAAAGTCACATCAAGAAAAAAAATCACGATATTCAAAACACGAAATTAGGCTTTCATAACCTATGACTATGATACTAATAAATTGTCATGCCCCGAGAGTATACTTATCTGTTGAAAATGGACAACATTTCCCTTATGATAATAACAAATTTTGATTACACAACCACACAGTCGATAAAAATATCAACACCACGCAAATCTATCCAAAACTAACAGATCAATATATTTGAAAAAGAGACTACATGTAGATAAAAATATGGTGTGTGCCGGCACGGCTTAACATCGCAACAATAGCCCAAAACAAATATCAAACAGAAATCTAAATCCACAACATAGTACACTTATTACAATATAAAAGAAGAAAAACAAACTGAATAATAAAATGCAGAAACCCT
The DNA here is from genome assembly GCA_038050645.1 of Hedychium gardnerianum. Lineage (NCBI taxonomy): Eukaryota > Viridiplantae > Streptophyta > Magnoliopsida > Zingiberales > Zingiberaceae > Hedychium > Hedychium gardnerianum. Next base: position 2,965,123 of record JBBUKS010000029.1, read on the forward strand.
CCATGTGACGCAGGATAGGCAGACAGGATCTCCCGGAGACAATATAGATCATCTATTTGATACCTAAAAACAATAGACACAACCAACGAGAATTGAGTCCAAATGACTCCGTGGGTACATACAGTCTTATGAGAAGAACTTTACCATGTATATATAACCAAGTATTGTACATATAATCAACTCTGTATGTTCTAGATGAGATATATTAATTAAATTTGGAAAATTGGTTTCCTAATTTGATTAGATAATCTTAATTTATTAAAATCAGATTTATTACATATTTTATTTTCAAAATAAAATTATAACATATTTAAATCATGTCTTCCATATGTGTATGTCATATAATTGCATTTATATTTATCATGCGTGCGATGTATCTTTTCATCATTTATGTCATGCGTGTGATGTTATGTAGATAGTATATTTGCATGATGATAATGTGACCAAATCCCTTACAAAAATATTAAAGCCTACATCTTCCGTTAATATTGTCAGTAGTAGAGTTTAATTTCTTGTTTGAGTTGTGCCACAGCCAAGCTCATCCTGAAATTAAATATGTTCAAACCATAAAGATACAATCTCATGATTAACGGGTTGATTTTAACTTCAAGCATCAATTTGTTGTGCCACAGCCAATTTTAACTTCAAGCATTGATCGAGTCTAGTCCAATCCTCATCAAGTACCTAGGTCAACTCTCCACCCGAAGCCCTCCGGTCAAGCTCTGTTGTCACCGGTGAGATTTTTGATCAACCTGTTTCCTTTCGAATTGGTTGAGCGCCGGTGGTTTGGGTTGTTTGGAATTGGATCTAATTGATGTTTCCAATAGGGTGAGCTCTGTGTTGTGGGTGGCTGAGGGAGCAGTAGCCGATCTGGATTTCGAATCCTCTTCTTCGGCAGCTCTCCACAATTTCCGGCCAGCAGCTTTGAGGTGAGGATTAGGTTAGGTTTTTATGGATATTAGTACTGTTGGATTTTGGTTATGGTTGAATTGGATGTTTCGATGTTAGATTAAGGTATTAACATTCATCTAATGGATGACAAGTGATTAAGCCTTAATTGGGTTGTTAGTGTATTGTTTTAGTTTTCACCTAAGGAGATGACATGAAATTGGGTTGAATATTTATTATGCACGTAAGGTGTTTGACGTAATACCTAAACTAAGGTTTAATTCCATTTGTTGGGGAATTTGGGTTAATTGGGGACTTAGTCTCCTTGAATTGAAACTTGGTATTAATTTAGCTAAAAGATAACCTTATGAAGG
>JBBUKS010000029.1:2969741-3005378 GCA_038050645.1 Hedychium gardnerianum
AGGAGATCGAGTGAAGAGGGGGGTGGTCGGCGTTGGTTTGGGCTGAGGAGATGAAATCGCGAGAATAAGGAGGAAATTGAAGGAATAATTAAGGAGAAGGAAATAGGGTTTATTAAAAATGAACTTAAGTTTTTTGCTATCTTTTATACTTAGGTTTTAATAATACACATCAGTATTTAATTAATTAAATTTATAGCTTAATGAATTCAACTTAGGCTTAAATTGAATCAATGAACTCCCGTTTAAATAGAAATAACTCTAAATAATCCATATATATTCAATTAAATCTCCACAAAATTTCTAAAAGTTCCCAAAATTTTTATAGGGGTTTTTCCTCGATTAATACCCATTTTATTTTATTTTATTTTATTTGTCATATTTAACACGCAGTGAACTGTTCCAACATTTTTCCAAGTTCTTTGACTTGAGTTTTCAATTTGAAATTTTCTTCCTCAAGTTGTTGGACTTGAGTTGAAGTTTCACCTTGAACTGACTTAGTCAAAGGACTTGGGTTAGTCTCTTCCTTAAAGAGTTTTACCTCCTTTTGGAGAGACTTAACCTGGATATTGGACTTAGCTAGTTTACGAGTTAAATATCTAATTAAATCACACAACTTGTTAACTAAGACAGGACTTACAGTGGTGTTTGGTCCTTCAGAAATGGATACAGATCCATGGCTTCTCTCGGACTCAGGTTCAGACTTGGACTTAGCTTCGGATTCGGTCTCGGACTCGATGTCGATTACTTGTGCTTGCACGGGTAATGCCAGGAAGCTCGTTGGAGTATCTTCTTCTTCATCTGACTATTTCAAGGACTTGGACCACATTGCTTTCAAGACTTTTAATTGGATCATCCTCTTATTCTTTAGCATTTTCTGAACTAGGCTAACTAGTTCGGAGGTGATCTCCTTGTCATCTTCTGAGTTTGATTCGTCTTTGGATTTAGGTTCAGGTCTTAGTCTTGAATTTTCTTGCAAGAAAAACAATTCCTTTCTCGACAGGACATGCATTAGTCTGTTCATGCAATTCAAATTCGAAAAATAACTCGTCTAGTCTAATAGATGAAAAATCTTTGAAAACCTGGTAGGCATCTACCATAGATGCCCATAAGATATTCCTAGGAAAGGCTTGTAGTGTATACCTTATAATATCGCGATTTTTCACTTTCTGTCCGATTGAGTCGAGTTCATTAAGTAGAACTTGGATCTGAGCATGTAGTTGACTTTCCGACTCACCTTCTTACATTTTAACATTATATAGTTTATTTAATATTAAATCATGTTTACTTACTTTCAAGTTAGAGGTCCCTTCGTGTAGCTTTATGAATTTCTCCCATAGATCTTTGGCGTTGGTGAAAGGTCTGACCCTATTCAGCTCTTCTTTGGTCAAGCCACATTGAAGGGTTTGAGTTGCTTTAGCATTGGCCTCGACCTTCCTTCTTGTAGGTGTGTCCCATTTGTCACAAGAGAGAGGTACTCCATCTTCGATGGGGAGTGTGAATCCCATTTGTATAGAGATCCACATCTCCACGTGAATCTATAGATGGAACTCCATCCGGCCCTTCCAGTAGTCGAAATCCTCGTCAAAGAAGAGAGGTGGGCGAGCGGTATTGTAGCCTTCTTGATGGGCCATAAAAAATCTCGCACAATAAAAATAAAAAGGAATGTACCAAGACTTGGTCTTGGATTAGTAGTGCGAGAGAAGAATAATGAAAAAAAAAATATTCACTCGAGTGGTATTGCACCAATTTCTAGGGAAAAAAAGAGAAATTTGTCAGAAAAGGTGATTACACCAATTTTGACTTGCGGTGAAAATTTTAAAATGAAAAATAAAAAAAATCATAAGAATAATTTTTGCTCGAATGGTAGTTTTACCAATTCAGAGCAACCCCACTTTGATACCAATTGTAGGATTGAAAAAAGCGCTAGAGGGGGGTGAATAGCGCGTGTCACTTTTTTACGTTTTTTGGAATTTCGAGTACGCAGCGGAATTAATAAGAAATAATGCTAAGACTTTCTTTTTACTTGTTTCACCGCCCTGCGACGACTAGTCCAAGGCCCGCACCCGTATGAGTGCTTTCGATGGGAAATTCACTATAAGCTCGACGAATACAAAGATATTGAATATAAAGTGCATATAAAAATAAATATACTGACAACTTAAAGAAATGAAGTAAGCTTGAGCGTCGGTTGTTGGAGCAACCTTTTGGCGTTGTAGAGCGGGTTTCAGAGCAGCACACAAGTATAAAAGTTGTCCAGTGAGTTATTCCCAAGGTGCTGGTCAAACCCTTCTTTTATAGGTTCATCCAGGCGCCTCTATTACCATGAGGCACCTCTATTTGGATGGATCTAATCCTGATTCGAACTCATCGCAGCTTATCCTCTTCTAGGCGCCTCAATCCCTTTGAGGCGCCTGGATGGCTGACGTGCCGATTTCTGGTCACAGCATGACGCTGGTCGACCTTATCCCATCTCAAGCGCCTCAATCAATCCCTTTGAGGCGCTTGTATGATGACGTGTGCTGACCAACCGGAGGCTGCCACCACACCCTGTCGTGCACCGAGATGATTGAGGCTCCTGGTTCGGCTTGAGGCACCTGGATTAGCAATTTCTAGACTTTAGCTTCTGCATCATAGAGTTAGCATATACAAGATATAATATGAATGCAATATGTAATGTTGACAGTCTCGGAACTGTTCAATTCTGACTTTTGGATTTCTTATAAAATCCTAGGTTAAACTGACGCCTACTATTTCCTCAACGGGGAACGCGTTCTCACCTACTCCTCTGAGGAGAGTTTACCTATTGCCAAACATCTGGACCTCCAGACTGTTTGGACTTTCGCTCAGCATCCGATCTTGACCTCTGGGACTTCCTGCTAGATGTCCGATCCTTGACCCGCCTAGGCTTTTACCTGGTGTCCTCGACCCCTAAGGCTTCCCGCCTAGTGTCCTCGACCCCTAGGACTTCTGTCTGGTGTCCTCGATCTGCCAAAACTTCTGCCTAGTACCCCGGACCAAAACTTCATTGACCAATCCCCTTGATCAAGACTTCTTGCCCAGTCCCACGGACCAGAACTTCGTTGCCCAATCTCCTTGATCAGGACTTCTTGCCTAGTCCAACTGACCAAGACTTCATTGCCTAGCCTCAACTAGAACTTTCACCTTGCCAAAGTTCTCTTAGGACTTTCTGTTTGAGCTTCCTGTACACTTAGTCAGATTCATTAGATACCAACAAATCTTAACTTTGAACCTTTGTCATCTATCAAAATATAGATTCGATTAGTTGATGCTTCCAGCACCAATACTATATCCATCTAATTTAGATGCCCTCCTATGTCAAATAATGTCAATTTAATTTCCTCTGCTGTAGGGAGGTGCTCCAAAGCACTATGCTGATCTGAGCTAATTTATTGGCCAAAACTCATACAAGATTGAGGAAAGGGGATGGTTCTCTCTGGAGTCGAACCTAACTAATGTTGGAAGTGATTAGTGAATACCTTTAGCACTACTTCAAATGTTTTCGTAAGATTACCATCTGTTTTTTCCGTAGTAATGATCTCATTACTCTTCACAAGTGAATGAAAGAATGAGGTATTTCGATCCACCTATTTGAAGTATCCAATCTTTGCACGCTGCATGACAAATGAATGTTCAGCAGTACTCAGGTGTGTTGTGGTATTCTGTAACTCCTTGTAATCCTCCACCATGTGACCATGTGTTAACCCTTCATCTTGCACCTCTTCTAATCGTGCCCTCACAACCGTTGCCCGTGCAATAATGTGCTAGTAGTGCTCATCATTTAGCTTTCTCATATCCTCTTTAAGTGACTTCAAGATACGCCCAAGACAATATTGCTTGTTACTTTGAACTGCTTGTTGTTTGTACTTCATCCATTTTGTCTCTACTAACTGGGGAAACGAATCATGTTGAGTCAACATATTGAAGAATTTAAATGACTTTTGTTTGCAAACTCCTACATCCATGATTGCTACCAAGCAGACTAAGTGATCCAATAAACATTCTAGTGTGGTAAAATTCATGAAACTCTATAAATCAGCTTCCAATCATTCTCTATTGACCAGGGCTCTATCCAAATTGCTACATATATTATATTATCCAATCACTTATCTCAATCAAGCCATAGAAGGAGATGCAATTTGATGCATACTTTTTCTTTGTACGGTCATTTTTGAAGCTCAGTAGAGCCCTTTATATTTTTGAATGAAGGATTAAGTTTTCATAAGATGGACTAATACATGAATTAATACGCACAACAACAATTGTTATTAAGATTAAATCCCAATTAATTGATCTAATGCATGATCCATGAAGGGAGTTTAGATTATTGAAAAAAATATGATTAATCAGGTCAGGTAACGTCGGACCTGGGGTGACCGTCCTGGCCCCACGGAAGTTTCCCACCGGCCACCAGGGTAAATCGGGAAGCGCTAATGGAGGCCCATCCAAATGACCAACATTCTTAGGCGCGCTTCTCATTGGAGGAAAAATTCTCTACAATGCGCCGTAGGGTAGTTGCTATATCCTAGCATCATAAGGAGGTGGAGAATGGAGCAATTGCTATATCCTAACATCATGAGGGAGGTAGAGGAAGAGACGCATTTCAAAGTTCATCGTTGCCTTTACAATGCTGAAATTCAACCTTTGTCAAAGTTTCCTAGGTGGTAGACACACTAAGATCTTAACATGTGTTAAAATATTAGTGCGGGAGTAGAAAAGAAGTTTTGCATGCATTGAAACAAAATATTAAAACTATGTGCTGAGTTATGCTGATAAACATGTGAGATGCTTCAACATCGATATCGGAGCAATGTTGGCAATAGAAATAGAGGAAGATAGAGAAGAAGAGAAGAAAAACTACGCGAGAGAACAGTACCATGTGGTGGTGGGTGTGATAAGCGTGGTGGTGGGTAGCGGACAAATGACAAGATGGATTGAGAGAGGAGAGGGATCATTGGAGAAGAGGGAGAGGCATGGAAAGAGAAAGAATTACATATAATTTTTACTTTTAAAAAAATACTACTGATTAATAAGATTAAACTGAACTATCTTATATAAATTTGGTTCAATTTTAAACTGACTAAAATAAATTCAATTCAAGTCTAGTTTGAATCCATTTGATACTAATAACCATGTCTACTCAATGGATTCCACCTAGCCCTAGATTCACTTTCATTCAACCCTAAAACTTAAAATATTAGTTGGATTAAGCTTAATTAGTTATCTAAACAATTTTAAAAATAATTTATACTTTAAATTTTAAATAGGATAAAATTTGATATCTAATATCAACGAAGACTTTTTATTTTTTATTTTTTATTTTTTTTGTGTTTTCAGACTTTTGTGACATTCAGAAAAACCAAGAGAGATTCTGTGAGCAATCAATCAGAAAACTAGAAACCAGGGTTCGAAGAGTTTCTCCTCCTCTTATGTCTTCTCTTAGCTTTTGATTCGAACGTCAAGGAACAACTAGAGTTTGATATAATGCTTTGATTAAATGAAACTTTATTTAATTAAGAAAATAATTTATTTATTTAATTTTATTAGAATATCATTGAAAATCTATAATTATTGCAATAGGTGTATATTGTGATATTATTATTATTATTTAGAAAACTCTATTAAGTTATAATAAGATTTTAAATTTGAATTTATTTTATCGAAAAAACTGAATGAAAATTTTTAAATTTGATTTAGTCGAATATGAGTGGAATTTTATATGTTTTTATTTTTTTAAAAATTTATACTTATAAAATTAAATAAATTCAATTTGCAAAATTAAAAATCTAATTAACCTAAAATATAATATTTTACATCCAAAATTTAGAAAATCTTGAATCTCTTTATTTTTATTTCTATGCTAATAATTTCAATTATGTGGAAGAAACAAAATCATAAAATTTTATTTAGCTTTTATCAAACAAAATACGAAAAATAAAGGGATATTTAGGCCCCTATTTACTTGGGAGGACGAAAAGATTTCTACGGTGGAAAACTTTCCCCTATTTACTTCGTAAAAAATGGTAAATTATTTTTCTTTCTTTTGTTTACGTAATGGGCAGATGACTTTAGAAATCTATCCACCAGATTTTTTTTTTGATCATTTTTTAGTCCATCCACTTTGGGCGGAACGAAATTTCCTCCTGCCCAACTCCTTATGCAGTCGAATTTCTCCCTATAAGAGAAAGAAAAGTAATTGGGTAAAGAAAAGGTGTAAGGAAAGATGGATGCCTTGAGCATCGTGCTCGGGGTTTCTTTTATAGGTTCCGATCGGTTTATCGATAAGCCATATCGGTATACCGATCCGGGATAAAACTTGATCCCCACGACCAAGTTTATCACTATCTGGATCTTGTCGTTATTCGTTTGATCAGTCTACTGATCCTTGGGATCGATTGACCGAAAGGGTTTGGGTCTGGTTCGACCCAAGTCAAGACCGGTTCACGCCGAACATGGTCAAGCATGTCTGATTGCGTTTGTCTGCTCTCTATTTTACTCCCAACTCCAGGTTCCTGCAAAACAACCATACAAAATACAAGTAAGCAACCTAGTTTAATCCTACAAGTTTACCTGATCTATTAAGTTTACCTTTTGCTTGAAAGTCACTCCTCCAAGACTTAACCACCTAAGATCCACTCCCTTAGCATCAAGTCGCACTCTTGTAAGTTTACTCGACCTACTAGACTTCTTGCTTGGACTTCCTCTAAGACCTCACCACCTAAGGCTCACCCTGAATTTCCCTTTGCCAAGCCTCTAGTCCTTCAGACTTGCTTGGACTTGCTAATCACTTGGTAGGCTACTCACCCTTGCCAGACATCCGGTCACCTTGACCTACCTGGACTTGCCAGCCACTCCGTAGATTTCTCACCCTTACTAGTCATCCGGTCAACCTTGACCTGGCTAGACTCCTCTTTGCTAGTCATTTGGTCAACCCTGACTTGGCTAGACTTCTTGCTTCCAAACATCAAATCCTGTTTGGATTAACCCTTGGTCAAATTGACCAGACATTGGTATATTGTCAAACATCGAAACCTTGGAGGTTGATTGCACCAACAATCTCTCCCTTTTTAATGTTTGACAATTTTTTTAAGTTAAGCTCGGGTCTTAAGGGTTTTATGTTAAACTGAGAGCTACTAGATTTGTCTAACTAAAGGTTCATTCTCTCCTTTTGGCACACATTAAAAAGTAAATTACCTAAAATTTTTTTAGGTTTTGCACCAACATTAAGGTTTTGGAAACACTTAGAATTTTTGAGATTAAAACATTGTTTTAAAAAAACATTTAAGTACTTTAAGGATTTTCAAAATTTTTGCTAAGTACTTGAATATTTTTCAACAATTTTTTTTAAGTATTGTAAATATTTTTCAATAAAATTTTCAAAGTAGTTTTTCAGAATTTTTCAAAGAATTTTCAAAAAAGAATTTCAGGAGTTTTCAAAAGATTTTTCAAAGAATTTTCTAAAGTTTTTCAAAAGATTTTTCAAATGTTTTCAAAAAATTTCAAACTTTTAAAAAAAAATTCAAAGACTTTTTCAAAAAGTTTTTCAAAAGTACCTCCCTTTAACCTAACACACCCTGGTTATCCTTGTTAACCATAAGAAAATTTACCTAAGTGTCTAGGGGTTTGGATGTTCTAAGTTGACCTATGGATTTGACTCTAAGTGCTAGTCAACAAAAAGCTTTTTAAATGTATATAGATTTTTGAAAAATATATATTTATACTACACCCAATTCATTAAAACATTATTATGTTGAAATGACTATTTTGAAAATAGTTTTAAAAAAATAATTCTATATATTTTGAAAACTTTTTCAAAATATTTTCAATTTAATGGTCTTTGTCATCTCAGTCATTCTAAGTGTCTCAGAACATTTAAACATGGTGACAGTTTTGTGAGATGATTTTCAATTTTACTTGATTTAAAGTTTAAGTTTGATTTGGAGGATTGTTTAACCTTGTGTTAGATTTAAATTTAGCCAACAGTCAATTAAATACACGATTCAAAAATTGGCTTCCACACCGTGGCGAGGCACAGAGGCCTTGGGTATCGGAGCAACGACCACTTTCTCAGACAAAGTCATTTTTAAGAAATTATATATTTAACCTACTTATTGAAAATCCTTGGTTTAACTAGTCTAGGATGTGATGAGGTAGCTTCAGTTAGTTCCACCTAGCTAAGCAGACCAAGTAGGCTACTCCTTATCCCATTTGACTACCTAGACCAAGCTTTCCTAACATATTATCATCTCACCCCACCTTGATACTATGTTGAGTAAGTGTCAAATAATCCTTTTTTCTATCTCGCCGTTCTAGATTAAGCAATTAATAAAGGGCTAGTATGTATGACATGTTATGTCATGGCATAAAATAATTAATTTCAAATATGCATGTACATGGTAAGTATGTAATGAGTCAAGCAAGTCAAATAATTAATAATTTGTTTCTAATAATATATCAAATTCTCGATTTGACACATTTCATATGAATGTGTTAATCTACTTTGACATATTTTATTTTTTATTAATTTAATTATTTCTTATGGTAAAGTTTTATTAATTAATTTCATATTTATAAGGTATTTTATGATAATTAGTGTTAAAAGTTAATTTCGGATTTATTAAATTCAGATTTGACTTGTTAAAATTTGTAGATTTATTTTCTTGAATTTTGGTATTTAATTTCGATTTTTTCTGATTTAATTTCGAAAATTTTGAATTATTTATAATTTCATAATTAAAGGGTACTTTATTATAATTAATTTTAAGATTTAATTTTGAAATTTTAGTATTTAAATTTGAATTAGTATAATTTAAATTTGTAGATTTATTTTTTGAGTTTTTAAGATTTAATTTCGAATTTTTCGGATTTAAGTTCGAATTTTTAAGATTTGGATTAGAATTTATCTTATTTGAAATTTGTTTTGTTCGGACAATTATTGTTTGAATTTTTAAAATTAGTGTTAAAATGAGAATTTATTTTGTTATAAGTTAAAGTTTTATTTTCTATATTTTTAAGATTTAATTTCGAAAAAGCGCTTGAGGGGGTGTGAGGGTTAATAGCGCGTGTCGCTAACTCCCAGTTTTTCGAAAACTTCTTTTAACTTTTAGAGTTAAGCAGCCGAAATAGATAGAAGACAAAAACACCTTTGTTTTTACTTGGTTCACAGCCCGACGGCTGCTAGTCCAAGGCCCGCGATCCTTGATTGCTTTCGATTGACAATTCACTGTTAGTCTTTTTCTCGCAACCGAGAAAGAGACTCGTCCAGAAAGATTAAAAGAGGTGACACGTTTACCGTCCTTAGAGAATAAAGCACGAAAGACGAATAAAGAATTACACAATAATACCGACAAATGAGAGTTTGAACTTTAGAGTAGTTGTCGGAGCAACGCCTCAGCATGACATCGGCGTTTTCGGAGTGAGACGAGTTGGAGCACTTTAGAATTGATCAATTTATCTTTAGGATTATCTTGATTAATTAATTTCGAATTATTAGAAAATTTAAGATTATAATTTGAATTATTAGATTTGTCTTGATTACTATTTAAATTAATTTTATATTGGTTAGTTGAATTATTAATTAATTTTGGATTAATTAAATTAGTTATATTTGAATTATTCAAATTAAAGATATTCTCAAGGTTTTGATTAATTTGATTAATATCTAGATTGACTTGTTGATTAATTTTGTTATTTAGGTTTATTAAATTTAAATTATTAATAAGATTAGTTGAATTATCCATATTAGATTTATTTTGATTATTTATTAATTTCGGATTAATTAAATTTATTGAATTTGAAGTGTTCAAGTTAGATTTATCTTGTAAATTATCTTGACTATTTATTAATTCTGAATTTATTGAGTTATTCATTTTAGATTTATCTTATTTTGATCAACTTTATCCATATCTAAGTTGACTTGATTGTGATGTTGATTAAGTTTTTTAATAAAACTAATTAATTTCGAATTATTTAATTCATAATTTAAATTCGGATTTTTAATTAAATTGGAATTTTTTATTAGTTAAATTATTTAAATTTGGATTTTTTAAATTAATTAAATTTAAAATTTTCTCATCTAATTTATTGCAAAAATTATCATCTAACTCATCATGTATTCTACCATGGGTATTTTCGTAAATTGTAAGCTCATTAACCTTTTTCGCAACCCCTAATTATGTGGACTTCTTTTTCTTCTTATCTGGGCATTGGTTTTTGTAGTGTTCGGATCTCGGTACTTGAAGCACGTGATGTGCTCTTTATTCCTCTGGGCTCCTGGCATCAGTTTCTCCTTTACCGCCGATGGTGCCCTCCGAATCTTACGAGTAGGGCACTTGTTTTTGTAGTGTCTTCTCTCCTTACACTTGAAACAAATTATATGAATTTTAAAACACATATTTAAAATTATACCTTTGCTCCCCCTCAATCCGTAACCTCCTAGCTCTTAGTACAATCAGAGCTTCTACTCTGATACCAATTGTAGGACCGGTGCGATCGATAAAGGAGGGTGTATATCTATCCGTCTTTTTCTCGCGTTTCGTCATTCGTTCTTTTCTATCAGATTAGTACGCAACGGAATATAAAAGAAAGACACGCGGATTCGCTTAGTTCCCAACCCCCAGGTCAGTACATCTGAAACCTAAGTACGGGAAGCACCCATCCACTAGATCTTCTCATTTCCGGGACTTTTCCGGAGGCGGAGAAACCGCTTATAGGTTTATTTACAATCACAAATAATAGAAAGATTAAGTACGTATGTAAAACAAAACAAACAAAAATGTCGTGGCCAATTCGGAAGTCCTGAGCGCAGCGCACCCTTGCTAGAGCTTCCTCGGTCATAGAGCTTTGCAGTACGTTCACGAGCACAACAGATTATTAGTAGTAGAGATAGATGCCTTGAATGTCGTGCTCGGGGTTTCTTTTATAACCAGATCGGTCAACTGATAAGCCTTATCGGTATACTGATTCTCTGGATAAGACTTGATCCCCACGACCAAGTTTATCGCGATTTGGATCTTGTCGTTATCTGCTTGATCGGTTTATCGAACCCATTCGGTCGACCGAACCGATTTGTGTCCGGTTCACTCTAAACATGGTCAAGCTGCGTTCGATTACGTTTGTCAGCTCTCTATTTTGCTCCCAACTCCAGGTTCTTGCAAAACAACCATACAAAATACAAGTAAGCAACCTAGCCTAATCCTGTAAGTTTACCTGACTTATTAGGCTTATCTTTTGCTTAAAGGTCACTCCTCCAAGACTTTAGCACATAAGGGTAACTCCCATTAGTATCAAGTTGCACTCTTGTAAGTCTACCCGACCTACTAGACTTCTTGCTTGGACCTTCCTCCAAGACAACACCACCTAAGGCTCACCCTCTTAGGATTTTCCTTTGTCAAGTCTCCAGTCTTCCAAACCCACTTGAACTTGCTAGTTACTCGGTAGACTACTCGCCCTTGCCAGACATCCAGTCACCTTGACCTGCCTGGACTTGCCAACCACTTGGTAGACTTCTCACCCCTGCTAGTCATCCGGTCAACTTTGACCTGACTAGACTCCTCTTTGCTAGTCATCTGGTCAACCCTGACTTGACTAGACTTTTCTCTTCCAAACATTAAGTTTTGTTTGGATTAACCCTTAGTCAAACTGACCAGACATCAATATATTGTCAAATATTGAAACATTGAAGGCCGATTGCACCAACAGTATCTACATGACCTACAATACAAATGAATAAACAAGCATATTAAAGTTGATTGTCACTTCAATATGAATGTTACGATGACTAAGTCCTCCACTCTTTATAAATTAACTTGTTTTCTTAATAAGCCACTTACTCTAAACACATTTCTCTATTTTTTTCATATTGTGCATGATTAATATAGGTTGATGATATAAGTTATACATCTTCTCACAATTGATTGAAAAAAAAAAAAAAAAAAAGCAAGACTTACTTATGATATTCATTAATCTCGAAAAAGCTTATGACAGAGTACCAAGGAAAATTATATAGAGAATTTTAGAAAAGGTGTTAACCTAATGCATATCGAAAGAATCAAGGATATGTATGAACATATAACGATAAGAGTGAAGACTCCGGGTGAATTAATTGAAATATTTTCTATAAAGATAGCTTAGATCAAGGATCAACTTTAAGTCTATATTTTGAATTTTGGAGGAAAACATTAGAAAGAAATAAAAGATTTTAGAGTTAGTATAGTAAAAATAGAATATATAAAATTTAAATTGAGTAGTAGTAGATAATCATTAAGATAGAAGATGATAAGTTACTTGTAATTGCAAGCTTATTTAATTTTGTTTTTGCAAAAGAATGAAGTGGTTGATAGTGATGTTTTATATAGGATACAAGTAGGATGGTTGAAATGGAGGGCGTCAGATGTTCTTTGTGATCGTAAGGTTCCTTTAAAGCTTAGATGGAAGTTTTACAAAATAACAGTTAGAGTTGCTATGTTATATGAAGTTGAATGTTAACCTATAAATTGAGCATACAAGCATAAGATGAGAGTTGCAAAGAAGAGAATATTAAGGTGGATGTGCAGACATACAACGATGGGCAGATAAGAAATGAGAATATTAGAGAGAAAGTCAGGGTTACGCCTATTGAGGGAAAACTCTCAAAGGAATATTTAAGATGATATGAACATGAACTTAGGGGACCAATAAATTCTCCAATTATGCGATATAAGATGATAACAAATACGTATATTAATCGAGGAAGAGGGCGAACAAAGAAGATTTGGTTAACAACGATAAAACATGATAAAATGCATTTGAATATAGATGACAATATTGTTGGAGATCGAGCCCAATGATAAGAGGATTCATATAGCCGATCCTACTTAGTGGGATAAAGGTTTGGTTGTTGTATTGAGCTTAATACAATAATCAATATTTATGCCACTTTGTTATAGAATTTAATGATGTGATGATTAAGAAGAACCTCATTCCTTTTACTAGGTGGTTCCTTCACTAAACCACTATTCTGCACTTTTTTTGTACCTTTTAACTCCCAAACTACTATTGTCTATGCTCGAGTTAGTGTTAAAAAAGTTAATACAATAATGGTCATTGGTCATGCATGATCTTGTTTTATTCTCTTTATGTGTTACTAAACTATATAAGGTGTACAATAACCCCTACTACCATTTCTACTCCAACTATTTACAGTCTCGTTTCATGAAGCCTCTAAGATACAATTCTTCTACATTGTGCATCATGCATTTTGACTCCTTTCTACTGCATTTAGTTATTTATTTATTCACCTTCTAAATTTGCAGGAATATATCCAGAAGTTGCTACAGCTAAGCATGAATATTGGTCCTCATTAGATCCCCTTCCACTTGAGGTTGTCACTTCTGCTGGGCAAAGAGCAAAGAAACAATCTTTGAGCAATGGCATGTCATAAAGTGATAGAATTATCAACACTGCTGTCATGTTTATATTATTTTTATGAACAATAAGATTCATAGCTTTCTTATGAATTGTTGTCATATTTCTGTAGGCTACCTTGAACCTGATCGGAGAAATAAACAAGGTCATGATATTAGTGATACAACTGCAGAAGGAAACATAGAAAACATGCTTGCAGTAGAGAAAGGTCTAAGGGAACTCTCTTCACTAAAGGTCTTGCTTCAGTTTCTTTGTTCAGCACCAGCTTTTGACACCCCTTTCTCGTGTTTGTCTTTGCGGACAGCTCATTGAAGAAACTAGCTTCTTATAAATTCATAGTTCACTGTTGTATTTTCTCTTCACTTTCTCTCCAAGTTATTGATAATCATCAATCTTTAGGTTGACGATGCTATTGTTCTTGTGTTGGCCCAATACCGCCGTCCGAATTTACTTCGACAAACAGCTTCAGGTTTCCTTGTTCTTTTATTCAGACTTTTTGTTGTGTAGTTTGTATCTTCTGAAATCTTTACCTTTATTCGGCATATTAATCATAAAGACAAATAATGACTATATTAGCATCTTAAGCCTGTGTATTAATTATTCTAAATAAGCAAAAGATTCATTAATTTATATTAGACTTGGATTTCTCATGTCTTCTCATTGCTGTGGGAAACCCAAATCAAAACATAGGGTGACTCTTACCCCGTAAAATGAAGTAAATCAACTGTGGGAAGGGAGATTGAATAAGACAATTCTAGTTTTTCCCTGTTAGTTGACAAGCAAAAAATTTATTTGGAGTTTTAATTTCAACTAGAAGAGGATCCTTGGCACAACAGTAAAGTTATTGTGACCTAAAGATCACGGGTTTGAGTCTCAAAAATAGTCTTTTATAAAGCAGGATAAGGCTGCGTATGACAGACCCTTCCCTGCGACCTGCATTGACAGGAGATTCGTGCACGTCTTTTTTTTTTTTTTTTTTAATTTCAACTAATTTACACAAAAGTAAATGTTCTAATTGTTATCTGATTTCATAATGGATCTTGGATCCACAGACCATTGACTCTCCACATAATTACATATTTGTGTTGTTGAATATCTTTCTGTCGGTACCATACTGTCATTGTACATGCTTGCGTGGGTTTGAGTAGCAAAGTGCCCAAGCCAATCCCTTTTCATATTATTCTACCTTTCTGCAATCCTTATTTAAATTCAGTTTTTAGTCTTGCCAGTAGTTGGCTAATGTTTGAGACAACCAAGATCTGTCCAATTGATTTTTTTTCTGAACCTACTAGATACTAATTAATGCAGATTTTTCATTTTTCCCTTTTGTTTTCTCATTTGCATATCTATGGCTAAATCCTAATTTTTCATTTTATTTTTCATTTGCAGACTTAAGATCACCTGGTGATCCAAAATTCATGGAAGAATTTGGTAAGTATTAAGTTGTTTTTTCCTCAATTTTTTTGCTTTTGTAGTAGCCTTGTGACACCGCCATATAACCTTACATAAAGTTTAATGGTAGGATAAAATTCACTTAGCTGAAAAAAATAGTTGGAATAAGTCCTTATTTCACATCAATTCCCGAATTGTACAATTCTTTTGCAATATGAACTTCCATCATTTAGTAACTTTGCTCATGTTTTTCTAGTAATATTATCTTTAAATTTTTCCTCAAGTTTCTTAAGTAATCTAGGCCTTCCTGTGACACCATATCACAATGTTCCTTGACAGAATTAAGCGAAGAGGAAGCAGAAGATGTCTTGTTTAAGCAGGTAACAGTCACAAATTTTCTTTATGTCTACTATTTATATATATTCTTAGTCCACTATATACATATATTTTTAGCGTTAATATTGATGGATACCATCATTATATCCTCTTTCAAGCACATATAACTGTATCAAATTGCTCTTAAATGCTTCTTCCATTCACAGAATGTTGGCTAGATTCAGCTGCATTGTGAAACTCTTGTTTTTGCCCTTACATTTTCATGTTTTGTGAATCTGTATGATACTTGGAACTATGGACTGAACATGAAGCTACTAACATTATTCACAGGGTACTCTACTTTCCTGGCATGAGTTTTTATTGAATTATATCTAATTCTAAATAAAAAAAGGAATTCCATTGTGGCAAAAGGCGAAACGCTCGCCCCCAGCGCAAAAAGGAATTCCATTGTGGCATAGTTCTTTGGTAGTTCACAGAAACGATATGAAAATGATTTATCAATCGGAATATGCCAATCTTTATTTAGGGACAGTTCTTTGCTTCACTCTATATTTTTAGGAAGGAGTGGAAGGAAACCAAAGCTAGTTTGGAGTTGAAATTTCAACATTCTCATCAATCATGCATGCTTGATTTGCAGGTTTGAAAAGCTAATTGTATTACCTCGATTGAGATTATCTGATCATATACTAGCAGGTTTGAGAAGAAGCTGGTTAAATTTATCATTACTGAAGAGTACTCGGGAGATTATTTAAGAAGATAAACCTGGATTCTGTGAAAAATTAATATATCCAGAAGGAAGTTGAAGCTTCCTTAGACATCAATTAAATTAAGTGGCTATCATAACAATGTTGAGTGGATTCATATTTAGTTGCCCTTCTAATTGAAGGTGTTCTAAAAAGCACTAGGCGGACGGCCACCCGCCACCTAGCGCCTAGGCGGATTTTTTTTAATATTTTAAATAATTATAAAAATATATAAAATATTTTATAATATCTAAAATTAATCAACATATGCATAATTTGTTCAACATGCAATGAAAATAGTAAAAGTATATAAAATAACTCATATAATCCTATATAGTAAAAGTATATAAAATAACTCATATAATCCTATATCCCTAATTCTTCTTCTAGTTCATCTCCATATTTCTCCAATACTTCCTCTGTATCGGATTCAAACTCAAAATTCATGGCATCTTTCTCTTCTTCATTCGATACAAATTCTTCCTCTGTATCGGATTCAAAAAAATTAATCGGCCACCCCCGCCTAGGCGGCCCTAGGCGGCCGATTAATGCGGCGACGCCTAGAAGGCATGCGGGGTGGTGGGCGACCGCCCACCATCTAAGCACTGCCTAGGCGATCCTAGGCGCTGCCTAGGCGCCGCCTCGGCGATCCTAGGCGCCGCCTCGGCGATCCTAGGCGCCGCCTCGGCGATCCTAGGCGACGCCTTTTAGAACATAGCTAATTGAATAGATTGACTTGCGAATCACATTGTCTGTGCATGTAACATTTTGAGCTTTGTTCAGAACACAATTTTGCACTGAAATCTGCATATATGATACTAATACTCCTGTTTCTGTAGTACACTGGAATATTTCCTGCTAGTATTGTTGTACTAAAATTTGTATTTACCTAGTAGGGTTGTAAATGAACCAAATGTTCCTGACTAATCTTGGTGTTTGGCTTGATAAGTGTTTGTTTATGTTTGTTCAATTTACATAAGGTTAATTAAATGAACAAGTGTGACAACTCATTAAACTTAATAAAAGAGCTTGAACACAATAAATTATTTTTGAATAATATTCACGAACAATATCAATTAATAAAGCTTATGAATCATGTTTATCAATAAAACTCTTATCAACTTATAAATAAACAAAAAAAAAACTCTTAAAATGAACAAATAACCTTATAATATCAAGCTCACTAATCAACTAAATAAGTTTTAAAATGTAAAAGTTTTAATTAATCAAACAAGTTTGAATTAAGAGCTTGATAATATCTAAATGAAGAAGCTCAAGCCAAGATTGAACCAAGCTCAAACTTGAAAAAAAAGATACTAGGTCAAGCTTGAACAATTATTTCAACTACTTAATTTATTTTAGGCTTAGCTCAACTTGCCTCAATTACCTTATCAGAGACTTGAACAACACAAAGCTTGACTTAGCTTTACTTGTTTATAGTCCTACTTGCTAGTATTGTCTGTACCAGTATTACTATTTCTTAATATTGTCCATGATTATTGCTATACTATTCAGCTATCTTACACTACAAGCAACCATTATTCCTGCAGTCGTGGCTTACATACTTCTGGAGAAGATCAACAGATCATGGAATAGAGGAAGATATAGCTGAAGAGCGTCTGCAATTTTGGATAGACCGCATTGGCCAGTCACCTACACCACAAGATGTTGTTGATGGTATATTTTTCCATTTGCATAATCACCCTCTTCTCTCACAGAAATGAAAAATATCAGAGATCTCTAGGTCTTTTTTTTCATGCAAAGAACTATCATTACTGATTTGCGAAAATTAGAATTGTCACATTACATGCATAAGCAATGATGTGGTCCTCTGTTGGGTCCTCTTAAGTGATTAATTAAACATCTAAGAGTTGAATCATTACAGTACACAGTAGTGAATTTTTCTAGTGAAACGATAATCCTAAGAACGTTGACAGTTTAGTTGAGCCTCCGCGAGTACTTCTTGATTTACATTGATAGCTGATGGAAAACTTCCGTGGGATCGAGTCGATCACCTCTAGGATTAATCGATTCGAAGAGCTAGATATCTGGATTAAAAAAAAAATAGTAATTTCCTTTTTCCCTCTTCTTAATTGATTATAGCATGCACGCCTACATATTTTTATGGCAACCTGAAAACACATTGCATCTCTTTTAGTTGATATTCATATTAATATTAGCTACAGGTTAACACTAATACATACCCATATATTGTTTCCTTTTTCAAAAAGAAAAGGAAAACTAGTGTTAACTACTATTAGTTTCTTGGATAGATGGCAATGTCAGATCTAATGCAACATTTCCGAACAACCTTTAATGCATAAAGTCCCGTTTGCACTAGGCTAAGAATCTGTTCCATCCCCATATTCCTCCCATTGTCGAGGAATATGATCATATGCCAAAAGGCCCAAACCTTGATTGGTTCTAGTAACACGATGGTCACTGGTAACTAAGATATGCTCTAAGACACAACTGGTTGGTAGTAATATACTGCTGTTACAGTTGGCATGCCCTTGCTAATTAGTAAACAGGAGTCTAGAGTTGCACCTTATCTTACAGGTTTCTTTCTTTTCTCACCTCTTTTCCTTCAGTGGAGCGAGGATTAATAGAGCTGAGGAAGCTGGGCATCGAACAGCAATTGTGGGAAGCTTCTCGTTGGGAAACTGATACGGGATCAAAAGCCTCTGGGTGATGCTGAAAATTCATCAAGTACATAATAACCCCACCAGTGTCAGATGATTCACTTTCAAGTCTTTTCTTTCTTGTTGCTTCAGCTTTCCAAAGCACGACCATCCTTTTCAAAGTTTTAGTACTTCAAAGATCATCCAAAATTCTACTCTTTTGATTTATTTACATAGAATGCAACAACCGAATGCAGTATTTTTTTCCCGTCATCCAAACAATCTTACCCACAGGCCATGATTCACTGTGCATTCTTTTTATAGCAAGATCAATGGCGCAGATAAAATTGTGCCTCAATATCATATTTCTTTAGCCCAATACTGAGGGAAGAACGTACCCGTGTATTACTTGTTATAAAGTTCAGATTCAGTTACGGAATGAAGCATGTGGTTTATTAAGGTGTTTTACTTTTCATGCTCTATAACAGTTACAAGTTTGATCGAGAAAAACAACCGTCTCCCTTTATGTCAGGAAATAGTCTATCTTTTAAATTGATGTTTTATATATTTTTATATTTTTTTTAAGTTGGTAATATACATAGATTAATTTTAAAATTGATCAATTTGATCCTATAAACTTTTTTTATCGATCATCTAAATAAATTAAAAAATATTCACAGCCATCAATCTAATATTTTTAAATTAATTATTTATTAAACAAAATTTATTTATTAATTTATTAAAATTTAAATTTGATTCTTAAATATTTAATAAATTAAAAAGATATTCTGTTTGTCTCGGGTAATTTTTCACAATGACTTCTGATGCAGAATTGTGAGTAAACGGCCAAGTAAATGCAAGACCACGAATAAATTAAATTAGTGTGTGACAAGAGAGAATCGCAGAGATTGATGCGATGGGAAGAAGATAGATACGCTGCCGCATGCCTTGCCGTGCTCGTATAGACAAGCAAATCCAATCCAGCAGAATCACCTCGCACGGCGTCTGCTGCGTTGCGTTGTACGATTGGAAGCAGAGGTGCAGAGCGAGTGTCGTGACAATAGAGAGTCAAACTCCAGGGCCTGTCTCCGCCCAGCAAATGACATACCAGGCTTTGTACTTGTCTCGGTGCCAAGAAAAATCCTAGCTCAGGTTCAGCCAATCCCAAGCACAGTGGGATCCTGCCTGGTCTGTCTTGGATTTACCAGACTCGATTATATATATATATATATTAATTTTTTTAATAAAAAGTCTAAAAAATAAGATAAATATTATTAAAAATAGATGATGAGTATCTTATGGTGCCTGCAAATATGTCATGATTATTATTTTTTATATTAAGTGGGTCTCTACAAATATTTATATCTTTCTAATAGAATTTAAATTTAAGTTTTTTTTATTGTTCTTTTAAATTAAAGCATCATTAATTGATAATGTATGTATCTAATTTTTATGATTAAATTAATTTTAAAAATAATCAATTTAATTTATAATTTTTTTTATTAATCACTAAAATAAATTTGAGAAATATAAATAAATCAGAAAAATCTAGCGTATGATGTGTCTAACTAGAATTTCGAACCTTCATCCCACACTTCTTATCATCGCACTGTTTGAATTTTTTTTATTTGATTTAACGGCGCGCAAAAAAAAAAAAAAAAAAATCAGTGTGCTTGCTACCTTTTGCTGTGATGATCCCAATAATAATTCTCTCATCTTTATTCAAAATTCCAAATTTAAAAATTCCTGCATCCCAAGAATTAGAGTGAAGCTAATAAGTATTCAAGGTGGTATTTTGAAAGGAAAGTGCATAAATTTTAGGCTTCCTCTTCCAAATCCTCTTCGAAGAAATTTATCACGAGCGAATCTTTGATTGGAGCAAAAAATAGATGCCATCGTCTCCTTAACGGCCCTTTCAAAATGAGTGATCTCATACTCTCTAAAAGAGAGTTTATCCTAACGTAATGATATTTTGTATAGAGAAGTCAGACTTCCAATAAAATATTTTTTATTCGTTAGAAATTAACTCTAATATTTATTGGAACAACTATTTATATAGGTATCAACTGCGTCATTCCGTGTAAGCATGAGCGAACCTTTGATACATTACAACATTAGGGAATGTGGGATCGATGATTGTCCAACTAAGGGAGGTGAATAAATGACATGAATTCTTAAGACCATAAACGCACATCATATATTAGATTTCAAGTGTGTGGGCAATTAATTAAATAACAAGAACAATGCTAATAATATATTTAATATGGTTTAGAGATCTCTCTTACTCAATAACTCATGTATCATCAAGTACGACACTTACCCATTGAACTCAATATAAATTGGCAAAACAAATATGTTATTAGAAGTCTAGTATTTACAAAACCATAGGTCACTATTGTACAAATTTTTTCTCTTGATTGACCTTAGAGAATTGTAGATCAACCTTAGAGGGATATAACCTCTAGATCACACTATTGGAGTATAATAAATTCTCTAGCTCAATGTTAGATACAATCTTTAGATCAATTTGAGAAGCTTTCATAGCTGGGCTCAGTTAGTAAGTGCATGGGAAAAGACTGTAAGGTCTGGAGTTCGATTCCCAAAGGGGGTAGTGATCCTGCCTATTCACTTTTCAATTTGGGTTCTTGATTTACTTCCCTCTCAAAAGCATGGAACAGTCATGGGAAGTCACTAATGTGACGGTTTCATATTTTTTAGATTAATTTGAGGAATTATAATTTCTCTTTTTCAAAATAATATGAAATAATAATACAAGAAATAAAAATTACTCCCATCTCACCTATAAAATGAAAATGAAGCATGAAGGCGAGAAACTTTCATGGCGGGAAACTTTCTGATTTACTTGCGAATTCGATTAGATCATTTTATTATTTGTTGTTATATCTGATATAAACGAGCATATTTATTATGATTATAGGAATGATTTATGAGTATTTCTGATTAATTTAGAATGAAACAAAATAGTTTAATTTGATTAAATAGTAGTGATTATAGCATGTTCATGTAAATTCGATTATATGAATGTTATAATCTAGTTTCATTCGACTAATCAAATAATGACATGGATTTTAGCATGATTGATATGAATGTCATAATCTAAATTTATCTTGGTAGAAAGTAATAGAATAATTGTGATATCCAATTTATCAAACATTGAGTGTGACTTAACTAGGTTATCTCAATAAGATTAAAAATTTAGAGGCATAAAGTTAGAAAATGCATCATTAGATGGGCAACGAACAAATTATATTATTCACCTAATTATCCAAGAGTTGTATTCGATGCAATTAGTAAATATTACCTACCAAATAGCCAACTTTTGGGTGATTAATCAAAGTTAACTCAAGATAAGATAAAATATGGATCTTGGCTTACTATAATTTAGTGGTAGAATCATTTAATTAAAGATCTAATTAAGTGAATTTATTTTATAATACTTATTTCTGTACTTGTTATTGTTGTAGATTATCGTGTCTGCAAATATGTCACATACCCTATCACTGCAATTTGTCCTTGAGAAGGATAAGTTCAATAGAGCTAATTTCCTAGATTGGTATAAAAATTTGAGGATTATTCTTAAGCAAGAAAGGAAACTATATATCATGGAGCAACCTATTCCTGAACCACATACTTCTAATGCCTATCGTGCTGATAAAGATGTTTATAAAAAGCATCAAGATGATGCTTTAGATGTATCATGTCTTATGTTTGCCACCATGAACTCTGAGCTTCAAAAATAATATGAGAACATGGATGCTTATGGTATGGTTGAACATTTAAGATGACTATATCAAGAGCAAGCAAGACATGAGAGGTTTGAGGTATCTAATGCCTTTTTTCAATGTAAGATGATAGAAGGAAACCTTGTAGAAACTCATGTTCTTAAGATGATTGGATACATTTAGAACCTTGACAAACTGGGCTTTTCATTGGGCCAAGAGTTGGTCACTGACTCAGTTCTGCAATCGTTGCCTAAAAGCTATAGTCAATTTTTCATGAATTATAACATGAATGAAATTGACAAATCTTTGCCTGAGTTGTTAAGAATGTTGAGAACTGCTAAATAAAATCTTAAGAAGACCAAATCCAATGGACAATACCATATTGATGGTGCAAAAGGGCAAAGAAAAATACAAGCCCAAAGGTAAGGGTAAAACTCAAACCAAAGGCAAGACAGAGTTTTCTTCATTGAAACCCAAAGGAGGGGTGACTAAAGAAGGAATTTGCTTCCACTGTGGTTAGACCAGATATTGGAAGAGGAACATCAAAGTATACCTAGAGGAATTGAAAAAGAAGAAAGTGAGACTTTCTCCTCAAGTATTTATGTTATAGAAGTCAATTTATCTACTTCTTCATCATGAGTATTAGATATCGGATGTGTTTTTCACATTTGTACTAATGTGCAGGATCTAAGAAAGAGTAGATCATTGATAAAGGATGAAGTGGACCTACGAGTTAACAATGGTGCAAGAGTTATTGCTATAGCTATAAGATCCTATTTTTTAAGTTTGCCTACTGAGCTTATTTTGGAATTTGAAGATTGTTATTATGTCTCTGCTTTAACTAGAAATATTATTTATATTTCTTGTTTGAACAAGAAATGTTTTTCATTTAAAATAAAGAATAAATATTGTTCTATTTATTTAAATGATATGCTTTATTGTAGTGCACAATTAATGAATGTGCGTTATGTTCTAGACCTTGAAAACTCAATTTATAACATAAATACAAAATGGTTAAAATTTAATGATTTAAATCAAATATATCTTTGGCACTGTCGCTTGGATCATATAAATGAGAAACACATATCTAAACTCCATAAGGATGAACTTTTTGACTCATTTGATTTTGAATCATATGAGGTATGCAAATTTTATCTATTAGACAGATGACTAAAACTCATTTTAGTGGACAAAGTGAACAAGCTAATGAATTATTAGGACTTATACATAGTGATGTATGTGACTCTTTCAATACAATAGCTAGAGGAGACTACTGGTATTTCATTACTTTCATTGATGATTTCAGTAAATATGACTATGTGTATTTAATGAAACACAAGTCATCCTTTGAAAATTCAAAGAATTCAAGAGTAAAATACAAAACCAACTTGGAATAAGTATTAAGATACTTTGATCAGGTCGAGGTGATGAATACCTAAGCCAAGAATTCGTGATCATCTAAATGAGTTTGTATTCATATCCCAACTTACTCCACCTAGACACCATAATGGAATGATGTATCAGAAAGAAGGAATTATACTTTATTAGACATGATACGATCAATGATGAGTCATGCAAATCTTTTTTCTTCTTTCTGGGGACATGCTCTAATGACTACTACTTTCACAATTAATCGTGTTCCATCTAATGTAGTTACAAAGACACCATATGAGATATGGACTGGGAAGAGTCCTAAAATATCTTTTATAGGGGTTATGAGGCTTATGTTAGATGTTAAGTCTCAGAGAAACTAGGACTCAAATTTGATAAGTGCTATTTTATAAGAAATCCCAAAGAAACAAAGAGATATTACTTTTACAAATCCTACAAAAGGCAAAGTGTTTGTTGCTAAAAATAATATTTTTCTAGAAAGATAATTTATTTCTAGAGGAATTAGTGGGAGAAAAGTAAATCTTGAAAAAAAATTCAAAATACATAAATTAGCACTAAGACTTTGATGAAATCTAAGCAAACACCACAAGGTGTTGTGGATCATAAACTTGTTGTTGTTAGTGTAGTTTGCACTAATAATCTAACTTAAGGTTTTGATGTATGATAACAGGTTAAAGTTAGAATATTGTTATCTAATCCTCTAAGCTAAGTGTACAAGCTAACTAAACTTGACGGATCTAGAGGACCAAACATCAGGCTAAAGTCCAGTCAGGTCAGGGAAGACCAGACGATTGGTAGGAAGTCCAACTGGATTAGAGAGGACCAGATAGTTGACAGAAAGTCGAGTCAGATCAGGGAGGACCAGATGATTGACTGTAGTCCGGATGTGAGATTCCGACAGAAAGATCTGGTGGGTCAGAGATCGGACGTTGAGGAGGTTACTCGGCAAAGGGTAAGTGAGGTAAGAAACTAGAGGAGTGAATCTAGTGAGGACGAGTCCCCGGTAGGAACTTAGGCACTGGTCCAACTTAGGTCCAAAGTGGAACTTTAAGTTGAGACCCTAACTAAATCCTGAACATGGTAAGACAGGATCTAAGCAATAAATATATTTTGAACATGCATATTGTAGCCAACTCTTTGATTGCAAGTATTTATTGTTGGACTAATAATGCTTGCAGGAAAAAGTCAAATCATGGTCAACAGCCATGGAGGCGCCTCTGATGGACAGAGGTGCCTCAGATCCAGAAGCACTGGAGGCGCCTCAGTGTGATGGAGGTGCCTCAATGCAAAGGCACTGGAGGCATCGGTGTGATGGAGGAACCTCAGCATAAAGGCGCTGGAGGCACCTCGGAGTGTTGGAGGTGCTTCGAAGTGCTGGAGGCACCTCAGAGTGCTGGAGGCGCCTCAGCACAAAGGCACTGGAGGCACTTCTAGGTGATGGAGGTGCCTCAACGCCTGGATAAGCCTCGTAAATCAGAGTTGCGTAGGCTGTTGACGCATGGAGCTGATAAAAGCACCCCGGACTGCTTGGAGGCATCCCGAAGAGGATAAATTGCGATTTTTTCGAATTAGATTAGCATCAATGGAGGCGATTCAAAGTGATGGAGGCGTCTCAAAGTGATGGAGGCGTCCCCAATGGGCTATAATAGAGCATGTCGACCAGCAGCTTGAGACACCTTTTTCGAAGTCGATTTCCACTCGATATTGCTGTTCCAAGCGCTTACGATTGATGTACTATGACCCTACTGCACCGAACTGACGCCAGAATCATTCTCTGCAGCAAAAACTTGACCAACACTCGAGTTCAACCTATCTTCATCATCACGTGTTGGTAACAAGATTTTGTTATTATTAGTAATTTTATTTCTGTAATTATACAGGGAAGTGTAGGATTGTTACACTTCCCTCATCTTGTGTTCGATTGCTCTTCCGGAAGTTTTCCATAAGAGGGTTTAGTGGATTACCCATCGGAAACATCCTAAGGGGGTGTGGGCCTTGAGTAGTAGTCTGTTGGGATTGCGAACCAAGTAAATCGACCATGTGCTTTGTTTTCTTTTTTCTATTTTTCCCCTGCGTACTCAATTTTATGAATGATTTTGAAAAACATAAAGCAAAGTTTTAAACACGTGATTCACCCCCCTCTCACGTGCACTCGATCCTACAGTTACACCATAAGAAATTGTGGAACAACAACATGTTCTAGTAGAGCAAGTTATATGAGCATATGAACAACAACATGCACTCGATCCTAAGTTAACATATGAGTATATATTAGAGAATATGTACTAAATGACCTACCATGAGAATATTTCATGGATTGTTATATGAGCATCATAAATATTCTCATAGTAACTATTAGTATAAATAGTCCTTTGACCTGAAGTCACTACAGTTCCCTACATAAGGAGTTATGTACTTTAGTATCGACAAATATCACCTACATAAGGTCACACATATAGTGCACATCATTTTGGAATTTATTTTATTTTAGTGTGACTAAAATAAAGTGAGCTTAAGTTTTAAATCTGAAATTTGTTTTGAATCTTAAACTTGTTGGATTAATGGGTTAATCTAATATGTGTTTGATTTTTTCATTTGAGTTTTTCAAATGAGCCCAAACCAAATAAAGCCCACGATTTATACCCATATTTTTATTTTGGATATGTATTAAAAGGGAAAAGGTCTTATTAGATAAGACTTGGAGGTTGAGTAAGTCACGAACACGATCTTATTTGATAAGATCGTCTCAACCCTAAAAGTTAGGGGTTTTATCTCACCTTAAATAGTGGCTAGAACTACGGCGTGGGTAGAAAAAACTTCAATTGTGCTCATGAGACGGGTAGTGATTGTGCTATTGTGGATACCATAGAGGCGTAAACACTCTGATTGTGCTTAGATCGACTTGACTCTCCAAATTCGCAAAGATTTTACGCATTTAGAGGTAACTTTCTACCCAAACGTTTAATTAAAATTCAGATGGATCTCTGATGGTTTCTTTTTTCATTGTACTTTTCTATTTAGTTTTGCATAAGAACCTATCAGAGCCACTTGCGAATTCGATTAAATTATTTTACTATTTACTATTATATCCGATATAAACGAACATGTTTATTATCGATCACCTTTAGGATTAAAAACTGAATATTTGGATTAAAAAAATATTTGAGAAAATAATTATACAAAATTGGAACGACGTTCTGTTGGGGTTGCAAGGTTACAAATAAAGTTTCACATTGAAAACACATGAAAAATATCATAGACTTATAAGAAAAAAATATCTCCATTGGTATGAAGTCTTTTAGATAAAGCCCAAAAATAAAATCATGAGGGCTTAAGTCCAAAGTGGACAATATCATATCATTGTGGAAATATCTAAATTACTTCGGTCCTAACAATTGGTATCAAAGCCCGGACTGTCAGAAGGTCTAACCGCCGACTGTGCACAAGAGTTATGGTCTAATTGAACCATGTGAGTAGAGTGTTGACCTCGAACAAAGAAAGTAGAGGCTCTTGTGTCTGGATCAAGAGGATCAGACACCAGACAGGAAGTCCTAGTTGCGGCTAAGCAAGGAAGTCCCAGCAGGTCGGGTGGATCGAGGGGCAGAAGATCTGGTGGATCGAGGATCGGACAGGGGGCCCTGTGGTCCTTCGTTTAAGGGGGGATTGTTGGGGTTGTAAGGTTGCTAACAAAGTTCCACATTGAAAATATATGAGAAAGATCATGAGCTTATAAGGAAAAAATATCTCCATTGATATGAGACATTTTGGATAAAGTCCAAAAATAAAATCATGAGGACTTAAGCCCAAAGTGAACAATATTATATCATTATGGAGATATCTAAATTTCTTCGGTCCTAACACGTTCACGTAGCAAAGAAGAAAATAATCTCACCTTATGCAAAAACAATAGAAATTAAATTAAAAATCAAATTAATCCAAAGATGACTTTAAACTCTTTTAAAGACTCAGTTTACTAATAAATATAAAAATAAATAGATTAAAATAGATTAATCTTAATAGAGATTATAATTATATCCTATTTATTACTAAAATATTGAATATTAAATATTAAATATCAAATAATAAATAAAAAAATCTGATCTATTGTCGATACACAAATCTTGAATGTACGTGCTTCTTGATAGAGAAGGGAAGATGAGTTAGTGTGTGCAACAACTGTTGGAGAGGGAGGGTCAAAAGGGGATCGTGTTATAGACGAAAAGGATCAGCGAAGGGTAGAGGAAGACAAGCGGCGGTGATAAAATCATTGGAAGTGCATGTTTCTCTCATACAATTAAGTGAAGAATAAATGGGAGCCATGCATGCATGCATGGCAATTATTTAGATGAGAATAAGAATGAATGTTCCTTTTGTGCATTGCTTATTTGGAAAGTGATGTGCCTCGTAATTTTCATTCGGGCATATATATCCAGATGGTTTTATACATGTTAATCAAAGACATGACCAGGCGTGCATGAGGGTAAATCAGAGAACACATTATGGTTTGGAAAGTTTCGTGGTTTGGAAAGTTCTCGTTCTCACAGATACGGTAGACCTGCCCATGCAGGTACGTGTCAGACGCGTCAAAGATGTGACCTCAAGATTGTGTGTCCCGAGAAAAATAATAATTTGGGAATAATCCTTTTAAGTATATCCTCGAAAAGTCAAGTTTTTATGATTTGAAAATAATTTCTTTGGACACATCCTCCTAGAAAAATTTAAGTTTTCATAATTTGAAAAAAGTGGCAGCTTGAAAACAAATTCTTATAAAGACTAAAGTCTACTGAAAGACTCGAGTCTTCGTAACTTGAGAAAGGTGGCAACTTGAAAACAGTCCATTTGGACACATCAAGTTTTCACACCTTAGGAAATGTTGCAACTTGAGAATAGTCTCTTTGGGCACATCCCTAAGAAGACTCAAGTCTTCATGGCTTGAGAAAGGTGACATCTTGGGAACAATCCTATTGGGCACAATCCCATTGGGCATATCCTCAGAAAGACTCAAGTCTTCATGAATTGAGAAAAGTGACAGGTTGGAAACAACCCTTTTGGGTATATCCTTGAAAAGCAATGTCTTCATAGATTGAGAAATATTGTATCTTGGGAACACACCCTGTGGGACATACCCGGAAAGATTCCATGATTTAAGAAGTTCATGGCTTGCGAAGTTCGTGGCTTGGGAAATACGCGGCCTGAGAACATCCCCCTCAGGAACATTCTTGGAGAGGACTGGGAGGCGGATGACTTAGGGTTGAAAGTAGCGTACCCGTCCTAGTCAACTAGCACGGGTAAAAATTTGCATGGGTACCTTCTCAATTAAACCCTCCAAGTTCTTTCTTTTTATAACTAGCTGACAACGCAGGAGCATCCCCACTAGCTAGGGAACATCCTCAGTCCATCATCTAGGCCGTCAAAACATCCCCTGTGGGAATATCTCCCATGAATTCTGACCCCTTTGGTCATTTTACCTTATAGTTCCCACTCATACATCTCTAACTAATAGCCTAACAGGTGATGTCGTCGTCCAGGCCGCGAAAATACTCCTACCCGTGGATATCTCCCTTGGACTCCAACTCCTCTACTTCCCTAGACTTCACTCGGGAACGCCCTCAGCACGCCATCCAAGCTACGAGAGTATCCCTGCACGGCAATATCTCTCTTGGACTCCAATTCCTTAGGTCATTCTACTTAATCATTTCTGTTAACCATTCTTGAACCGGGAGCTGGACAACAAACAATGGCCTAAGTATGGGTGAAGTAGAGGTTGACCAAGGGAAGTGACATCAACAGTGTCAATGGAATAGGTGTACAAGAAGCCTTGTATAGTGAGGAGAGGTCAACCATGGACCCTCATCAGCATCTGTCAAATGTGTTAGACACTGTCTCGGATAGGAAGGGAAAGTGGCCCTACCCTTGGTGACAAAAGGCGAAACGCTCGCCCGGAGGGCCCTCGTCAGTCCGTCCCAAGACTAACACGAAGGAGGTAAATCATAGGTCCGAACAGTACCAATACATGGGGAAGGATAGAAATTTGGCTACTAGTCAGGATTTGATCCTCAAATCTCATGGTGACAACGCCCCATACACTAGTCATCAACCCGTCCCATAGGGACAAAATGGCCCTACCCTTACCCATGCACAAGGTTGACTGCAACCCACTTATGAGTTGATAGCTGAAGCATGGGGGAGTCCACATGGAAAGTAGCTTTATCCCTATTTAAGGAGGAAGGTGCTTGTCGAGAAGAGGTAAGAGGTAATTGGCAAACCAACCAAGACACTGTGAGTAATCTGAAATCAAGTCAGTAGTTAACCAAATTAATTATTGTGCTTCTTCTTCTTTTATCCTAGCCAAAGCCCTTCACCATTTTTTTTCAACTTTGCTAAAGCCCTTCTCCTAAAGAAGACATTGCTTTCATTCTTGCTAAAGCCCTTTTCATGAAGAAGACACTTTCTCTTTTCAGTTCTACCTTGACTTAACCATCAGAGGGGTAAAGTCGGCGATGTTGGCCGAAGTTGATGGGTGTTGATATCACAGCTCGGAAGCAAATTAGAGGACCAACTCAGGTGCATCAACCGCAACAAGTCAAGAGCTCTATCAGAATGAACTCAAAAGAGGTGGTGCTCCCCGCTCTAGTGCGCGGGATCATAAGTTTTGTTGGATTCTCGTAGATAGGAGACTATCAAAAGCTTTGCCGGCTACCTACATCCCTCTTGGCATTAACCCACTCGGGTGGACCAAGACGGGTGGAACAGGATGGGTAAACTAGCATGGATGAAAATCAACATGGGTAAAGAAGAACAGGAGTCATCGACCTTCATGTTTCAAAGCAGACTGTCGAACTGGATCAAAAGCTCTATCAGATTTGAACCTGAAGGAAGTGGTGTGGCTGAACCAGAAGGACGACAGATTTGGCCCACATCAGAAATTAATACAGAATCGCTTTTGATATTGAAATTAATATAGAACAAGTTAAAATTAATTTGTTTGATGGGTAGTCCTTAGGTGGTAATGAATTTTTTGTCATCTTAGTTTTAAAAAGGTGTTTCAGAAAGGTCTAAGCCAATATGTTACAATAGAACGAGAATTGAAAAAAGATATTCTAACACATTGTAGCTACGCCCGTAAACAAGCCAAGCTAAGCTAAATTTTGTATTGTCCAAACTTGTTGAATAAGATAATTAAGCTAAGCAAAGTCGAACATAAAATAAACCAAATTATTTAAACGATTATTCAAGCTTGCTTGATTTCTTTTTTATGAACTTGAGCTCGATTGAAGCTTATGTTTGATTGATTTAAATATTATCAAGCTTTCAATTCAAGTTTGTTTGATTGTTTAATTTTTTTTTTAATTTGTTTACTTGACTAATGACTTTGATATTATAAGTTAGTTTGTTGGTTTCGAGAGCTTCTTTGTTTATTTATAAGTTTGATAAAAAATTTGTTAATGAATAAGATTCACAAATTTTATTTATAGATATTGTTTATGAATACTATTTATAATAATTCATAATTTTTATTATAAATATTAATGAATTGAACATATTCAAATTTGTTCATTTAGTCTAATAATTATTTAAACTTATTCATTTAATTAATATTCTACATATAGAACAAACATAAATAAGTTCTACTAACATTTAGTTCGTTTGCGGTCTTAAAGATATTCAAACACATTATTGTAGACTAAAAAAAACAGCTCATTCAAACACATCCAATTCCAAGACATAATATGAACCTGTTATTGCCCTCTTGTTCCTTTCCTTGCTTCCTGTCATGATACTTTGGGAACCCCAACAAAACACAAATGCCAATGCCAATGCCCTCATTCAAGCTATAACAGCAGCTATGCTGTAAATATTCCTCCAGGAAAAATGGCACAGATAATGATGATCCACATCATTAGCAAATAAATTAAATAGGAACAGCAACAACTGCCGTTCCATGCTATGCTATGCAATGCCCTTCCTTCCGTACTCTGCAGAGCTGTGAAGCAGCCAGGTGATGGCAACTCAACGTCTGCGACCAAGCCTAATCAGATTCCATGCCCTCCTCACATGTCTGCGCATTGACTCTGGTCAGAAAAAAAATATAAAAAACTACAGGCAGGCAGGCAGACTGGAGCAGCACCAAACCAGCCAGCCAGCAGGCCTTTCCCCAATTGCCTTGTGCTACCTACACCACCAAATTAAATTCGTTCAATTCTCATGCATTGATGGAGCAACAGTACAGAACTGATTCTCGAGCTCATTCCTCCATGGCAGCTGCATTGATTGGATGTGTCATGGCAGCACCCTCACCATTATTTGTTTGCATGCATGCTGTGGAGCTAGTCAGGGTTTTGGAGTTTTAGGCTTTAGGGTTTTCTGAATCCTTGTGCTAGGAAACAGTACGACGTTGCCAGTGAGAGATTAGATTCCGAGGAGGAGGAGGAGGAGGAGGAGCAAGGGGCCAGGGGCAAAAGATGAAACTGTCCTTTCAGCGAGAGGTTGGAAACTGGAAAATGCAATTATATATGATGTGTTTACTGAATTTTAGATGTCAGTGTAAATTTTTTACTTTCTGGAATGTTTTTTTTTGAAATAAATAACGAATATGATTTGAGTTCCATTAAGATTTTGTTTCATTAGTGATTATGAAAAAATTATGTCGAGGGATTCATGGTTCGAATTCTTGGTTTGATGCACGTGCAAACCCTACAATGATAGATGACGACTTTCAACGTACTATTATGAACACTTTCAAATTTATACCATGGGTGATCCATAGGGAGGATCACTCACCTCCAGGACTAGTCAGGTCTGAGGTGAGTTCATGCCAATCGACAATATGCAAGTTAGCTTTAGGATACATGAGAGTTTCTACTCTTCTATAATTTGTGCTACAAGGAAGACTTATGATAATGACTTATTCTAACAAGGAAGAGTCTATAGTCACTAATTTCAAGAATTGCCTAAAAGTTATACCTAAAGTTTGAAATTGCTTGAAAGACACATCAAAATTTAAGAATACCCAAAATTCACATCTCTTTTAAATTTTACCTCTTTGTCAAAGTTTACTTTTTCTTTTCTTTCCTCTCTCCTTTAATTGCAATATTTTTTTTATTCTTAAATTAAATTAAAATTTT
Source organism: Hedychium gardnerianum (assembly GCA_038050645.1). NCBI lineage: Eukaryota > Viridiplantae > Streptophyta > Magnoliopsida > Zingiberales > Zingiberaceae > Hedychium > Hedychium gardnerianum. Next base: position 3,002,516 of record JBBUKS010000029.1, read on the forward strand.
CTCTCTCCTTACATGTTAGGAGGATCTAAATCAACATTACCATGAGCTTGATTTGATTCAGATCATATTCAACATAGGCCTGATTTCCTAGAGATTAAGATCATGTTTTAGCTGAAAGTTAATTAGCATAACATTGTAGCACCTCCAAAGAGACCGAAATAAGTAATGGAGGACACCGTTAGACTCCTTACAATATCAAAATCCCACAGAATTTGAAATGAATTCAATCAGACTTGTCTAAATCCATCAATAATTTTCGGTCATTAATATTATAAATTTATAATAAATTAGATATGTGTATTCGGCAAAAAGGTAAAATCTATTACCCTGACGCCCCTCACGACTTCCCTTACACTATTAAGATGGAGTAAATCAGGAAATTGAAATGAACTCCTATGTGAGAGGATAGATCCACGGATTTTATCGAGATTCAACTCTTACTTGAATTCAATGAATTTTTCCTATGATGACCAATTTGATCGGCGTAAGTTAGATATGTGTAGGTCCATCTGATGGGTAGACTTCGAAAAAAGAAAATTTCGACATGGATTTTTTTTTTGAATACTAGGCATCTTTAGACATCAAACACTTTAGTTTAATATTAATTTAATAGGAAACCATAAATATATCACTCGATTGAAAATTTTGAAAATAGATTAGATTAGTTCCATATATAATCTTCCGCAGCATCTCGTCCCTCGGATGCACCGAGCCCGTCAACTAGCTTCCCGTGCCATCCTTCTCGTCCGCTGCGTATTCCGCTCGACTTCTTGTGTTTTTAAGTTCCTTCACACTTAGACACAAGGATCAAAATACCATAGGACCTAGCCTAACTCGGTTGATCACATTAAAACTATCCCGGGGTATTTACACTTCTTCCTTCCTTCGCAGGAATTCAAGATCAAGAGGATGACACTTTCTGAGATGATGTCGACAATGCTACATTCAGGCTCTTCTTCTCAAATTTAAGTTTCAGTATACTTAATTTCTATTGTGCCATAGATTGATGAAACTATATATTTGTTTTTGTTTTTCCTATATATGAGTTCATCCTATTTTATAATTCATGTGGCTTAGGAATTATAATATTTAAAAAGTGGTATCGAAACATCCAATCACGAGATTTGACTGCGGAATTTCATGAGAGCATTACATATCGTTGATAGCATTGATAGGTCATTAAGGATAAACTATGATAATAAAGCTGCAGTATTTTATGCCAAGAACAACCGCAATTCATATTAACAGAAAGAGTTCAGAGTCATCAGGTGAAATAGAGTTCAGAGTCATCAGGTGATAATAGAGTACGTTAGCACAGATTCCATATTGACAGATCCACTCACAAAAGATTTAATGCCTAAGGTGTTTCATGCGTATATTTTGGATATGAGGGTATTTCTTATAGAAAAAGCGCTCGTCTAGTGGGAGTCTGTATTTATTATGTTACTCTATATTTTTTAATAAACATAAATATTTTGTTTTGATTATTGTACGTACTTAAGTTTAAAATATTTATGAATATTTTGTTTGTTTGATTAACACTCTGAAATAAAAGTATCATGATTTACTGTTGCTGTTTAACATATGATGTTAGTAAATGTGATATAGATTCTTTTTTAGAATCATAAAATTTAGATCATGATTTGTTATTGTAGTTTAGCATAAAGTATTTGCAAATATAATCAAACTCTTTTGGGTCACCATTAAGATCAGTTAGAAATTGACATGTATAGATCATATTTCATATAATTTTCATGTTACACATCTATTTCTTAATCTTTGTCATTAATGACATTGATATTGTGATTATTGTTAGGGCTTATTACAGTCATATATAGTAACTATAACGTTTTTAATCTTATACCAATGAAATATTGGACTAATTATTTATAGGGGTATTCTTTACCCATAAAGTCAGATATTATTGTTGATGTCAACTAAAGTTTACTCATGTGTTGTATATAAATCACATGTAGCTCAAATAGGAGATTGTTAGATTTATCTTCTTTTGGTGGGTTCACATGCGATTTGTGACATGCGAATCTTGTCATTTAGAATCAAACACATTATGTGATATAACTTAAATTTATTGGGGTTTGAGTTATTGGATGTGAGTTATATGTGTAGAATTCTTAACTCGTACGATTATCATTTATGGGCTGATAACGGGTACGGGTCCATAGTATATATTGGGTTTGGTCCCCGTTAGATTATGCCATTTTGACAGAACTCTTTGCTCCCCATTGGTGAAAAGTTTTCAGCGCCATCAACCTAACTCCTCTAGAAGACCACTCCCTTCGTTTTTCTTCTTTCCTCCGTAGGAATTCGGTATCAATATAATGATGCTTTTTTGTGACGATGTTGACTCCACTACATTCAGGTTCTTCGTCTCAGATTTATTTTTCATTTTACTTAATTTCTATTGTGTCATAAATTGATGAAATTAGATCCTTGTTCTTATTTTCCTAAATATGAGTTTATCATATTTTAGAATTCATGTGGCTTAGGAATTATAATATCTAACACGTATATTTAAAAAAATTTCTATACATTTAACCATTTTAGCTCGAAGATTTTTTTTTTCCACAATCAGTGTGGGGTACCTATGGTGCGCACCTTCCGTGCGCACCTATGCTTTTCTTTTTGATTTTTTTGTTTATATTTTTTGCCTCGGTTAATCCTAAATTTTATCTTTAGGGTTTAGTGGTTGGATTATAGTATTAAGCAAAAAAAAAAAAACTTCAAATCAAAAAAATATTATAGATGCGTACTAAGGTACGCATGGGAGTTGAGCAAGATAACATTCTCCTCTCTTTACATATATTGTTTTTTTTTTACTCCGGAGTTAAATTAATTAAATTTT
>JBBUKS010000029.1:3005478-3020833 GCA_038050645.1 Hedychium gardnerianum
TAAATATTATAAAGAATAATGATTATTTATAATATTATGTATAAAAAATAGTAAAAAAAAAAATCAACCGTCTAGGCACCGCCTAGGCAGTCGAGGCGGTAGGTAGTCACTGACCGCCACCGCCTATCGTCATTTACAACACTGGTGTTAGTGCAGCCTCCAAGGTTTCAATGTTTGACAAAATACTTGTCTAGTCAAGTATTAACCAAGGGTTGATACAAACATGACCAAATGTTTGGAAGTGAAATAGTGAATTAAATGAGAAGTATAGTCAGGTTAAGGTTGATTGGATGACTAGCAAAGGAAAAATCTAGTCAGGTCAAGGTTGACCGGATGACTAGCAAGGGTAAAGTCCAGACAGGTCATGATTAACCAAATATTTGACAAAGGGGAAGTCCAGACAGTCAAGGATGACCGAATGTATGGCAAGTAACAAGCCCAAGTAGGTCAAGGTAGTAGGATGCTTGGCAAAGGGAAAATCCTAAGAGAGTGAACCTGAGGTGGTGAGAATTCTTGGAGGAGTGAACTCCGAGCAAAGGAAAAACCCTAAGCCTTGGAGGAGTGAACTCTGAACAATAGGTAAGCCATAGTTCGACCGGTCCGGTCTCGGGTCCAAACTCGGTTCAAGACTAGGCTTGGTTCAGTTGAATGAAAAGGTTTCGATCGATTGGAAAACCTGATAAAGACGAGATCGCGGGGCTCGGTCCAGATCGTGAAGTACTCGATCGTGGGGATGAAGTTTGACCAAGGTCAATCAACCTAATGAGGCCTATAAAAGAACCTCGAGATCAGAGTTCAAATTATCAATCTACATTCAGTTCTCTTACTTTGTGCTCGAAGAAAAGACATAAACACTTTGCTTGTGCGATCAGGGAAGCGCTAGGAGGAGTGCAAGGCATTCAGGCCTTCCAAATCGACGGACACTTGAGTTTGTTTGTATTTAATTACAAGCTTTGTTTTATTTCTTATATATTGTGCTCCTGTACATAGACCTTGGAGTACTAACCCATGGAGGTTGGGACCGAATAAACCATGTGTGTAAGTTCGCTTTTCTGTTTGTTTTTATTCCGCTACTACTAACGCTCTTAATAGAAAGAACAAACACACGAAAAAGACAAAAGTGAGACGCGTTATCCAATAGCAAGCACAAAGTTTCCCATTCATAAAGATCTTGACCTTGGTGCGGTGGTGACTAGCAATGACAATAAAAAGGATGTCAAGGAAGGCAAGGGCAACTTGACGAACAATTGAAATCCAAGAGTAAGAAAAAGGGATGCCAGCTCTTGAGAAGATTCGACAAGCATCAATGATAGCTTCGATATCATGTAAAATAAGATGATTAAGGAATTATTCTTCATTCATATGTTTTAGTACACATACATGATCCACTATATTTTATAGAGATTGTGACGTAACATAAAAATAAATGTTTGTGATAATAAGCTAAATGGAAATATATCATTGTAAACTGAAAAATATTGAAGATGAAGTGGAAAATGATTAGAGATCAATAGGCGTAGAATCCGTGCAAAACATTAGATGATTATTAAATAATCACTTTCCTTTAACAACAAAAGTTCCATTAAAGAAAAAGAAGAAAAATGATGCTTGGAATTTGCAATGACTAAGTAGGGCAATATGTATGGTTTGACATTGACTTAGTGATTCTTAATTGATATTGGAGTAAATAAACTTGATTCAATTACACCAAATAATGAATGCAATATAACCTCAAATATAGTGCAATTCCTGTCATGTCTCTGCATTAGCTGAATAAAGTTGGCATGTTTCTTACATATGCCCTACAGAATAATATGCAGTTACAGTATGTCTAATTCTAGTAGTTGTAATGGTAAAAGAAATTGAATTAATTAGAAAAATTGATAACAACAACAACAACAACCAAGCCTTATCCCACTATGTGGGGTCGGCTAATTAGAAAAATTGATAGTGTAACAAATAATATTTTAATTGTTTTTGAATTGGAACAAGGAGAAGAAAACCTATCCAGATAGAATTTGCATATGCCTAAAAATACAAGCATGTAAGACAATAGCAAAATCTGGCCAACGAACATATTCTTCATATCATGCCTTCATTTTATATACCCAACATATTATCTATGTAAATGTGGAAGTTTGAAGAGGTTCTCCCTGGTCATGTAAAGTCTCTGGAATGTTACATTAATTTAATCCCACGTTGAGTGTTGTGGACTAACGAATTGGGTAATAACCTTAGTGAGTGAACTAGTATTAAGTATTGGGATCTGATGATTAGGAATAGCAAATTTAATAGGTCAGTCTTATAGCGGATGATTACAATTGGTAGCAGATTAATCATAGAGATGGAGCTCTAACAGAATCTTGTATGCTGTAGGAAATGAACGCATATCTTTATGTAGAAATGATGCAGACATAATGATAGAACCAAGAGAAATCAGTGTTGTTATCTTGCAATATAACGAATATGCTTTTACAATTGCATCCACTATTTTCACACCTTTGAATCAATGGAAGGGAAAATTCCTGGAAGATTCCTTGTATTTTGAACAGGTACATTAATAGGATTCTGGGTACTTCAAGGGGAATATGTTTTTAAACAAAGGAACGACTCTTTTAACAAATAGATAGAAAGAATCCTTGTATTTTGGACAGAATGAGGAAAAAACACTGAGAAGAATAAAAAATTACAAACCAATATGAAGAAAAACACCTTTGACCTATTTATGTCAGGCCAATCAAGCTTCTCAGGATGTCCACATGATAATGATAAGTTCACAAAAAGTGTACTTCCTCCCAGAACAAGGCTCATGCAAATGCAGGGTCTGGGGAGGGTCACTATGATCCTTGAGTTGCAAATAAGATTATTCTGTAACGCCTACCCTGATCACCCAGGTCAATAGAATAACTATATTGCACCAAGGCTCATAAGTGATAACTACATAGTTTATGAAATTCATAACTTCTAACACTTGACCTTTACTAAACTAAGAGGCAAGCAGATAGTCTTCATTGATTAAACTTGACAGCCATATTGTGAGATTCAAGAATTCCTGGAATTATGCCATCTAAAGACCATAATGAATAAAGACAACAAAATTTTCTGCAAATGTCTTTCTACAAGGTTTTTTATTGTCAAAAATCTTACTGCAACTAAGTCAATGAGTATCCCATGCTTCAAAGATCAAGTTACTCAACCCAAATTGAATATTTGAACTGCAATAAAACAACAGTAGGATAGGAAAAAACAACCAGCAGCAACCTTCATAAGATTAAATTGAACAATCCAATATAAAGGTTTGAGGAATTTTATTTTTTTACAAATGTGACGATAGTAATTTACAACCATGGATGATAATAAATAGCAAGTTATTAAGAGGATTCCTCCGTCACCAACTATGTTCAAACTAGAAAGTTCTATGGAATCTAGAATTTGAAGCTATGGAATCCTGAAATAATTTGTTTCAAATTCTCATACCTTGGATGTTGCCACATAGCCTAGAAGAGTGGCAAGAACTGGAGTACTGCATGGTGATGCAGCTAAGGCAAATGCAAGACCAGCTAGGTATGCTTGCACACCTAAGATTAAAACAATTACAAAAGTAGCAATAATACTTTAAAAAGATCTTATTTCAATTAAAAACGGAATCTGAATACTTGGATGATACTAGTTACCAGCAGGGAAATTAGCTGCTGCAGAACGAGGGTCAAAATCACTAAAGAATGAGGGGAGTTGCAATTCAACAATCTGCAAGAAAAGATAATGGAGTAAGTGGGCAATTGGAATCCTAAGCATAAGTAAAAGACAGCATATCATGAGATTGACATGAATATGATGATTATAAAATTGACATGAATAGTATGTTAATCAAAATAGTTTTGGTTTTTTAGGAATTTTGACTAAACTCACATTTTATAATTTATAGACTAGGAATTGACCTTTTAGGAAGCCTTAAGCATGGTTTAAAATTTCAAACCATGTAGGAGACCGAAACGATAAGGTTTTGATACCGTATCGTGTTGTGTCGTGCCAATATGATTTTGGTACTTTTATGAATAGTATTAAAAATATTTTTATTAATATTTGATTGGTCTAAATGTTTACTATTGAGCCAGATTTGATACTATCTCATAAAATATTTAATACCTATTGAGTAAAAGTCGACTTAGAATTAATTGAAGTTCACCAAGTAAACATGGCATTATTAAGCAGATTTAAACTAGATTTAATTTGAATTCATTTTAATCAAATTAAAATTAAACTAAATTTGTATATAAAATAATTTAATTTATTAGTAGTATTATATTTTATAAGATTAGAAATTATATTATATTTAATTTTTTTTATCTTTCCTAATAATATGTATCTTTCATCCTTAATGAGTTTTTTTTTTCTCTTGGACGGATGAATAAAAGCATAGAGGGATCTATGTATATTTTTTTTCTCTCATGGATGGATGGAGGAAAAAAAATTAACAAACGAAAAAGAATTTTCCGTGAAAAAAAATTTAAAAACATGGAAATAGTATGTAAAAAAGAAGAAAGGGGAAAAAATTTAAAAAAAGACAGTCGCGGGCCTCCGTGACCCGCCGCAAGGCCTCCGCAACCTCACGGTTCTGGGCTCGATGTTGTACCAATTGATGGACAGAATGATAAATTTCGACCGTGCCAACCGGCACGGCTCAAAATTTTATACCTTGGCTTTAATTGATGTTGAACCATCTAAACTTACATTTTAGGAAATATTAATTGATTTTATATCATTTTACATCATTTGATATTGACATGAAAATTGAAATGATATAGAACAGTTTTACATAATCATACAAAAAAATAGTCTTATAAATAAGCACTCTAACCATATGATGATAATACAATCCGTTTGTCAAGTTCTACTTTTGAATAATCATATATTAACCATTAACTGACAATCCCTGTGACTAATTATTTTCATTTAAAGATGATAGCATCAGTCAATTAGCGTATGTTGCCCATTGTACTTTGGCTGGTATAATGAATTCATGATCATAAAAAGGCTTCTTTTTGGAAATCCTCTTGAAGAACATTTGTATCTACTGATTCTTTTACATCAAAAATCCATACATTCACTATCAAAACATAGATAGTGTTATGAAAAAATAAAGAATTATTTCTTGAGATCATATGCTATTCCAATAAAGATAAAACAATTTCCTATCATCCGAATCATTTGTTATCAGCTTTAAGCAAACAAAATGCTTTCATAATCCTACCCTAATGCAAGTGTACACAAAAACAACTCTTTTCTAGAGAAAGCAAATAAATAAATGGAGTACCTCCAAAAGATTTAGACCCATTAAGATAGCCAAGCCTGAAGCAGCCAGTGGAAGACCTTGACCTATCTGCCCATATGCCTTTCCAGCAAAAGAAGCACCAATACCAAGAATGGCTAATGTTGTTGCCAGACCCAACGAAAAAGAAACTGAATTCCAGATAATCTAAGAAAAAATGGCAACTATCTTAAGCAGCATACAACACCTATCTGTTCCAAAATTTGTGGTGAATCATCTACTTTTAATATGGATGAGTAGTTTGAAATTTTAGCTAAGAATTCCTAATTAACAAGACTTTAGACATATATACTGTCATGATTTTCTGTCAGCATTCTATCTTTTCAATGAGTAAATTCTATCAATTTTGACGAATAAAACTCTTTTAATGATCTTCAAGAAAGTATCACCTCAGCTTGACTTTTTCCAGAACCAAAGGCCCCTGAACAGCAACATAGAATGCAAATATGAGCGATAAAATGATTTGTAACTTCCTTTTCTTCAACGATAATATTCAATACATACTAGAGAAAAAGAACGAAGAGGAAACAGTAAAACACTGCTCGAGTGGGCAGAATAATAATAATTTTCAGGACAATTTATGCATGAGAAGAAGGGAAGAACAGGCTTAAAATGCAGCTTGTAAATAATAATTTCAGTTCTCTAACTGCTAGAAATAGGTCATGAGGCAATTAAGTTATGATAGAAGTCAAGGTGAAAAAGGAAGCTGTTAATCAGCTACATGGACACATAATGTCAAACAGACAAAGGCAGGCTTGATGAGTATGTTAAAATGTTCCTCAACTTAAATCTTCATTGTTTGTCAACCTCTTTTAATGTGATCAAGATGTCTTCAACTGGTCCCCACGGGATGGACTGATGGCTAGTACATGGGGCATTGCCACCATGAGATCTGAGGGTCAAATCCTGGCTAGTAACCAGGTTCCTTCCCTCCCCCATGTACTGGTCACTGTCCGAGCTAGTAAACTAGCCCCCGTGATTTACCTCCTCCGTGTTGGTCCTGGGACGGGCTGGCGGGGGCGAGCGTTTTATCTTTTGCCACCAAGATATCTTCAACTGAGGAAACACTTGAAGAAGATGTAATTCCCTTAGGTTGACCTTTCAAACCTCTCATTGGCTTGAGAAGTTCATATTAGCTGGGCCATAATGATGTCACGTTTATTTTCTTCTTGTGCGATGTATGTTGATACATGTCATGCTTATGCGATGTATGTTGATATATGTCATGTTTATGCTATGAATGTGATGCATATTAAATTGGTAATTTTACTAAAAAATAAGTTAATTTAAGATGTCTACCAAAGTTTGATACTTATTACTGCATTGATCAATAGTAGATAGGTTTACCAAAGTAAATTTTCTCTATTTATCTTGGTAGAATGTGATAGAATAATTATGATGTCTAACTTATCGAGCATTAGGTGTAACTTAACTAGGTTATCTCAATAAGATTGAGAACTTAGAGTCATAAAGTAAGGAATGCATCATTAGATGGGCAAAGAACAAATTGTATTCTTCACCTAATTATCCAAGAGTTGCATTCGATGCAATTGATAAATGTTACATACCTAAATAGCCAAATTTTGGGGGATTGGCCAAAGCTAACTCAAGATAAGGTAAAATATGGATCTTGATCCATCTAAATGTAATCTCTATTGAGTTTAGGGCTAGTAGTGTGGGTAAACTATGTTTGTCTACATCCATCATTAGCTTCTAATCTCTATTGAGTATGAGGCTAGTAGTGTAGGTAAACTATGTTTGTCCACATCCATGACTTGCTCCTACCTAGTCTTACAATTTAGTAGGAGAATCATTTAATTAAAGATCTAATTAAGTGAATTTATTTTATAAAACTTATTTTTTCACTTACTATTGTTGTAGATTACCATGTCTGCAACTATACATAGTCTATCACTGCAATCTGTCATTGAGAAGGACAAGCTAAATGGAGCTAATTTCCTGGACTGATATAGAAATTTGAGGATTGTCCTTCAACAAGAAAGGAAACTATATGTCCTAGCCTATTAACCACCTTCTTCTAATGCTCCTCGTGCTGATAAGGATGCTTATAAGAAGCATCAAGATGATGCTTTGGATGCATCATGTCTTATGTTTGTCACCATGAACTTTGAACTTTAGAAGCAATATGAGAACATGAATACTTATGGTCTGGTTGAACATTTAAAGCAATTTTATCATGAATATACAAGGCATGAGAGGTTTGAGATATCAAAGGCTTTATTTCAATGCAAGATGACAGAAGGAAGCCCGGAACTCATGTTCTTAAGATGATAGGATACATTGATAACCTTAACAGGCTGAACTTTCCACTAGCTAACAGTTGTCCACTGACTTAGTTCTACAATCATTTCTTGAAAACTATAGTTAATTTATCATGAATTACAACAAGAATGAGATTGACAAATCTTTGCCTAAGTTGTTAAGCATGTTGAGAACTATTAAACATAATCTTAAGAAGACCAAGCTTAATATCATATTGATGGTGCAAAAGGGCAAAGAAAACTGCAAGCCTAAAGGTAAGGATAAGACTTAAACCAAAGGCAAGACAAAGTCTTCTACATTAAAACCCAAAGGAGGGGTGGATAAGGAAGAAACCTACTTCCACTGTTGTCAGACCGGACATTGGAAAAAGAACTGCAAAGTATACTTAGAGGAATTGAAGAAGAAGAAAGAAAATGAGACTTTCGCCTCAAGTATTTATGTTATAGAAATCAATTTATTCACTTCTTCATCTTGAGTATTAGATACCAGATGTGTTTCTCACATTTATACTAGTGTGTAGGATCTAAAAAAGAGTCGATCATTGATAAAGGGCGAAGTAGACCTACGAGTCGACAATGAAGCAAGGGTTGTCGCTATAGATGTAGGATTTTATTTTTTATCTTTGTCTACTGGGCTTGTTTTAGAACTTGAGAATTGTTATTATGTGTTTGCTTTAACTAGAAATAATATTTTTATTTTTTGTTTGAATAAGAAAGATTTTTCATTTACAATAAAGAACAAATGTTGTTCTATTCTTTTAAATAAAATGTTCTATTGTAGTATACAATTAATGAATGGACTTTATGTTCTAGACCTCAAATATTCAATTTATAACATAAATACAAAATAGTTAAAAATCAATGTTTAAACCAAACATATCTCTGGCACTGTCGCTTGGGTTATATAAATGAGAAGTGTATATCTAAACTCCACAAGGATGAACTTTTGGACTCATTTGATTTCGAATCATATGAGGTATGTGAATTTTGTCTATTAGGCAAGATGATTAAAACTCCTTTTAGTGGACAAAGCGAATGAGCTAATGGATTGTTAAGACTTATACATAGTGATGTATGTAACCCTTTCAATACAAAAACTAGATGAGGCTACTAGTATTTCACAATGTTAGTAGATATGACTATGTGTATTTAATGAAACACAAGTCAAAAACCTTTGAAAAGTTCAAAATTCAAGAATGAAGTACAAACCAACTTGAAAAAAGTATTAAGATACTTCAATCAAATTGAGGTGGTGAATACCTAAGCCAAGAATTTCATGATCATCTAGCTGAGTTTGGGATCATCTACCAACTCACTCCACTTGGAACATCACAATGGAATGGTGTATCAGAAAAGAGGAATCATACTGTGTTAGATTAGTACGATCAATGATGAGACATGCATATCTTTCTTCCGATAAGTACTATTTTATAGGATATCCCAAAGAAACAAAGTGATATTACTTTTACAATCCTACACAAGACAAAGTGTTTGTTGCCCAAAATGATATTTTTCTAGAAAGATAATTTATTTCTAGAGGAATTAGTGGGAGAAAAGTAAATCTTGAAATAATTCAAAATACAAAATTAGCACTGAGACTTTGATAGAACCTGAACAGGCACCACAAGGTGTTGTGGATCATGAACTTATTGCACCACAAGAATTTGTGGAACAATAACCTGTTCGAGTAGAATAAGCTATACGTAGATCTAATAGGACACGTTGTCAACCTGAGAAATATTCTCTTCTCTTGTCTAACCACGGTGACATAATGCTTGTTGATCAGAATGAGCCTACATCCTATCAAGAAGCTATAATGAGTCCATATTCTAAGAAATGGCTAGAGGCCATAAGATTTGAAATGAAATCCATGTATGTAAACTAAGTATGGACTTTAGTTGACCCACCTGAATAAATCCCATTGGGTGCAAATGGTTGTTCAAGATGAAAACTGACATGGATGATAATGTGCATACATGGAAAGGATGACTGGTAGATAAATGATTCAAGTAAATTCATGGTATAAACTATGATGAAATATTTTCACCAGTTGCGATGCTTAAGTCCATTCGAATCTTGCTTGCTATTGAAGCTTACCATGATTATGAGATTTGGTAAATGAATGTCAAAACTGCATTCCTTAATGGAAATCTACTCGAGGATGTATACATAACACAATTGAAAGTTTTGTTGATCCAAAGAATGCTAAAAAGGTATGTAAGTTGCAAAAGTACATTTATGGATTAAAACAAGCGTCTAAAAGTTGGAATCTTCGATTCGATGATGCAATCAAAGAGTTTGATTTCATTAAGAACGAAGATGAGCATGTTATATTTGAGAAATATTCTAAGACAATCGCTTTATGGAATGTACTATTTATTGGATAAATAAATATTTACTATTTGAGTATACATTCTTATATATATGATTGGATCTTAAACTCATTTACTAAATATCCGCAATACGATTCATAGCATGAGAGAACCTGTGATTGGATCACAACTAGTAAGCATCTCTACATGTGTAATTATGGATGTATTAAAATATTTCCTAATCGATGAATTGATGAGTTCAAACATCATCGATTCTGAGAGACTAGCACGTGTTATACTCCTTAGTTTAACTAAGCAGTCATTCCTCACTGGCTGGAGACATTGGGATGTTGAGAGTTAAACATGGATGATAGTTATGAGTAACTAGTTCATTGGAGTGACCTGCCATGAGACTTCATATAGTTCTATACATATATGGATATGTCAATGAAGATCTCATTGTAGCTTAAGTGTGAGTTTCTTTTGACTTGAGATTTTTAAGTCACCTTAGTCATGAAGACTTATACTGTGACATCTTAGTCGATACATCTCCACGGAGGTGTGGGTATGAGATGATTGAGTATAAGTTGAAATGTCATAAGGTATTTGGAAAACCCACAGAGTATTCACCGCTCCTTGTATAAAGAGACGTATACCCTATGACCACTTGTCGGGATTGTTACTCAAAGTCTTTGGCCAAAGCAATACATGTCAAGAGTATGGTACTCTTGGACACATGTCTGAGTAATTTGAATCCACAAGATGAGAAAGTATAACTTGGGCTAAATGTGATGTAGTCAACCTAATGGGGACTACGCATACATCATGTCCTGAACCAAGTGGGTATAAGACGAGTGAAAGGAATGACACGACTCACTATAGATGTTGAATGGTTCAAAAATAATTCTAGGATCAACCATTGATTTTTTTGATTAATTGGGGATCATGATGTACTACTAGGTGTCACTCATGATCGATCCATAATTAATGATTAATTAAGGACGACCAACATAAATTGGGAACCTATAAAGTCACACGCACAAACGGCAAATATGAAAGATATTTTTTTGGAACAGAAGCACAGATGAGCCACGTCTTTTGAAGATGAACTGGATCCTCTTTGGTTTAATTATAAATTAAATTGGTTTGGTTTTAATTAAAAGAGATTTGGTTATTGAACCAAGGTGATTTGATTTTGAACCAACATGATTTGGTCTTGAACCACACTTAAGGCAAGCAGATCAGGTTGGCTTAATGGATAAGGGTTATAACTTGCTTTTCAAACCTGGTAGGAAGTCTATATATAGATATAGAAATGAGAGAAAGTTTTGATGGAATTAAACCCAAAACCTAATGGGATTAGGTTTAGGTTTTTCTCTCCCTCCCTCTCCCTCTGTCCTTGTCACCATCGTCGCCAAAGGAATCTTCGCCACCAGCCAGCACCGTCGGTCATAGCTGCTCCTCTGATCAAGAAGCTCCGTCACCCCATAGGTGTTGCCGCCAACAGCAAGAGGTTGCGCCACCGTTGGCCAACAAGGAGGTTGTTGCTCCTTCTTGCTCCCACCGGCCAACACTGAAGGGCTGCTTCCTCCAGTCATAATTGTTGTCGCTTCCGGCAATTACTACTATTTCGGCCACCACTAAAGAGGTTGCCACCTTTTTGTGGTTGCTACCTAGATTCCTTACGTCGACAATTGCTATTTTGAATAGCAACGTCTACCGCCGGAGCGGCTCCGCCACCTAACAAGGTTGCTACTCCAGTTGAAAAGGTGTTATCCCTGTCCTTGCGTCGCCGACAAAAAGGTGTTGCTCCAGCCACCTGCTGTGTCATCGGCTGTGGGGCTGTGCCGTCGGTTGTGAAGTTGTGCTTGCTGTGAATCTATTCCGCCGGCTATGTTGGTACAGTCGCCCCTTTGAATTGTTGTCGTTGGGTTGCCTTAAGCCATCGGGCATCAATTCGATCCGTGGATCCTCTCTCAGATCACTTCATCTCCCCCCTTCAGCTAGTACTGAAGCGGAGACACGACTCGTGACTTAGCGAAGTCGCCTCGAAGATAACGCGACGTGGATACGAGTAGAGGCAAGCTTCGTTAAGCTTACTCGTTGATTCCGGAAGATACTAGCCTTGTGAGACTAGCAAACGCTTTCTACAATATTCAATTATGAACTCATAGGTATAATTCATTATCATAAAATTTAATTATACAGTTATGTCTAGCGTGTTGTATCTTGCATGTGTGTGATGTGTGTATTGTAATATAAATAGTTTTTATTTATGCTTCTGTTGCATGTTTTGTGAAACGTGTCCAACGTATGCATCCGTCGGGCTCCCCAACAGAGCCTTGTGTCTACAAAAGAAATAGTGAGAGCACAGTTATCTTTCTTATTTTGTACGTAGACGACATACTTCCCATTAGAAATGATGTTCTCGTCTTACGATCTGTAAAGACTTAGCTTAGAAATTGTTTCTCAATGAAAGACTTAGGTGAAGCTACCTATATTTTAGGCATTAAGATCTATAGAGATAGATCTAAGAGATTGCTTGGCTTGAGTCAGAGTACATTTATTGACAAAGTGCTTAATCGTTTTGTCATGCAAAATTCCAAGAGATGATTCTTGCCAATGTCACATGGTTTGAGCCTTTTTAAGGCTCAATGTCCCTCTAATAAAGAGGAGAGGGATCGCATGGATAAGATTCCTTATGCATCTGCTATTGGATATATCATGTATGTCATGTTATAGTCCCCTCGGGATGGGCATTTGGCTAGTGCATGGGGTGTTACCACCATGAGGTCTGGGGGTCAATTTCTAACTAGTAACCAAGTTCATGTCCTCTCTCATACACTGGTCATTGCTTAGGCTAGTAGCCACCCGTGATTTATCTCCCTTCACATAATTTGGGGACGAACTGTGAGGGGTGCTTGGGGTGAGCATTGTCATCTTTTGCCACCATGTATGTCATGTTATGTACTTATCCTGATGTCTCGTATGCATTAAGCATGATGAGCATATATACTAGTCAGATCTAGATAGTGGTCAAAAATATTTTTAAGTACTGGAGAAGAACTAAAGATTATTTCTTAATATGTGGAGGTGATGAGGAGCTCGTTGTAAAGGGTTATAGCAATGCAAGCTTCCAAATCGACAAGAATGATTCTAGACCGCAGTTAGGATATGTGTTTTTTTTAAATGGGGGTGCTATGAGCTGAAAGCATTCAAAGCAAGATACAATTGCTAATTCTACTATAGAGGCTGAGTATATTACTACTTCTAATGTAGCAAAAAAGGTTATTTGGATCAAAAAGTTTATCACAGAACTTGGTATGGTTCTTAGCATAACTAACCCAATAGACCTCTATTGTGATAATAACAGGGCTATTGCACAGGTTAAGGAACTCAAGTCACATCAATAATCCAAACACATACTTTGGCGATTCCATCTCATTCAAAAGATTATCGATATAGGAGATGTAAAGATATGCAAAGTGTTGGATCGGGTTAGCCCGGCTAGAAGGGGGTGAATAGCCCGACAAATAAACACTAACTTCTCTTGCTAACTTTTAGCAAAGACACACATATTAATTAAATAAATAAAACATAAAAAAGAAGAGGCCCAAAGAGTTACTTGGTTACAACCTAAGTGATTGTTAATCCAAGACAGATGAAAGCTCCACTAAAGAACTCCTTCAGGCGGAGTAGCCTCTTACAGCGTTGAAAGCACAAACTTGAAAAATTACAAGTAGAGTTGAAAGAATAGAGTGTGGTATCTAAAACAAGAGGACACAACCTCTATTTATAGCAAAATGGTCGAAGTGACCATTTTACTAACGTGACAGTCATGGGAGCACCTCCATTGATTTGGAACGCCTCCAATAGATCAAAACTGATCCATTACTAATCTAGTAGCTTTGGGGGCACCTCCAAGCATTGGGGATGCCTCAATTGAAGTGACGTGGCTTCCAGATCTTATCTGCTGCAATGACTCCTTCGGTCGGGGCGTCTCCATTGCCTCCATTGAAGTTGTGGGTGAGGCACCTCCGAGCATTAGGGGCGCCTCCATTCAGTTGGTTGTCGAGGTGCCTCCAACGCACCAAGGCGCCTCCATAGGCCGGCGCTCGGGGCGCCTTCATCTCAACCAAGGTGCCTCAAGCGCCTCTTCTTCCAAGGCGCCTCCAAGACATAGAGGCGTCTTCCAAGTTGACTAGGCTCCGCTCGCCTTGGGTGATTGTCCAGCCATTCAGAGTTGAGTTCACCCGAACCCAACTTAGGCCTTCTCCTCGAGCAGGCTTCCTCCCTGGCTTCTCGTCCCTCAGACCGCGTCCTTCTCGCCTCGCATCCCTTGGACTGCGTCCTTATCACTCCACTGGTGTACTCTTTCGCAGCGAGAATTCCTCAGATGCACCGAGTCCGTCAACTTGCTTCCCGTGCCATTCTTCTCATTCGCTGTATCTTCTGCTCGACTTCTTATGTTCCTAAGTTCCTGCACACTTAGACACAAGGATCAAATTACACATGACCTAACTTAACTCAATTGATCACATCAAAATTACCTCGAGGTACTTACAATTTTCTCTTTTTTGATGTGCATCAACCCAAGTTCAAGTTAGGATAATCAAAATTTAAAGTTATAACATATTAGCTACATGAAAAAAATATTGCAATTAAGTGCAAAAAAATCTGCAATAACATCTTTAATTTAACATTCTTCCTTAACTTAACATTAGCTCTCCCCCTTTAATCACATCAAAAAAATGAGAAAAATATTAAATAATAAAAAAATCATGAAAAAATTTAATTAAGGATGTGTATACGAGATAGAAATCTGTGTATTTTTATCACAATTATTTCTAAGAAAATAATTTTTTTCACAATTAAATCACAAATTTCTCAAAAATAATTTGAAAATTATTTTTAAGTTTAGAAAAATATTAAAAAAATTTGTCAATGTTCAGAATTATCAATCTGATTCTAGAAAAAAAAAATTCAAGAGAAAAATACTTTCTCTTATAGAGGAAAATATTTTTCTTTTAGAAAATTAGAGATTTTCTAAGATAATAATTTAAAAATAGGATTTAATGGCAAAAAACTTGTAAATTTTTCTAAACATTTAAACTATAATGGATATTTGCAGAAAAATAAAAAATTTTGAAAAATAAGTTTTCAAAAAAAATTAATTTTAAAAATTCAATTTTCGTTAAAAATTTATAAAAATTTATGCAATGGTCAAAAAATTTTAAAGATTTTCCTAGTAATAGAAAACATGAAATTCTATCACAAAAAAAATATAACATGAAAATTAATCGAACAAAAAAATGATGAAGATAATTTTGCAAACACAATGTTAATAAATCAATCATTTTATTTTCTAGCATGCATATAAAGACAATCTAATTAGTTAGAACAGATTTTGGAATCCAAAATAAATTTCTACC
>JBBUKS010000029.1:3034616-3050634 GCA_038050645.1 Hedychium gardnerianum
GTATTCTTACTTGAATTACTCCCATGTGGATAAATCTCATGCCACTTCTTTGGAGCTGAATAAAGCTTTCAAGTTGAATCAATGCCCTATCCACTTGATTGTTTGTGACTAGCATTGCCTCCTCCGATCTGTGAATGTACACTCTGTGATGCACATCGTCTCTTCTTGAATGGTATAGCACCTCAGCGGGTACTATCGATGCTCTTTCTTGCATTGACAGTCGAAGCTGTACCTGAGGATCAATTTGCTGTTCCAGTGATTGATTATAAGGCCCTTGCCCAATAATACTCCTTGTTATTCTCTGGATTCTTCTTTGAGCGTTGTATCTGCGCCTTTGATTTTGTCTATAATCTCTTATTTGATCTTCAAATAGGGGCGCCTCTTCTGCTTCCGTCCTTCTTGTGAGAGTGGTAACTGGAGGATTTTGTGTAATGGTTCTAGTGGCCATTACTTCTTGCTTATTTTTGCTTGCTCCTCCTTGAATATAAGAAAAGGGTCAGTAAATACTCGTAACTGACCTTTCGCTTCCTTTGGTTTCTCTTGTATGCTGAGACTCTTGATCTTCTCGGTTAGATTATTGATTATTGCTTCAGGTAGGACTGGGGTCTCAGATTCTTGAGCTTTTACCTCAAGCCTTTTTAAACGTTCTTCAATTGATTCTAGCTTCTCGAGAATAGTTACCAACAGCTGGATTTGGGTGTTAGCTTGCTTTATCAAAGCTATAGAACTGCTGATGGCTCCTTTATGTTCCAAGGGCTTACGGAAGCCTAAAGAGGGTGCTTCAATGCCTTCAGTTGCTTGAAGTGCGTCTTTATATGAGCTAGTAGCCTGGGTGTTGATGTAGCTCATGAAGAGGTCCAAGCTTCAACTTTGAGTAACAGGGTTTCAACCCTGTCAACCTTTTTCTGCAACTCCTGTGCAAGTTTTATAGCCTGTTCTTCAATTAACTTTGGCTGTTCAATAGTATGGGAGATCAACTCCCTAAGTTGTCTTTCAGTTAATGGTTTATTTTCTAACACTTCCTCAGTTAGATTTTTCAAATTTTTATTTAACTTTTGATTTTCTGTTTTGAGAAGGTCTACTTCCTCCTGGATCTGCTTGAAGTTTCTTAAGTGAACCTTGCAAGACAGGCAAACTCTATCATAGACTACCGAAAGGTTGTGAGCTAGTTCTCTATTAGTTGGCTGTTTGTCAGATTTTGCTAAATCAAGGTACTCTAGGTTTGAGGTATGAGATTTAGTATACCATTCCTAAATGTGTTCCTCCCAACGTCTAGACATAGACACAATTATAACTTCTTTCCTGTACTCTTAGTACTGCTTACAGCTTAGAGGGTTCTAAAAGGCTTTCTTGCTCATACAGGTGTGCCCTTGGACTTACAAAGCGGCGCCTCCGGCCTTACTGCCAAGTTAGGACCTGTCCTTTTGCAATCCACCCGTCGTTCCCCGGTCGCCTTATCACAGTGTTTAGGATTTCAAGGAAATTAGTTAATCAGACACTATATCAGTTCATGTTGTCGCTATAACTGATCAACAGTTGCAATTCGCTAGACATGCCCTCAGACGTTGCTATAACTGATCAACAGTTGCAATTCACTCGGCCTGAGTTTTAAAGAAAGATGTCTTTTATTGTTTAGAAGAAAATTTGGGAAAAGTTACCTTCTCTCAGGGACCTCTCCCCAAATGAGTACCTTAATAAGTTTTTACTCAGCCATAGGAAACTTAGCTCTGATACCAAAATGCGGATAACAAAAGCTTTCAAGTATTCAAAGATAAGTAACTAGAGAACTGGAATTACAGACTAAGAATACAAGAAAACACTTGAAGACTTACTTAAGACTTCTCAGAGTAAGACTTGTAGCAGGACTTGCTGTGTGTCTTGCAATGAGATCGTCTAGGGTTTTTATAGAGGCTTGAGACGGTGAACTGGGTGCTCATTGGGCCCCATCATCATTCAGCCGAGTCTCGTCTCTAGTACCCATCATAATAGTGAATTACAGGCTTGCTTTAGCCAGATGGACGGCTCCCCGGGGCTCAATCCATGTGAGAATAAAGTGACTTTGGATTTAGGGGCTCACCACGCTCCTTTTTCTCATGGTGGAGAATCCTTTATGCGCTGGATTGTACCTTGCATTCGGATAAAGGTTTCCAATAATTCGATGCGTGAGCTGGTTACCGCTGGCAATGCATTTTTAAAGTAGATGCCTCCTTTCTTTTGTCCTCTCCTTTGAAAATCAGCTTCCTTGAGTCGGCAGATAAGTTCGAGCTCTCTGATACTGTTAAGGACGTTTCTGGAGGCTGTCCATTCAATGTCCTCCATATGGGTCCTTTTGTCGTGTTCTTCTGGTGAGAGAATCCTGGGTCCAACTGAGAGGGCCAATTCTTCGTATTGCCCCAACAAGTGATAAGGCCCGCAAGGTGCTGGGATGCTATCATATTTGGCCTGGCTTGTAGTTGGTTCAGGGCTTCCTCGACTTGGGCTAGGACTATCAGATCCTTTTCCGCGGGCGTCCATGGTCTTGCAAGGAAACAGACCAATCGAGAAAGAGCGTCAGCTAGGAGGTTATCTTTACCTTCAATATGCTGAAATTGGACGCCAATGCCAAGCCCAGTAATGAAGTCTGTAAAAGAGATCCACCGAACTCTTGAGGGCTTATTTTGAGCCGATTTATTAAAGAAGCTAATAATAGTCTGGCAGTCTGTTCGAATTAATAAGTCTTCTTTGTCAAGATAATATATTTTGAAGTTATTGAGACTGTTCATGACTGCATGTATCTCGGCGTCAATAGTGGATTTTGGTGGCGAAAATTTTCCACTGGCATATGAGCAAATTTTCTCTTCTGACTTTGAATCATATTTGTGGGGTTTCCACTTGCAAATGCCACCCCATCCTTCCATGCACCCATCTGTTTCCAGGACAATATAACACTGGGCAGGAGGAATTGCCAGATCAGGAAGTTCCTTGATTATTGCCTTGACCTTTTTGACTAAGACCCAATCTTGAGAATTCATCCTCTTTTCTCCATTTGGGCTCGTCTTTGAATATAAAGGGCCTAGAATTTTGCCCAGATTAGGTATATAGGAACGAGCATAGTTCAGGAGCCCTAACCAAGACCGTAGTCCCCTGGTGGTTTGAATCTCTTCATCCTTGAAATCAGCTATCTTTGAGATTATGTGGGCTTGAAGTTTGATTGTTGATTGCCCAATAGTAGCCCCAAGGAATTCAATTGTTGAGCTACCCAACTTCATCTTGGTTGAACTAAGTATAAGCCCATTTCTCTTGCAAATATCCAGAAGAATCTTCAAATGACTCCTGTGCTCATGTTCATCTTCTGAAAACACAAGAATATCATCAATGTAAACTGCAATGAATTTTTCTGTACCTTGGAAGCAGGTATCCATTTTCCTCTGGAATATAGCCGGAGCATTCTTCAATCCGAATGACATGACTAACCATTCGTACAGACCATCGGGTACCCAGAAGACAGTCCAGGGTATTGATTCTGGGTCCATTGCAACTTGATGAAAGCCACTCTTCAGGTCGAATTTTGAGTATATCTTGCTACGTCCCACCCTGTGGATAATGGTGTTAATTCCAGGAAGGCTATATTGATCCTTATGAGTATTATCATTTAGCCTTTTGTAGTTGAACACCATTCGTTCTTTTCCTTTCGTCTCCTTCCCTGTTCTGGGATCTATGGTGGTACCTGAGTTAACAATTATAGCAGTAGTTCGATGTCTGCTTTTGCTTGGCCGAATTACCTTCAGGTCCAATAATGCTTTTACATGCCTCCGAAAAGACTCCTGCATCTGAGGAGTGACATGCTTCAATGGTCTATCCTCAATAACAAGATCTGGGTTTTTGATTTCGAGCTTGCAGGTTATCTTGTTTGAACTCCAGTATTTCATGGGATTGTTCCCAATGTAACCTGTGTCAGTAAGCTCATGAATTAGATCTTGTAACTTCGTACCTATTTGCCACGTGCAAACCTGCTCTTGTATCTGGTTATACTCTTCTTCTTCTAATTCAAGTTCTTCCAGTATCGGAGCAGCTGGTACTTGTTGTTGTGTTCTGATGGTGGTAACATTTTTGTAGAATGTTACCTCATCCCCTTCTATTCGAACTCCACCGTACATGGACCGGATGAAGTTGCACCCTAGGATCATTGTGATGTTGCCTCCAAGGGTTAGTGGGAATGCATACGTATATGGAATGCGGAAGTTATGCTCCCCTATTTTCATACTCCCGTATCTGAGTTTCTTTGTTGCCGTGGTCTTTGAATTAATACCGCTGAAATTGACAACAAAGGTGTTATCTTCAATGGCCTGCGATGGAATTGTTACCTGGTCGATGCAACAGGTGGTGGCTCCGGTGTCAAGGATTGCATTCACCTTAAACTTGTCGACTCCAGGTATGTCTAGTTCAACTATCAAGTTGAATAAGCCATTGGTCCTCCGTTTGGGTAGGGAAACTTCTTCAATGGATAAAACTTTCTCCCTTCCATTATCAATTAAGACATAAGCCTCTTCCTCTTCTATATTTTCTTCTTCTGTGGGAGCTGGTTCTTGGAGTTGTCGTCTTTTCAGATCTTTATTCTCAAGTTCCAAGAAGTCAATCTTCATTCTCAACTCCTCATTTTCCGTGTCTACTTCCAGTTTATCGGCTTGGGAGTTTCTGATTAGCTCCTCCTTTTGTGCAGCAAATTCTTTTTGTATCCCCTCAATCTGTAGCTCTGTCATGCTTCGGAGAGTCTCCATTTCTTGATTAAGTCTTTCTATTTCAAGCTTTGCCCAAGCACTGTAGTTTTGCTGTTCCTGAATGAGATTTGTAGGGCTAAAGGGGATAGGTACTGACCTTTCAACAGGAATGGTTGTGTCGAAATAATTTCTGGTACACAATCCGCAAGACGTTATGCGGCAGGTTCCGCAGTGCATTCTGTGCCTTTTCATCATCTCTCTTTTACAGCAGCTACACCTTTGATATTGTGGCTCTATTGTACCATTAATTTCCCAGATGTGGTTGCAATCATGTTGCATCTTGGTGACTTTGACCATAGGCTGCTACCCTTCTGTCTTGCCGATCATATAGGAGTTGTTCTGCTCAATGAAGACACATAAGAATTCATTATGAATGGTTGAATTCACCTGTTGTTCTTCATTTTCGGAGATGCTATAGATTGCATCAGATTGCTCATCACCCTCCTGTACTGAAAGTATTTCATAATCTTCGGGAAGTTCTAACCCTTCAAACATGGCCACCCTTCGGACATTCTTGTATTCTTTCGAGCAGTCTCTAGCAAAGTGGTCTTCTTCTCCGCATAGAAAGCACTTACATTTCTTGTTTCGTATCAAGTGCTTCTTCTTTTCTATTCTTGCGTGAGATTGATGGGGCTTTCCTTTATAAGTGGTTGACCTTCTGACTCCAAATCTTTTCTTTGGGTTTTCATAATAATAGCCCGGAATAGGTATTTGATTGCAAAAGGATAGGTCTTTGAGTGACCTACTGAAAGCCGCCCTCTTGCATTCTTCTTCGAGGTATTTATAGGCAAATAGAATTCTGGGATGCACTCCCACAATGTTGCCTTGGTACTTGTCCTCGAAGGCTGCTTTTATTCTCCTTCCCAAGTCTCCAGGAAGCTTCAGCCAGAATTTCTCAGATAGCTCTGGGTCGGTAAATAGCCTTCCTGTCTTGGCTGCAATGCTCATGTAATCATTCATGAAAGGAATAACATCTTTAATTTGAGAACAGGATAACCTTTCAAGGTCTCGGTAGGCTCGATCCTGCATGTCGGTTGATCCCTGAAAAGGATCTTCAAGCAAGAACACCCGGCGTATCTGTGAGATTATATTCTGGGTGTCATTTCTGCCTTCAGAAGAGTTCACAAGTTCTTGATACTCCGCAGGATATGCCATCCTCCATTGTATCCAAGTGAGGCGTTCGGTTTCTCCGAGTAAATTTTCAATAAAATCTGCTTTATCCTGCGTATCAGCAAAATTTTGCAGTGCAACAACATTTTTAGTAATACCTTCCAATCGTATAAAAACGTCTTCTACTCGGCTTAGTTGGGTTGGTAATGTGAGTATTGCCCCGGTTTGTTGATGTGCCGCAGGAAGATTCCACCATTCTGAGGTTTCTCGTCTTTTGAATGGCCCCTTTGGCTCCATTAGTGGTGGTGCCATGCTTACTTGCTCAGGTTTTGGATCCCTCGTTGGGGGATAGCCAACAGGGTTCATTGTAACATCCACTTGTGGTCTATAGTTGGATGCCGCCTCTTGTGAATAAATTTGCTCTTGCAGTTGTTTCAGCTGGGGGTAATCAGTCATCCAGCTACTTTCCGCGGCTTCTTGTCTAGTGGCTATGATTTGAGGATGATTTTGTAACTCCCCACCACCTTCCGCGAAGGGATTTCCCCTAGTATCCTAATCAACACAGCATGTGACAAGATAAAAAATTTATCCTTGGTGTGAACTGACAGACTGGATTTCATAGAATAGCTAGAACAATATCATTCTGGAATTTAAATTTCATCCCCTTAAGAAACTGACTACCAAATTGGTTAGTGATCTGAAACCATATTATTATAAATGGCATACATTTAAATCCATGACTAACAAAGAAAACTTGTTTTGATAGATTCTGTTTAGAAAACCTTTCACTTCTGTCACATTGTGGACGCAAGGATCGAAGCTTCCTCACGGTAGCATTGACGAACTCCATATCATTCTCGATTTTCTCATTTGACCAGGCCTACAGAAAAATGGAGAATTAAAATCTTAAAACTTGACAACAAATCCAAAGTAAGACGATGCTTACTTCTATAACTGAAGGGTAATCTGAAATCATAATAGATTCCTTCCTGCAACTTCCTTCTGCTTGAGGAAGACGCTGCCATAATTCTTCAGTAACAAATGGCATCAAGGCGTGTAGCAAACGTAAGCCAGTATCTAGACATATCCACAATGTATGCCTAGCATCTGCTCTAGCAGACTCAAACTTTGAATCGGTGAAGTAGGGTTTGATAGCTTCAATGAATACATCACAGAGCTGAAATTGCCACCATGCGTATACTGCTGTAGTTGCATCTGAGAACTTCTACAATTCAAAGGATGATATAGTTTTGGCTATAGCATTGTTTAGGACAGAAAGTATCCACTGACAAACAGGTGGCATGAATTTCACATCAAGCTTCTCTGGCGGAGCATAATCATCTCCAAGTTTCATCATGGCAAAACGTATAGCATTCCACAACTTATTACACCATTGTCGATAGCCAATAACTCTCAAGACATCCAGATTTATCTTGTCCGACTGACAGGAAAAAAACCATGTTAGTTCCACAAGACAAGCTTTGAAATGTCAACTAAATATGAGAAGAAGATGACCTGGGCTGTATAAGAAACAAGAGCAAAGCGAAGAGCATCAGCACCACATTCAGGAATACCATTTGGAAAATCTTTAGTCTGATCCAGCTTTGCCTTTTCCAGTTCACTTATATCCAAATTACTAGCTTCCAACCTTTTGTGCAAGCCTTCCAGTGAAATTCCATTTGTTACCTCTAGTGGATCAATAACATTGCCTTTCGACTTCGACATTTTCTGGCCATGTGCATCTCTTATCATAGGGTGCAAATATACCTGCAGATAATAAAAAGTACAAGTGCCCAAGTAAACTAGCCAATTTCACGTGCTTAAACAATAGAAGCATTTCCTAACAAGCAATAGCTAGTATGGAAAAAGTGTGGCAATTGAAAAGAAAACTAAATTGTCAATGGCAAAAAATATTGTGTGCTACATAAGACAGCATATTGGGTGAGCAGCTAGGAGGGCAACAATACAATATATGATTGTAATGTACATCAATATCAATTGGACAAATGTTGTTTGACAACTGATGGATAAGAAAAGTAGCATTGAGCCAATTAGGAAGCATTTATAGGTATATCTTGACAAAGCAAAAGGCAATACAGCAAATTGTTGCAACAACCTAAGACATTTATAAGACAATACTTCTAATATAAATATATTAAGAGACACAGTCGCATCAAGTACAAATAGGTCAAACCATGATAGACATTATGAGGTATAGAGGTTGAAACTGCAAAATAATTCCTCGAGTAATGATGCTATCATGTTTTTCACCACATTATTTCTGCTTCAACTCAGCTGACATAAAAAACATAACCTTGAGAATTATTTATTACACAGTACAATAACTTTGCAGGATTTAGACTCTGAGCCAATGGCTCAAGGCACAACACTGCAGCAAGAAACACCAATGACATACCAGTTGTAAGCACAGAAAGCATGCCAGAGAAGAAAATATACTACAACAGAAAACAAAGGGCAATGACTTCATTATTTTTCCTTTCTCTTTCTTCCTTTTTCAATCATCTCTCTCTTTAAATGCACAGCACCATTTCTTTCTCGTCTCCCTATTTTTTAAACAGCACAGAACTGCTCAGTTTTTTCTTTCATTTATGCCAATAATGTTTTTATAATAAATAAAGAGAAATTCCATTCAAGCCAATTTAATTTACATCAAAAACTGAGCACTTCTGGTTTGATCGAACTACCATAAAGTCAAATCTGCAACCCAAAACAGACCCAAATCCCAACTTTGATCCTTGTTATTATCTAAATTATTCAAACCCTCTTTGACTGAAGTTACATAAATCTGCAGGAGAGTTCATAATATCATTGACTGAAGTTACATAAATGCTACTCTTTGAACTGCATAAATCATATGAAATTGCTATATAATCCTAGTAATTCCTGTTATGAATGTTTAGATACCTTTCTGAAGGGCACATCGCCACCAAGTTGCATCCCCAGCATAACCATCCGTGCAACCCAGAAGAAAAGGATATCATGTCCAGTTTCAAGCAAAGTAGTAGGATAAAATGCCTTAAAATCAGGTGTAACATCTGGCCAGCCAAGAACAGACAATGGAAAAAGACCAGATGAAAACCATGTATCCAGCGCGTCTGGATCTTGTGCAATCTCAAATTTCTTCCCTGAGAAAACCTTTTTTGTCTCAATGATTGCCTCCTGCTCATTTCTTCCAACCACCCAATGATCATTGTAAGAACCCACATCTTTAAGTTGATCATCTTCAAGTGTCACATACCAGGCAGGGATGCGATGTCCCCACCAAAGTTGCCTCGAAATGCACCAGTCGCGTATATTCTCAAGCCATCTGCATTTATAAACAAACAAGATTAACGACCAAAATAGATGACCTATTAGAAAAAATACAAGTAAACTCTCAGTTTCAGTCAACTACAAATCCGAATTACCTTTTCCATTCTTGTTCATACTGATGTGGAATAATCTCAATCTTCTTATCGTTACTCATGACAGCATCAAGAGCTAGTTTTACCATGCTTTTGCAATCAACAAACCACTGAGCTTTTATCATGGGTTCTACCACGTCATTACTTCTAGAACAAATGCCAAGTTTCATTTCATTTTTCTGAGCTCCTCGGTATAAACCCTGTTCAAAGGAAGACATACAATAAAATTGGCGAAATCACAACATTAAATGATAATAAATGCAAATAAAAGTAGATGCACCTATACCTTCGCCTTCAATGCTTCTACAACAGCTACACGGGCTGCAAATCTAGGCAGCCCTTCAAAGTTGGCACCACCATTGCTATTAATCTTCCCTTCATCAGTAAAAATATTAATGAAAGCAAGATTATGACGTTTTCCAACTTCAAAGTCATTTGGATCATGAGCTGGAGTGATCTGCAATACGATTTCAGGAAGATAAGTATTTTAACATACTGAAAGGCAGATGTAGTGATTGATTATAAAACTGTTGTGGAGATACAAGCTTACCTTGACAGCCCCAGTTCCAAATTCAGGATCAACCAGGATATCATCACATATTATTGGTAGCTTCCTCCCATTGAAAGGATGGACTGCACACTTTCCATGTAGATGAGTCTACCGTTTATCACTAGAATGAACAGCAATTGCAGTATCACCAAGCATTGTTTCCACTCTTGTGGTAGCTACTATAATCTCACCCATGCCTCCCTCAAGTGCATAAGCAAAGGAAGTCAAGACACCAAATTGAACTTCATGCTCATAACCAGGGACCTTTCTATAGGTCTCTTCTGTAATTTCCTCATGATCAACCTAAAATTAGTAGACAAATAAAGATTGCCTATGGCATCAAAGCTAATAGAACATTTAATGCAGTTTTAAATAAAATTTCACCCATACCTCAATATCAGATATTGCAGTTCGTAACGTGCAGTCCCAATTGACAAGACAATGATCCCTGAAGACCATACATCAATGTGAAGAAGTTTCCAGAAAACAAAAACTGAGAGTAATAAGATTTAACATTGCAACCACTATTTTGAAAAACAACTTGATAAGCTGTTACCACATAGGCTTATGCAATAAGAAATCACATTCCATTAGTTTACAGCTGCAAAGAGATTATGGAAGCTAAACAAATCTCTAACTTCTTAAAGTCAAACACAGGCTGTTATAAGAATCATGTAATTAGCAATTCAAATTGAATGATTTGATTCAATCAGGACCCCAATGATTCCACCCATATGGACGAATTGTGGGTTAATAATTGGTGATTCAATTCAAATCAACCCGATTCTGTATGAATACACCCAATTCCACACAAACGAATTGATTCACAGATCAGTTACATGGAAAATACCAGATTTATATCTGTCAAGAAAAACAATCACACAATATTTTTAGGATTAAAAAGTTTTATTGTTCGTAGCCTTCTCTTTTATGCTACTTCGCCTTTTCAACTCTTCATGTTATCCAAGGTTTCTTCTTTGAAGGTGCTTCTTACTCCCTCGTCCTTCAGTCCTATTCAATCAGTGAACATCAATCAAGCCTCATCCTCAGCATTTGACATTGACCAGAGAATAACAGCAACCAAAGTAAATCAAAGAAGCTACTGCTTCAACGGCTTCTTCATCAATCTTCAACGAGAGGATAGGAATGGAAATGGGTACCTAATAATCGAGAACTTCACCTGCTTAAGTCAAATTTGGGTACCCTAATTATGCTGCGAAATTGTCATGTAGCCTTTGTAGGCATCATGCCATGCCCATAGCCAGAGACCTACTTGGAACTTGACATAAAATCCTAGACCCAGATTCGGTTTAGCAAATTTGCTAATTGATTATGGAGTTGACAAACAAAGCAACAAATTTACTGGATTGCATTTTCTCTCTGAAGAAGTGGCAATCAATCCTTATATGCTTTGTTCTCTCTTGAAAGAGAGATCAAAGGCTATGTCCCTCAGTTTAATTGTCACAATCAAGCTGGCTCTATAGGAGCATTTCCCTAGTTAGTAAGTTATTTGATTCAGCATTTAAATGTTGCTAGGGTTATAAACCTATAGTTTATCTTTGTACTGAGCATCTAGACCTGCCTATAATTGCTCTTCTAAACAGTCAGTTCTCCCATAAGAGCTACTGATGTGAATCAACTACCTATAGGAGAACCTATTCAATTCGTATCAATGTATCTCGAGACCTAAAGATCATATACAACAACAACGACGACGACGACCAAGCTTTATCCCACTGAGACCTAAAGATCATATATTTGGAAAAAAAAAAAAAACCCATGTCCTAGTGCATTCTTGAGATATCATAAAATTTTTAGAGCCATTTCCCAATAATCATGATACGAGGGATCTCTAAAACCCAATTAATTATATTAATGTAAATAAGATGTTAGGTCTTGTAATTATACAATCTTGTTTCCGTACCTGTCTTCTATACTTCCCAAGGTCACTTAAAGGTTCAATTTATATAATGTGTTAATAAAAATTCTACTTTATTCATAATAGTTTTAATATGTAAAAGGCTGTAAATATCATATTTCATTTAATAGCATAATAGAATACACGGAAGAATTTGACATTGATTTATAACAAAATTATATGTTTATATTATCAACTCATGACAATGTGCAAATTATTATTTATTTTATTTTATTAAAAAAATAGTTGAAATAAGCAATAGAAAGCCTCCTCAGCAAATGCTTTTGACATAGAAAATCAATGGTCATCAAATGCATTTAAGAAAAACAATTGTCGTCAAATGCTTTTGGCATAGAAAAAGAGTTGTCGTCAAATGAAAGATCCTTAGATATGACATCACTTTGTAAGTCCATCAATTTTCACCCTTATTAACAATTTATTCTTCTCAATGATTGGGTGTCTGATGCACATTGATTATTGTCAACTCTGTCTCTATTTGACAAGAATTATATATATAAATATTATCTATATATATGTCATTGTTAACTTTGAATTTCACTTTCTTCGGCCATTATACTTCTATCATATGATATGAAACTAATAATTATTTTTTCTTTTGTAATAAATTTATTTTAATTTACAATATATTAGTATATTAGGTTTAGCTTCATTTTTTTAATGTGTTAGATTTACTTTTAGCTGATTAATTTATCTTTTAATGAATTTCCTTTTTAGTTTTAGAATCATATAAAAATAAAATTTGTTGAGAATTGTATTGATGGTCACAATTCTTTCCCCTAGGGTTGTAAGTGAACCAAATGTTCATGAGTAAGCTTGGTAAGAGTTTGCTTATGTTTGTTCAATATACACAAGGTCAATTAAATAAACAAACTTGAACACCTTATTAAACTAAATGAACAAGTTTGAACACAAATGTATTTAGCTTGTTAATGTTCGTGAACAAAGATTATGAATTGTTCGTTAACAATATTCACGAACAAAGTTTGTAAACTATGTTCATCAATAAAGTTCTAATCTAACTTATAAATAGACAAACAAGCTCTCAAAACAAATAAACAATCTTGTAATATCAAACTCACTAACCAACTAAACAAGCTTAAATGTAAAAGTTTCAAACAATCAAACAAGCTCAAGTTCAAAATTCGAGAACCAAGCTCAAGCTCATAAAAAAGAAACCAAGCCAAACTTGAACAATCATTTCAATGGCTTGATTCATTTTAGGCTCAGTTTGGCTTAGTTACCTTATTAAACAAAGCTTGAACATAGCTTAGCTCGGCTTGGCTCGTTTGCGGCCCTACTTTTCCCTTCCAATTATCTAAGAAGTGTATTGTTTTATCTGTGAATTGTATTGTATTACATTGCAAATCATGACTTGTATGATTTTAATATCTATTCCTAGCACTAATTTGACATTAGGATACATTAAAGCGTCAATTTGTTTGGCCCTAAGCATACCAATCTCATCAAGATGTGAGACTTTACTAGCTCAAACTCAGGATGAAGAATGTAAGGAATCTGATGGTGAACAGCTTATCTAAGTGATCTTGCATAACTCTGACAACCAATGTGATACAGAAGATGTCACTTATATAAAATGTAAAAGCCTAAAATTGACGAGTGTGAGGTCACTCAGTGTTTTACATAATTGGAAGAGATTATCAATGTCGTCACAGCCCCAACACATGTCACCATATAAAATTCTCTTGCTTATGTCCAAATCTCATAGCAGAGGAAGAAACAGCATATGCTGATAAAAGTAACATCAATGGTCTATCAAACAAGGGCAAGTAATTGGGCATTAAACCGCTCCTATATAGATTTGGTAGACTCAGAAATCTCAGCAACTCAGCGGTGAGGTGTCCTAACTCAGCTTGGCCCACAAACCAAACTCTAATTGTCGCAACCCACAAAATATAGCTGTTATTTAGTTTATTTATGATAACAATCATGGAACCAAAAAAGCTCCAAAACCCAACAGTGGGAGTTAATGAGGATGTAGTTTAGAAATCAAACATCATGAATTTAAGGGAGTTTTGAAGGATCCATCAAACAAAATAAATTCAGATTCTTTCTTTTTTTGTTTTTTTTAGAAAAAATAGGATCAGTACTTTAACCCAATTGGCCTGCCCAAGAAGGTACTGGTGGCTCAATAGCTGTTGTTGATCATTGGCAACATTAGTGATTCAAGTGGCAATGGTGTTTTTCATTGCTTCCGTAGAAGGGACAACAATGCCAAAACTCTACAAGCAGGCAAAGGATCTTAAGTAGGGTGGTGTGCACATGAGAAATGAGATGTACGTGTGTGCGAAAACAGCAAGTTCTGTGCCTGCAGTGACAGTGTTGATGGACAGCCGCTAGATATGCATGAGCAGCAATGGTGATGCTAGATAGCAATGGTGCTTCCAATCAAAAAGCTACAGTTCGATGAAGCAGGCCTTTACGCCCAGTTATGGGGGGGGGGGACCACATAGCAACTATTGTGCAAAGGTTTCTATAATTGCACAACTACATTTTGGTTGGTAGAGAAAAGCACAGTGGGAACCCCACGAAGGTTGACATGATCATGAGGTATCGCACAAGAGACTCAGAGAAGGTTAATGTTTATTGCAGGGCTCAGCTTGATGGATCGAGATCACACATTGCTGGAAAGAAAGGAAGGATTGAGCAAGAACGCCCTAGGAATCTGATGTCATGTTGTGGGAAAAGTTTAGTTTATTCCCCTATTTGCCTTTTGTTTATATAAATATTATTAATCAATGTAAAAGGTTACAAGTAAATCCTTGATATTGATGATATTTACATTTACTCCTACAATAGCTATATAATAAGGCAGATATAAACTTTGTGATATATGATGCCATACATTATTGTGAGTATAATTAATGTCATTTTTTTAGATATGGAGTGCATATCATCAGAACACCACATATGTGTTATGCATTGGATAGACTGGAAGAGCTTTTCTAAAATTTGAATGAGAAAAAAAATCAGTGTTTTTAGTTGTAGGGATTATAGGATCTCAAATGTCCACACAACTGTAGTAAACAACAAATATTAATTGAGGGAGCTAACCTGTAAAGTAAACCTTTTTTATAAAGCCAGACAAATGCTTCAGTAACGCCTTGGATCTAGCATCATCCATGGTGAAACACTGTTCTAAGAAAGAAGTAAACAATATGAGATAGGACCTTATTTTCTGAGTGTGAGTACACCCATTTAGGATCTCCTATACTGACCTCACGAGACCAGTCAAGTGAAGCTCCTAACCTACGTTCTTGGTTTAGTATTTGACCCCCATAGTCATTTTTCCATTTCCAAACCTACCAAATAAAAATAAAAACACAAAGATAAACTGGAGCATGTGAATATCAATTAGGAACAGCAAAATTCCCAATCAACACAACATCACATTGAAGAGATATCATTTTTTCTACAAAAGGATGTTAGTCTTTGAAGCTATAGAAAGTCAAGTCCGAAATAAAATACTGGTAAAGAGCCCACCTCAGGCACAAATTTTTCACGCCCAATATCATGCCTGGTTAACTTGCTTTCACGCATGAGCTTCTTCTCCACAACAACCTAATAACAAAGTTATCAAATTAGGCATAGGATTTGGTTATGGCCCTTAAGTATCACTTTCTTGCTTATGCATGCAGGCAGATAATTACAATACCACAACACAATAAAGGGCTTCGGCAGATTTAATTAGCAGGAGAGTGACTAAGAGAGATGGTGACAATTAATGGAAATGGAAACACTTCTGTCATTCTCCAAACAGGTTGCATACAAAATCTTTAGCATTGTAAGGCATATAAGAGAAACCTAATATTATTGATCCTTGAGAAGTAAATAACTTATTGGACCGTTTTAAACTCAATGCTCCTATTGAATTGCACCGCAATTTTGTTATTCCTCAATCTTACCAGTAAAATATTAACAGAAACTGATTTTTTTTTTACCATGTATACTGTTAATCCAATATACCCACCTTATGGCAGTAATAATTGAGCAACAACAACAACCAAACTTTATCCCACTATGTAGAGTCGGCTAATTGCTAAGCAGTAATAATTGAGCAGATCAATAAAATTGCAATGGATCAATAGATGATTCAGGAAATTTGATGAACAAAAACCAAGGTTTAAAATCTCGACCCGTGCCGAAGTTTCGGTGTCAGACCGAAACGATACGGTTTCGGTATCGTATCGTGCCGTGCCGATACAATTTCGGTATTTTT
>JBBUKS010000029.1:3089993-3103212 GCA_038050645.1 Hedychium gardnerianum
GCAATTTTGGCAGGAAGACCTGGTTGGTTGGAGATTAGACGTCGAGGAGGTGACTCGATAAATGGTAAGGAAGGTAAAAAATTGGAGGAGCGAATCTAGTGAGGACGGGTCTCTGGTAGGGACTTAGGCGCTGGTCTAACATAGGTCCAAAGTGGAATCCTAAGTTAAGACCATGATTAAATCCTGATCGTGGTAAGATATGATTTAATTCATACTTACATGTATTATCTAACTCTTTTGCTGCATGTATTTGTACTAACGTATTTTGTAGGAGTTGAACAAAAGTAAGCTTTGGATGAACAGTGCTCAGCATGCTGGAGGCGCCTCAGATGGATGGGGGCGCCTCAGCACTAGAGGCGGGGGAGGCGCCTCGGATGGCTGGGGGCGCCTCAGCGTTGGAGGCGCTGGAGGCACCTCGGAGAGCTGGGGGCGCCTCAGCGCTGGAGACGCCTCGGATAGCTAGGGGCGCCTCAGAGCCTGGATAAGCACTGTTGACTCGCGAGCTAATGGAGGCGCCTTGAAGAGCTTGTAGGCACCTCAGAGGGGATAAACAGTGACAATCTCAAATCCGATAAGCTTCAATGGAGGCGCCTCGGAGTGTTAGAAGCACCCTCAACGGCTTATAAAAGATCTACTCGACCAGCAACTTGGTATGTCGCTTCCAGACTTGATTTTCACCGCATACTGCTATTTCGAGCGCCTACGATTGTTGTACTGCGACCCTGCTACACCGAACTCACGTCAAATCTTCACCGGCAACAGTACTTTAGTTGGGTAACGAAATTTTTATTTTTATTTATTTATTGTTACCCTTGCATAAGAGAAGTGTAGACTTGTTACACTCTCTTATATCTTACTCGGTACTCGATTGCTCTTCCGGAGGTTTTTCAGAAGAGAATTAGTGAATTTCCTGTCGGAAAATGTCCCAAGGGAGCGTGGGCCTTGGAGTAGTTGTCCGCTGAGGCTGCAAACCAAGTAAACCAAACGTGTTATTTGATTTATTTATTTATTCGCTGCATACTCATAATTTTCGAATGACGATATTTCAAAAAGGAAAAGAAATTATTTTTAAAAAAACACGTGATTCACCCCGCCCCCGCCCCCTCTCACGTGCACTCGATCATACAGTAGATTCCTTATCATGTTTCTTGTACTCCTTATGGTCATAACCCCTAGAGTCTACAATTGTTTACTTTTGACCTTATTATTGATCTTCTTTCACTTCTTACTCGAACCTTTACAATTGAATGCTAAGTGAGCACTTTCTAATGTCTTACGTCTCAGTTTCTCCTCCTCTTACACTCATTGAGCAATAAGCTCATTCAATGTCCATTTTTTCTTTTGAATATTATAAAAAATCTTAAAGAGTGAATCATGTAGGAAGAGACATTAAGATAAAATGTACTAACATACTCTTAGATATCTCGAGTTTTAGTGTTTTTAGACTTGTGGCGATATTAGACATCTCCATAATATACTTCCTTATATTTCCTTTTCCATTATAATACATGGACACCAACTTCGAAATAAGTGTGGTAGTCTCAACCTTTTTATTTGACACAAATTGGTTTGCTAGTTGGTTTAGGAAATTCCTAACGTCCTCTCTTTCAGTTATTGAGCATTTTATTGGTGTCGAAATTTAAATTTTCATGATACTTAAACTCATGTTGTTTGATCGCTCCTACTTTTTAAATTCAGCCCTCTGCTCTACAGTGCTAGCACTGGTTAGGGATGTAGGATGATCATATCTCAATGCATAGTCTAAGTTCATGGCCTAAGATTACAATTACGTAATCTTTTCATTCCGCAAAATTTGATCCAGTTAATGTGAGGATGTTATTAATATTGACATTTACTGATTGCACTGAATTAGAAGAGAGAAAATATTGTAAACTCACTATTAAAAGCCAAGAACATAGGTAATTAAATATAAGTGTATGCAATATAAAATATGCATGTATTGGGCTCTTAATGAGATATCAAATACAACATTACATTTTAATCATTGGACTAAAATATAATTTGTTAGTACTCTCTAGTATAATTCAAACCTTAGTTGATTACATAACGTGTCTTCCTTTGGGTCGGCACATTATGCACATAATTGATACTTTATATAAGTTATACAAAACCATAACTCATAACTTTAACCTCAATCATCCACCTAATATGTCTTCTTTTGGGTTGAAATATTATGCACATGATATGAACAAATAAAATTTTGTTCCTTAGTTGTAAGCTACCCTTAAATATATATCTGGCTTAAAAGTAATTTTTTTTAGGTCAATTATTTTTAGCATAGATATACGTCTATCAACACAAAGTGCACTAAATCTACCTAAGGTGTCTTCCTTTGGGCCAATACAATAGTTCAATTAGTAGCACATGTATTAATAGACTCAAAAAAAATCTTAGAAAACTGAATCAAATAGAAGTAATCTACTCCACTAGTGGTTCCCAAGTGATCCTAAGTGGAAACCCAAGCGGTGGAGCGACAACAAGACCTCCAACACTTAACACGGCCTGACCATGTCATTTGACACGACCGTGTTCAGTGCTTATAGCCCCTAACATGGCCTGACCGTATTGGGCACTCACGCCGTGTTGGGCACTCAACGAGTGTCATGTTGGGTGCGTTCAACGCCTACAAGGTCTCGCCATGTTGAGCGACACGACTGTGTTTGTGTCACGAGTGTTCGCCCAGCATGCCACACGATCGTGTTGGCCATCATGGTCGTGGCGTGCTGAGATGTTTTCGTTCAAGGATCAAATGCGACGGTTTTCACCAAAATCAACGGCGGTTACCATTGTTCTTCTTGTTTTCCCCAAAAAAATGCAAAAAAATTGAAAATCACACCTATCCTAGGTCTTCTTTTCTAGGGTTTTTTTATGAAGAAATATCGTTTTATGCTAGCAAATCCAAATCTTACGTGAAATAACAAAACGATGAAAACCTAAACCTTAATGCTATAAAATTGATGAAACGATCTCAACTCTGATACCACTTGTTAGATCTTAAGGTTTTCTAGTCCGTAGGAATTCTATAAAGCATATATGAACTAGGCAAACACAAGGATCTAGTAACATTGAATAATATGACACAACAGAAAAATAACTCTACAAGAATAAATTGAAACTGAGACGAAGAACCTAAATGCAGCAAAGTCGACATCGTCTCAGAGAGTGTCTTCACGACACTGAAAAATCTTGTGGAAGAAAAAGGAGAACAAAGGATTGATCTTTCGAAAGAGTTAGGTTTACGGCGTCGTAGTCTCTTCATTGATTGAGAGCAAAGAGATCTATCAGAATACCTAATCCAACGGGAATTAAATATTATATATGACGGACCAACATTCGTTATCAGCCCATAAATGATAACAGTACAGGTTATGAGTTCTATATATATAATCCGTACATTCATTAACCCAAACCCTTAATAAACATAAGTTAAATTATTTAATGAGTTTGATTCTTTAAGACATAGATCCACGTATCACAAATTACATGTGAGCCCACTAAACAGGATAAAATCCAACATAAAATACAATAAAAAAATTGCGACCACACGAGTCATGAAGAAATTTGATTTTACAAATGCACTTGTGATTCGCCCGATTTTGACAAAATAAAAATATATCAAAAATTAATTCACCGATAAATTTATAAATTCATCGGTCCATTAAATAAATGAAAATAATTATTATTTTTTAAAAAATAAATGAATAAAATTTTTATCGTAAAAATCTTTCAATAATTTTTATTTTTCTTTTTTCCAAATACACAAGCCTTACAGAAATATCTTCCCGTCCAGATCTAATATTTAGCAATGAAGGTGTGGCTTTATGTGCACGCGGGTTGCGAGTCTGCTAACTCGTGATTCCAATCCAGCCATTGAGTACGAGAAGATCAACGGCTCTGTTGGATGTTCGATTTTGTCCGATTCCGGTACGAATTCCTAGCGTTCGGTTCGTCCGATGCAGTTGAGAACGAAAACGGGCAGATTCATGTCCGACTCCCTCGCCGACCGATTCCCCCGGGCAGAAGAATTCCCATTTCAAGCCCTAGTTCCCTTCATCATTACGCCGCGGCCATGCGCAAGCCCTAATCCTGTATTCCCTTCCCCTTCCCTCTCCCTCCCGCCGCAGCTCTGTTAGGTGTTCGTCTCCTCCCCTGACGCCTCCCGCACCGGCGACCCCCGATTGCCGATGGCCTCCTGATTCCCACTCCTCCATCCCATCCCATCCCATCCCATCCTGCGATCTCCTTCCCGATGCTCTTTTGATTGTTTAAAAAAGAGAGAGAAAAAGGTAATGAGCTGCTCTGTGGATGTAGAGTTATTAAGAATTCTTGTTTTTCTTAGCTTGATTTATAAGCTTTGCAGTTTACATAGAATCAAGTAGAGTAGTGTAATTTTAGTCTCGAATGGAGTTGGTTTCAGAGATTGTTTGGTCACTTATATTGAGGAGGCATTGTTAACTCCATGAAAAAAATAAAACAATTGTGAATATGAGTTCCGTTAGAGGATTGTTGTAAGATTTTTTTTTTATCAATTTGTTCTAACATTTTGTTTTGATTGTTTTACTCTTATTGTTTGTGTTGGTTAACGAACTATATATTGGTGCCCGATCTAGAGCTAAAATTCTGGTTCTGGCGCTGCTTCATCCACAGTTTTGTGTTACCACAGCGTCCACCCATCTCTTTGCCCCTGCCGAATTATTTCTTTGGTCTCTTTAAATTATCTTTTGCTGATGATTCATAAAATTTGGAAGTTGTCCATTCTGTTATCTCTTGTTCTTTGTTTTTTTAACATCCTGTTGAGTGATCCGAGCATTAAATTAATAAAGAGGCAAGTATGCTTAATTTCCACTCATACAAATCCAACTTAGCTTGACTGGAAGCTTTCAAGTTAACTTTTCGGTTATCTACATTTTTTTGCTTCATATTATGCTGTCTTTGTTCCTGTTACTACCAATTATTTTCTTTTGTTACAATCACAGATAAGAATTCAGAAGAGCTCTTCTGTGCGATTGAAGTTTAAATCTTTCTGATGGCGGGCCTGGAAGGCCTTGGATTCAATGGCACAAAAAGGCCAAGGAGCGCTACAGTGAGGCGACCTCGGTCTGAGGCACAACTGGTTTCAGAGTCATGTGACATCTCACCACTGTCTCCTAACCCATCCTTGAGTAACTCAAGGAAATTTTCTCCTGATGATGATGGAGGTAGTGAATCCAACATCCGTAGGAAAGAAATTTATCTGAACAACCCTCCTCCAAGGAATTCATCTACTGATATGTCTTTGAAAAAGAATAAGAAGGGTGACAAGATATTTGGAGAGGCTGATGGTGGGTATTATGGAGCTGACAGTTCTAGAAGTGGGCATGGGTCTGATATGAAGCGTTCTAGCGAAGGAGTCCTTGCCCCAGCTAAGTGGAAAAGCACTGACATTGCCAAAGAAGATGCTGAGAGGAGATCAAACCTAGATGTCAACATGGGAAAGAGTGGTGAAAATTCTAGTATACATCAAGTGGAAAGTGCTTCTAATGCAATTGCTGAAAATAAACCAAGGAAGGTGAAGCTCAAGGTTGGTGGAGTGACCCGCACAATATTGGAGACTAATGAAGGTGGAACTTCTTCTGCAAAACCTCCGCGTTCCGTAGACTCATCTCGGCATCGAGTAAAGATTATTGCTAGGGTAAGGTGCTATTGAGGGTAGCTTTTTCTTAGTTAGTTTTTTTTTTTTTAATTCTATGTTGGAATTTATCAGCATCATCATCATGCGCTCTCCATTCCAACTATTTGGAGTTGGCCTCATGGATCTTTTCTTTTCATTACTCTCTCTGTCCATGATTTTATATTAGTAATATTGAAACCTCATGAATCACATTCAGTTACGTTAATAGAGTTTGTTTTTTCTTTTCCTCCATTCTTTAGTTTAATTACAAAATCAATTGGTCGGCTTTGTACGTGTCTTTATCATCTTTTCTTATTTTCCTTTATTTTATCATCTATTGAAGTTACACCTAATTGCTTGAGATTCATAAATTATAAGTTTTTATCTTTATTATCTTACTTGCACAGGTTGATCGATAAAATATTTCATGTCATATATACAGATTTTTTCCTCTTAATTAGAAATAATTTGTCATGTTTAACATTTTACTCAAGGGAAATCAACTTGGAAGAAAATACCTCGCCCAACTAAAGTTGATCTGTTTATTGTTGTTAGCTTCCCTAGCTCCTTTTATTCATGTTGTTATATATTGCTCATACTTTTCCAGAATTTTTTATTCTTCAAATGTGAATCTAATTTTTAGCATAAAGAATGTGCAGCATGTTCCACGTCTTTATATCTTCTTCCTAATTGCAGGATTACACTGAATGCCTCTCTCTGCCAGAAAAGAAAGAATCCAGTGGATCAAGTTTTACCCGAGGGTTGAAAGAGGATTCTGATGCAACAGTAGCTGAAACAAGCTTGTTTGTGAAGCAAGCTGACAAGCTTCACATTGCAACCTCCTCTGAGCCTACCCGTAAGAGCAAGAGGGTCCCAAAGAAGCGTGTATTTGATGATGAGGATGACGATGAGATCCGTTACCTTGAGAAACTTAAAACTAGTAAGGAATTTACAGATGATTCTGCCGAGATTGATGATAGTGAGAACGGTGCAAAGAAAAAGAAAATATCTAAGCTCCCAAAAAACAAGAATCTAACTTATGAAATGGATGAAGATTATGCTTTTTCTCGATCAAATAAAGAGAATAGGAAGAAGGTAAGAGCAGGAAAGGAATATGATGATACAGATTATATTGAAGAGGAAGAACCTGGTTCTGATGGTGAGCCAGAGATCAAAAGAAGGAAATTAAAGGAAACTAGTGGTTCACCAGCTGATGTTAGAAGTGAGCCACTTACGACACGTCAACGTGCACTTCAATCAGGAAAAGGTGGCAATGGTGAAAGTTTAATTGAGTTCCCAAATGGGCTACCTCCTGCACCATCTAGAAGTAAAGCATAACACCATATTCAATGCTATGAGCTAATTGATTAGATCTCTTTCCGTTCTTATATTGTATATGACTTGCAGAGCAAAAGGAGAAACTATCTGAAGTAGAGATACAAGCTAAGAAAGCAGAGGCAGCGCAAAGACGGAAAATGCAAGTGGAGAAGCAAGCTAGGGAATCTGAGGTTTATTTACCTTCTATTGTTTAAGCTGTTAAATAAAGCATTACCTTCTTTAATTATAAGCTAATTAAACTTAAAACTCCAAGGCTGAGGCAATACGAAAAATATTAGGCCAAGATTCTGACAAAAAGAAAGAAGAGAAGAAACAGAAAGAACTTGAAGAAAAGGTAATTGTTCTTAAAATTCATTAAGCTTATTGTGGTTGACTTATTTTATGTTTTCCCCCTGAATTTATTGTTTTGTGCAGGCAAAGTCAGCTAAGTTGCAAGAGCTAATGCCAAGCACAATTAGATGGGTCCTCGGACCCAATGGCACAGTTGTTACATTTGCTGCTGATATCGGCCTTCCAAGCATATTCAACTCCAAGCCTTGCAGGTAAGATAAAATTTCCATTGAATTTGGTTTTAATAGCTTCTACGCATGAGCAGATTATATTTTTCCATGACATCTTTTGCTTCCGCTATTCTAATAATAGTATTTGTATTTCTTGATAAGCAATTAATTCTGCTAACCTGCTTTACTAATGATACTTTACATTGTTTGGATCCAGTTACCCTCCTCCGAGAGAGAAATGTGCTGCCCCAGCATGTCCAAATGCCTACAAGTACCGTGATTCGAAAACAAATCTGCCCTTGTGTAGTCTGCTGTGCTATAGAGTAGTTCAAGTGCCGGCCGACCAAGATACAACCTGAATGCAAGTGCTTTTTTGTTTGTTTGTTTCTTAACAAAGATTCATGGTTACTCCATGATAACTGTGTATAATTTTTGTCTTGTATTTGGACAACCAGATCAAACCAATCGTGAATACGTTAGATACTTTCGACTAAATGAGATATGTTTGCATAATCTATTCTGCTGGATGCAAATGTGAAACAGTTCCCTACATTACGCTGCATTTTTCTTACTCGACAGCATTGTTTCCTCGTTTGCTTCTTACTATCAATTTTGAATG
The DNA here is from genome assembly GCA_038050645.1 of Hedychium gardnerianum. Lineage (NCBI taxonomy): Eukaryota > Viridiplantae > Streptophyta > Magnoliopsida > Zingiberales > Zingiberaceae > Hedychium > Hedychium gardnerianum. Next base: position 3,098,122 of record JBBUKS010000029.1, read on the forward strand.
TTGTCATACATAACTGCCGGCAGAAAGGAGTACCAAGGCAGTGTGTCTGTATGTCAAAGCCATGTACTTCGGTCAATGGGTTCCATACGAAAGAGCATTCTCCATGCCTTGCCTGTGATCCCTATACCTTAAGGAGGTACGACCGGTCTTGAAGGAAATCCATGAAATCATTTGTAGGAGCCACATTGTGATTAGAAACTCAGCCTGTTGGGATTTCTGGCCAACCCTTTGGGCTGAGATATCAGTAACTTTGCTATAAACAAATTTGATATCTCTTACAAGTTTACCAAATGCCTCCAAAGCTTGCAATGGATTGCATCGATGGGGAATAAGGAGCAGTTTTGATACTTGGAGGCAGTCAGTTCAGAACGTAATAGAGAACAAGTGGAAGGTAAGCTATAGCAGAACATCACAGTTCCACATCCAAAATGACACTAGTATCCAGTTTACATCGACTAATTTTGAGATATAACTCTAAATAAATCAACTAATAGAGAAACCAAGGTAACCAATTGGATTCTATGAGAAGCCCTAAAATAGAGTGTGGTAGGGCTCTAAATGAATCAAACGAGCTTGCTTACATTGATTAATCTTGGGGTGATCGGTCCGGCTTGGCTCCACGGAAGTTTCTCACCGACCTCCTGGATAAATCGGAAAACGCTTACAACGAGCGGCCTAGCATTTTTAGGTCAACCATCCATTAAAAAAAAATCATTCGTTAATTTGCTAAAGCCGAGACTCGATCCTTAAATGTCTAGGAAACTGAGAAGATACCCTGCAGCTGCACCATTGCCTTAGGACAAGAGCTTATTTATGTTCGTTTAATACATACAAGGTCAGTTAAATGAATTAGTTTGAACAACACGTTAAATTAAATGAATAAATTTAAACACATTTATATTTAGCTTGTTCATGAATATAGATTGTGAATTGTTCATAAACAATGTATATGAATAATATTCATGTACAAAGTTTATGAATCATGTTCATTAATAAATTTTTTATATATCAACATAATAAATAAACAAAAAAACTTTCAACATGAATAACAAACTTATACTATCAAGCTCAATAATCAATCAAATAAGTTTAAAAATATTAAACTTTCAAACAATCAAACAAGTTTGAATTGAAAGTTCAATAATATATAAACAAATCAAGTTCCAATCAAGCTTGTAAAAAAGAAATCAAATCAAACTTAAACAATTGTTTCGGCTTGATTCATTTTATACAAAGCTCGGCTTCGTTGGGTTATCTTATAAAAAAAATTTGAACACCATAAACTGTGATTCAATTTAATTTGTTTACGGTCCTAGTGTAGCAGACTTCGACAATAGTTGGACTAAACCACTTTGAGATCCACAATGGGAGTGTCACCGTTTAACTTGTGTTTGGGCTAGAAAAGCAATCATACCTGTGAAAATGATAGTGCGAACCATTAACTTTGCCTAAGAAAAGGTAGGCTACAACCTAAGGATGAACGAATCAAATGAATTTACAGATGGAGACAATTGTTTAATACAAACGAGTAATTTCCGCAATCTATAATGGAGTTAAGAAGAGAGAGTTGCCCATGGGGCGACGTATGTTAGATCATTTAATAATAGATTAGATATTTAAAATTAGTTATGTTGTATTACAGAAGATTTTTTTTAATGGATAGCAGATTCGAGAACGTTAACTGTCAGAATAGATCTCTACGTATATTTTTTTTATTTATTCTGATAATCAGTGAAAAAAATTGTAGGACGAGACCGATTATCACAGGATTAATTGAATCAAAAACTTAAATATCTGATGTCAACTTAAAAAAAAAAGTTGAATGTTCAAATAAAACAAGTATAAGTTGAAATTAATGAATTTGGTCAAATTTATTGTTCTTATATTCCAAGTAGGGTCTTAACATAATGTTAAGGTGAGTAAAGATGAGATGGTGTCCAATTAAAGAGGTCCTACACGATAGCCCTTACAACGAAACTAGGAACATTCAATTTGAGGGGAAGGAGATCCACTTTTTTTTTTTCTAAATATTTGGCACAATAATGAATACTAAGTAAAGCAAAGTAGCTCAGGGACAGTCTATATCAACAAATAAATAAATAAGGTTACCAAACTATCGCTGCATATTGAGCAGCGAAGAGCTTCTGAGCATATCGAGCACTTATAAATGGTTTTTGAGTGATTGAGTTATTGATTCAATGAATTTTTATGTTCACTGTCGAGGAGGGTCTCTTATATTGTTTTTTACCTCTTTTCGGTTGTTTGATCTACAGTTTATCCGGTGTCCAATTTATTAAAAATTAATTTTGAGAATTACTGCACATGCATCCATAGAATTAATACACATGCTGAGAAATAAAACAAATGCATGCATGGTGTGGTTTCAAGAACCCAATAGATGATGATCAAATTAATTAATTAATAACTAATGTTTTAGAATTATCTATGATGTATTTATAAGATTACAGTGATTATGTCATAAATATACTCAATATCAGATAATTCATCGGACTTTGATTTTTTTTATTTTGATATTATTCTCTATTTCAATATCTATCAGTGATATTAGAGTATTTACATACTTTTTTCACAAATACTCTCTTCCAATACTTTCCAAGTTAAGTTCTAATTTTTGATGGATAGCACTGTGATTATTGGAGTAGTTAGATGAAAAATATTTTTCATCTCATAGGATCTGGGAGGTAATTGAATAAAGCTACGAAGAACTGCTAATGACTCATGGATAAATGTTTAACAAAGACAATATAAAGAGAATATCATAAAGGATACAAATGCACTACGATACATCCAACAAAGATTGAGCAAGTCAATTTTTAATGATGCAATTGAGTAATTTTTTGATATTTATTATCCTATTTCATATTTAGTCATGATAATTTTTATAGTATAGTTTTAATTTTAAATAAATATATTATGAATGAATTTTTATCTCCTTATCACTACAAAAAAAAATCATCATTTTACAACGAATTTAACGATGATTCTTTAAAAAAAATCATTGCAAAATAAATTTACGACGAATTTTACGACGAAAAACTTTTCGTTGCGAAAAAGGCGTCACCAAATTTGGCGACAAAATAATATATATTCGTTGTAAAATCTATGACGAATATTTTTTTCATCATCAAAATCGTTATAAATTTGTGACGAAAAAAAATATTTATCACACACTTTGATGATCTCAAATCTGCGACGAATAGAGTTTTTCGTCGCAGATCTATGACGAATAATGAATTCGTCACAAAATCTGCGACAAAAATCCAAATCCGTCGCAGATCTATGACAAATTTGAATTTTCGTCCCAGAATTTCGATAAACAATAAATTTCGATAGATTTGCGACGAAAAAGATTTCGCCACAAAATTCATCGCAAAAATTTAAAAAAAATCAAAACCATTCCATTTTTGTATTTTATCATATATACAAAATCACACAACCTATTTACAATACATACAACACACATAATACAACAGCAATATCCAAATGAATACAAACACAACAACCATACAACAATAACACCAAACATGTTTCATCAACATCAAATAAATACATCAACAATATCCAAACATGTTCCATATCTAAATGAATACAACTACAACAATAACAAATACAACTAACTAACAAAATACACCAACAATAATACAACAATACAACTAACAACATCAAATAAATACAACAAGGTTTCATCAAACAAACCAACTTACAATGTATCCAACATTCCAAACATGTTTCTAAGTTATAATATCCAAATGACAAAATCTCATACCAAAATGTCTCAAAACGTGGGAAAGATAGAATAAAAGATCATTGACCTCTGGTTCCTCAACAGATCCTTCTCCTTCCAATCTTCTTCTTCTTCTTGCATCAGAAAATAAATAAACAAAAAGTACCATTTTTAACAAAAAGAAAATCCTATAAACTAACACAAAAATAAATATATAAAGACTTACTTCTTCTGACATGGATTTCCAACCACCACCTTTCTTGGTCTCACCAACCTTGTTCGAAACAAAAATAACAGTACTAATCAAAAATATAAAAATGAAGGATTCAGAAACTCAATAAAATAACAAATTTTAAAAATACTAATTACAAACATTCATACAAAATCATGAATCATCATCATCGTCGTTGCCACCATCATCACTAGTACCGGGAGGAATCTGACTTGGAGAGGAGCCTAACTAAAAATGTCGCATAATAAATTCTTATTGTCGGCGCATTTTTATCATTTCCTGATCCCTTTGTCTCATTTGTTGATCTATTTTTCTAATTTGCTGATCTCGTTCTCTCATTTGTTGATTTCTTTCTATCATTTGTTGATCCCTTTCAAATATTATGCCCTTCAAATGACTAACCTCTTCAGTTAAGCTATTTATCTATGTCGTTACTGCTAGTGGGGTAGAAGAAGAAGATGTATGAGCAACTCTATGGATTCTGCTCATAGAACTCATACCTAATATCCTTCTCCATTTCGCTCCCTCACTCGTCTCCAGCCATAAATTCAAATTATTATTAACAAACGGCTCATATCCCTCATTATCATCACTAGCACCTGAACTTCTCTATGATAGCGATAGCTGATCATATCTCTCCCGTGAAAAATTAAAATCTTAATTAGATATAATATAAAATTAGAACATATACATAACTAATAGAATCTAAGTTATAAATTAAGATTAAAGATTAACTCAAACTTTAATTATTTTAGCTCTATCCCCACTCCAAGTCTTGTCTTTTTTTTGAAAAGTGCAGATGAAAGTGTCTATAAATTTTGGCTTCTTCCCCAATTCCTTGGACTAAAAATAACATAGTTAGAAATAATGTAATAGTCTAAAATAGATTAAAAAATTAGTGGTAGAATTAAAAAATTGTCAATCTACGTGTATGCTCTTCGATATTTATAAAGCCTCCCGCATATGTTGCAGACGAGTCTCCAGAATTATAAGCATAATTTAATTTATTTTGTTGACTCCTATGTTTGCTGTCCTCGGTTGTCCAAAAATTGAAGATCTTACTCCAATTTTCCTCGATGATGTAGGATGACTTTTTTCTCTAGTCTTAGCATGA
>JBBUKS010000029.1:3107245-3129821 GCA_038050645.1 Hedychium gardnerianum
TAAATCTCTCCCATGCTTCAAATAGTGATTTTTCCTCTGTTTGTGCGAAATTCATGACTTGATTTCTAATAAATGCTATCCTTCTTGGTGGAAAAAAGTAATTCAAAAATCGTTACTCCAATTGATCCCAACTCATTATGCTTCATGGACGAAGAGAATTCAACCAAATCTTTGCTTTGCCCTTGAGGCTGAATGGAAATGCCAACAACTAAATAGCATTCTCTGAGACCCCTTCACACTTCACCATACTACAATATTCTTGAAATACCTCAAGGTGAAAGTATGAATTTATAGAATTTTCTCCTCTAAATATGTGAGTTTGTATTAAAGAAATTAAATCTAGGTCAAATTGAAAGTTGTCAGAATCAATCTGTGGAAGTATAATGAGATCCAATAGTCTTGAAGATATAGGTGTGCAAAAATCTCTTAAAGGCTTGTTTGTCATGTCAATTTGCTTCATATCTTAAAAGAAAAAAAATTAGTAGGTTCTTGGGAACAAAATTACAATCACTAACAAATCAAAATTATTAGAAAAGCAAAGGTGTAGAATTAAAAATATACAAAAAAATACAGAATTTATCAACAAATAGAAAATGCTATGAACAAATAAACAAAATATAGTATTTTTTTGGATTATGTATATGGAAAAGAAAATTGCAGTATTTTTGGTCTATGTGTATAGACAAACAAATAAAATTTAGATTTTTATTAACAAAAAGAAAAGTGTCTAGAGTAACTAAATTGCTAGTCAACTAATGGTAATCAAAAACAATCCCCAGCAATGACACCAAAAACTTGTTAACGAAATCGCAAGTGCATGGTAACATTGTCAATAATATAAAAGATTATTGTATCCACAGGGACTGTTGATTAAGTAATAGTGATTTTGCAAAGTAAGTTATCTAGACAATTAAAGGTTGGTTGGAAGCGTATGAACTAGAAAGAAGGAGAGAGAGGGGAGAGAGAGAGAGGGAGAGAGTCTTGAGAGAGTTGATGAGAGAGAAGGTTGAGAGAGTTGATTATGGGGAGAATGATTCTAGGATTTCGATTTCATTATGATGTTAGTTAATGTCCCTAATGTATATCCATCTCCTTATTTTATATGCTTCATTCTTGTAGGGATTCTAACAAATTTCTAGAATATAATACCATTAGAATGTCCTAGCAAAGATAGCCCCTATGTTAAGGTCTTTCGACTCTAGAAAGTGGGTAAGTATCGATATTCTTTGTCACTAAGGGTATGTAAGTCTGGTTGAATGAGTGTCCTCTATCACTAAGGATCCCCCGATTATCCAACCTAGTAGCAACCTCAACATAAAGAAAAATCCCTTACTTCTACATGCATTACTCACACACACATTTTGTCAAATGTGTAGTAGGCACAATACACATAGAACAAGACATAAACACTTTATTAAATAAGAAAATAGCATATACATAGTTCATACATTAATCACACATCATAATTACTTACTAATCCTAGAATTTGGAGACTACTCCATAGCAAAGGAAGAACAAAACAAAGACATGAATAATAACACTCTTACAACCAAACATATGAGAGTAGAGGGAGAAGAGATGCTTATAGAGATGAAGTCGATGTCTTTGGGATGTTTCCTTGCTCCGGAGGTGGATGGATCATCAAGGATGGAGGTGGATGAGAGCTCTAGGGTTTTCCCCTAAGGGGAGAACCCTTAACCAAGAAGAGGGGTTGAACCTCAAACCAATGATTCTCAAAAGGGGGTCAAAAATCCCCTTTTATAGTGTTAGGGCATGGTCCTACTTTTCTCCACATGACTATGCCTAGAAGGCACAGCCTAGGTCTGATGATGAGACACGACCGTGTCTGAGAGACATGACCCTGTCCTTCTTTCTTGATATCTGGAGGCATAACCGTGTTTAGGAGACATGGCTATGCGTTGAGGAATGTCTGGGGGCAAGGTAACAGTCGTGCTTGGGAGGCACAATCCTTGTTGAGAAGGCATGGCAGGCTAGACACTGTCATGCCTGGGAGGCATGGTCATGGCCTTAGTTAGTTCTGGTGTTGAGGCACGACCATGCCTGGATGGCACAGTCGTGGCCTTGGCTTTGTTTGAGATGAGGCATGGTCATGGCTGCTCTGCTTTCTGCCTAGCTCTCCATTCGAGCTCCGTTTTGCTCCAAAACGCGTCCTATCAATGAAAACAATGAAAGAGAAGATCTCTGAACAAAGTGGAGTAGAAGTATGTCATAATAATGAAATAAGGTGCAATAAGTATAGATTATGCTCATGAAATATAAGTAGACATGCGTCAAATAATGCATAAAAATATATATAATCTACTCACATCAAGAGGCATGGTCGTGCCTCTCACATGGCTTGCATGTGCTAGAGAGGCACGGTCGTGCCTCATCTCATGCCTCTCACATGGTTTGGCTATGCTTGAGAGGCACGGTCGTGCCTCAGTCTCCGGCCTTTACATGCCGTGATCGTGTCTTTGAGACACGGTCGTGCACCTGATGTGCATAGATAATATATGTTTTAAGACACTTTATGATGCATATCTACTTACATTTTATTGATTATGATCTACATTATCGCACCTCACTTTATCATGCATTTTACTCCACTTCATTCCGAGATTTGCTCCTTCTTTATTTTCAATGATAGGATGTGTTTTGAAGCAAAATGGAGCTTAAATTAAGAGCGGAGCAAAAAGCACAGCGGAAAGCAGAGCAGCCAATGCCAAGGCCATGGTCGTGCCATCCAAGAACGGTCATGCCTCATCCCCAGTAGGAACCAAGGCCACAGTCGTGCCCATAGGCACGACCATGTGAGATTCTGGGAGACCTCAGCTAGGGCCAATGCCCAAAAGGCACGGCCATGCCTAGCCTCCAGTGTCTTCTCAAACAGGAGTTATGTCATCCAGGCACGGTCGTACCTTCTCCTCATACAAGGGTTGAGTCATCCAGGCACGGTCGTGCCACTAGATAGCTGAACATCAGGCCATGGCTATGTCTTAGAGACATGGCCGTGTGGCCCAAACCGTTCCCTAACACTATTAAAGGAAACTTTTCCCCTCTTTGGGAAAAATCTTTGGTTTAGGGTTCAGCTCCTCTCCTTGGGGAAGGGTTCTCCCCTTAGGGGGAAACCCTAGAGCTTCCATCTCCTCCTCATCGATAATCCATCCACCTCCGGAGCAAGGGAACACCTCCAACGATGCCGGACCTCATGGATAAGTATTCTTTTCTCTCTATTATCATATATTGAGTTATAGTTTGCTATTTTCTTCATCTTTTGGTTTTATTCCCTTTCAATGGAGTAGATTCTCCCATTTCTAGGATGTAGGGATTAATTATGATATGTAATTGATGTATGAACTATGTATAAATCTATTTTTTTATTTAATGAAGTGTTTATGACTTGTTCTATGTGTATTGTGCCTATTACATGTTTGACGAAATGTGTATCTGAGTAATGCATGTATATGTGAAGGATTTGTTCCTATTTTAAGATTACTACTGGGCTGGATAATTGAGGGATCCTTAGTGACAGAGGACACCTATTTAACTGGACTTACATGCCCTTAGTGATAAAGGGTATCAATTATTTCCCACTTCCTTGGGTAATGACATTGAAATAGAGATTAATCCTTTGCTACATAGGTGTAAGTATAGAGAATAAGGAGATGAATATACATTAAGGATATTAACTAGCATCATAATGAAATCAAAATTCTAGAACCATTTTCCCACAAACCTTCTCAACTCTCTCAACCTTCTCAACTAGCATCATAGATGTAAGAAATGAATTAATTGTTATTGAAAGTGTATGGACTTGTGCTGAGGAGGCCAAGCCCCAAGAATCACCTCTTTTAATTGCACTCATACATAAATCAGAGTCTTTCCTATCTACAATTGACACTTTAATTTATATCATACTTCTTATGGTGGTGAGTAAGATTTCATTTGATTTACCTAATGCTACTAACCAAATTCTCTTCAAGTATATTTGTGATAGGAAATACTTGGCATAACATTCAACTATACAACATCATGACAAACCATTGAAGGAGAGCATATGTGTTGAGAGACTCAGAGCCCTTGGTAAGAGGGTTTTGAAATATCTTACCCCTTCAAGGGAAAGATTTTGATGAACTTAATAAGGGGTCGAGCTAATGACCAAAAATAAACATTTCTTGGAAGGCAACCCAAGTTCTCTCTTGCTTTCGTTTTCATTTTTTTTATTTCATAGTTTTTAGTTTAACTAACCCAATCCCTCTACTTAGTTTTTCTTGTCTATTATTCTTTTTGCAGGTTTCTAAGATTAGGAGTAATGCGACTACTAGATAAAGGGTTGACTTTGATGGTGGAATGACATACACTTCACATGTCACTTGGTAACCTCTCTAACTTTCTCTTTTTTTTCATCCTCCATTATATGTTATTTTCATTGGGACAATTAAAGATTTAAGTTTGGGGGATGTATATATGTTGGGTTGTTAGTTTTTGTTATATTTCTTTTTGTATAATATATTTTTTTTCTAGTTGCATCATCTTTACATTATAGCATGACTTGTTTTCTTACAAAAATACTCGCATGCTTGTTCTAGATATTTATGTTGTGTGATAAAGCATGCTAATATGTTTAGTGAACTATCTTCTCCTATCCGTAGATATCATGAAGTGAGCAATATTTTTATTGGAAGAGTTTGTGTGTTGGCCTAGTTTAAGGATCTCTTGACACTATGCTTAACTTTGATGGTAGACACTTCCTAAAATAGTTATGATTCATAGAACTAGACTAATATGCTTGTTTTTATTTGTGACTTCTTGACTATATTTTTGTTACTTGATAAACTCGGATCATGTCAACTCATTTGAAAAAAATCAAAGTCCTTATACTTGTTTTAGTGCTTCATCTTATAAGAACCAGTAGTCTTAGTGCTTCATTTCATAAGCAGCAAAAAAAATAAGGGATAAAAAATAGTTGTCGTGAGTGAAAACTAACAAGTTACCCCTTTGAGACCGAGTTAGGTTACTGGGGAAATAACTATTATATTTCTCTTAATTCTGAGCTATCCTTTGAGACTTTGTGTAGTTTGAAAGAGATGAACCATGCGTGTGGTAGGTAAGTGTCTATCGCCGAGAGCATAAGGAACACAATTAGATAACGACTTGACTAGGCTTGGGAGTTGAAACTTGAAATGTTAAGTCACTTATTTGCACCGAGAATGAAGAACTTTTACTTAGGCTATTCTCAAACTAATATTGTATCATGCTCATTAATGAAACTACAAGATAGGATTAACATGACTCATTAGGGATTATAAAATATTTTATTACCACATGAATCTAGATTGCAGGTTTTTGCTTGAGGACAAGCAAAAGTTTAAGTTTAGGGGTGTGATGTGCGTAGATTATATATGCTTTTAAACATTATTTGTTGCACATATACTTGTACTCCACTAAATATGATCTACATTATCGCACTCCATCTCATATTATTGTCATGCTTTTACACCTTTAGTTCGGATATATGCTCTTTCTGTATTTTCTTTGACAGGATGCATTTTGGAGCTTAAATGGAGCAACATGGATATTGGAGCAAGCTTTGGAGAAAAATCAGCAAACATGGTCGTGCCTTATAATCATGGTCGTGTATCACCAGGGAAAGCAGCAAGCATGACCGTACCTCACAGGCACGACCATGCTAGACCAAGCCAAGCAGGTCGTGCCCCATAAGCACGACCGTGCTTCTCCAGCACTTCAAGCATGTCACTAGATCTTCTCAACACTCAAGCAGTGCTTGCTTAGAAGGCTTTTAGCAAATTTTTAGATCAAATCAATAGACAAGTCATGCCAAAAGGCACAACCATGCTAGACCTAGCCACATAGGTCGTGCCTCACATGCATGACCGTGTCTCTTGAGGAGAACCCAACAGGTTTTCAGATCCATTCAACAACTAGGTAGTGCCAAAAGGCACGACCATGCCACATTTCTTGGAGATTCCTTCATCCTGACCGTGTGCCAGGGCATAGTAGTGCCCTATTTTCTGGGGCACTCCACACCCTAGCCGTGCCTCATGGCATGGCTATGTGGCGTGGAAGCATAGCTGTGTGGGACCTATAAAAGGGGCTCAAGATCCCCTTTTTAAGGGAGGAGAGGTTTCCCCTTCGTGGGAACCTATGAGGTCCATTTTTGCTTTGATTCCAATGATCCGTCCACTTCCAGAGCAAGAATTTCATCGGAAGACAATGGGGATACCTAGATAAGCGTTCCATCTTCTCCACTCTTGCTTTGGATTGTAAGAATGCTATATTTCTTATTCTATGAAGTGTTTATGACTTGTTCTATGTGTGTGATGCCTTACTCTTGTTTGAATTAATGTGTATGTGAAATGTTTGCACATGGATGTGAAGAATTGTCACAATGTAGAGGAGATTGCTCTAGATTGGAAGCAAAAGGTGTAAGAACTTTGGGGTAACCTTCACGATTTTTTTCATCGGTAATTTTGTTAGAAATTCCTACAAGATTGTAATCATGGATGTATGGAGATGAACAATCTATAGAATCATTAACTAGCATCATAATGAAACCTAAGTCTTAGGATCGCGTTCACAAACCAACTCCTCTCTCTCAACAACCAACCTCCCCCATCTTGGATCTCTCAACCTCTCTCTCTCTTTGTCTCAACCTCCAGTTCTAAATCATTCACAACCAACTTTGATTTTCTAGATAATTCACTTTGTGAACTCTCTAGTGCTTAATCCACAATCCTTGAGGATCAATATTTCTATTACTTAACAACTCTACCATGCACTTGCGGTTGAATCAACACCTATGATTAGAGGAGTTTATTCTTGATATTTAGGGACTTTTCAAGAGACTATAAAAGATCGACCTAGTAACATATTGTCTAGTATTACCCCTTAGAAAAGATACTTTAGTATTACACCGTAACTAAATAGAAAATCTGGGGACCAAATTTTTATTAGTGGGAGAGAATGTAATATATATATATATATATATATGGGATGATAAGGATTAAAACAATTGAAAACTTGTCCTAATTGAATTTATTTAGGAAAATAATAATGATATAATTAATAATTAATAAGGAAATATATTTATAGAATTTATTAGAATTTCATAGAATTTTTAAAAATTTAACATGAATATTTGGATATTTTATGGGGATAAATTGGGTAGGGTTTAGAAAAGCTTGTTTAGAATACTCTATTTAAAATGGGAGTTGATTGAATTAAACTTAGGTTCTCATTGATCAAACACTAAGTTTACTCCGTCGCTCCTCTTTCCCCCCACTTGCACATGGCGCGATTTTGCCTTGAGAACGACAGCGCCGCCTTTGGGCTACTAGCCGCGAGCACAGTTTCGTCGTCCTCACAACAACTAAAGTTAGCCACCTTCTCGCGCTTCTTCTCGGCACCCACTGCCAATGCCACTCGTGCTTCTACAGAACTCCACCGCGGCTACGGCCTTGCTGCCGCCAATGCTCGCCGAGCACCGAACATAGGACGTTGCCTTGTCCTCCTTCTCGATGGTGTGATACCACTGTTGTAGGTCACCAAGTCGCTGAGAGCCATCGCCGGAGAAGAAGACGTCGTTGCCGTTAGGGTAAGAGTTTAGTTAAGTTTAATTACTGTTAAATAACCCTTGATTAATGATAGCTGATAATGGATTATTACATGGATTAATGGAATTCTCGCTTACTAATTTGAGCATTAATTAAGTAGATTAATTGGTGTTTAATTTACCATTAATGAATTGATTAATTAATTAATGATTGGGATAGTTAGATTAGGACTTCCCTCATACGGTGATTAATGATTAATTAATTGGCTAATTAAATGATCTCATTGATTTATTAATTTATATTTATTGATTAATTTAATTGAATTAATTGATTAATTAAATTCTGATTAGTTAGTTAATGAATCTTTGGAATTATTTTAATTGATGATTGAGAATTAACTAAGTTATTATAAATATAAATTATTGATTTAGTGGCGTAATACTTAAAATTAATCAACTAAGGGATAGGAATGATAATTGAATAATTTTAAGGCTATTGAGTGATTTGATTGATTTAATTATAGATTAATTAAATTTGTAGAAGAATTAATTGATTGGTAGATTAATTAACTCTTTTTTGTTTATTAACGAAATAGCTATAAACGGTTAAGAAAATGGCTACAAACCTGTTTAAGGAAATTAAGAAAAATAGTAATTAGAATGAGGGATAAATTATTGATTTAATTTTTATTAGGATTATAATGATACTTAGATAGTCACAGTATATACATATTTATATAGTATATACAATTATAATACAAAAAGTAAACATATATGATACACATCATACACATATGTAATATTACCTATAGTACTCACCACACACATGAGTATGGACCTACGCTACACATCATACGCGTGTGTATCAAACTATGATACACACCAAACACGTATGTACCACTACCAAAAATGGATAATCAAGAATAATGAGACTGCATGGATAACAAGGAGATTAACTCAAAGATCAAACATTTAAGTATCAAAATCAGGAAATGATATGAATAAAGTTAAGATAATTACACTACCTATCACCAAATCTCATTCACCAAGATAAATGTACTAAAGGAGAAAATGAAGAAATACCTGCCTCAAATGTAGATCCTGCTTGGATGTCAAATTTGAGCCCTTGTCCTGAATCAGAGTCCTGCATCAAAGAACACATAATATAGAAACACTCTATCCTAAATCGAGTAACAATACATACTCTTAAACCGATTAAGAAACACCAATTCATTTACCCTAATCTACCAAATCAATTCATATATCTAACACTTAATCACTGAATTGATTTCCAAATCTACTGACCGTATTAATTTATAAAATTAGGTCTAAATCACAAAATAATTTTATTTAGGTATTGTTACCCCTAATCCTATCATGCCTCAGAGGTATACTTGCTCGTTCATACGGACGATACCCTCTAGTGATAATCTTTGATACGACATGATACGAGCCCCAAAAACTCATATAAACACAACCACGCAGTGTAAAAATAATACCCTACCAGGGTAATCATAACCACGCAGTATAATATAAAATCAACCACAATAGAGAATAAAAAGGGGGTCCACCCTACACATAAAATCCGAAAACACGATTGCGTGCCGGCACGACTTAATACTCTAAGTACATAGCCAAAAATAAATCCAAAGTCAAGTCTAAGTCATTTTATTATAATGCAAGAACTAAAAGCAAATGCGGATGTGAAACTAACAAAATGGAAAGGAAATAATCAAAGCTCGATGCGAAATGGGACGGCATGAGCCGAAACTTTTGAACGACCTAACCAATGTATACCTGCTAACTTGGGAAGAATAATAGAAAGCAGGGGTGATGAGTATAAAAGAAATACTCAGCGGATATAAGAAGATAGTGTATGAATAGTAAGTATACAGGAATTCAAAGGTATACAGTCTCACAACTAAATTATACTCACCGATCGAAAATACACATGTATGCATCTACTACATCATCGCCTACTCAACTAACACACAATATCAAGAGTAGTCACTGGTAATGAATATCATGGGTACAACAACTCATATGTAAGTACCAGTGCATGTATCAGAATACAATCAATATATATGTGGGAGCCACACTCCACCACAATTGATCACCCTATGTGGGAGCAATGCTCCACCACAAGATATAAAGATGACCAAAATATCCCGCTCGTTAGCTATGTACTGCATGAGAAACGCTCTACCACGACTGGTCTCGTGGGCAGTCTGAAATGTCACGGTCCCTGTCTACATGAGAAATGCTCTGCCATGATTGGTCTCATGGGGAGATAGGAAAGTAGATATCTAGCTACGGACTACATAAGAAACGCTCTGCCACGACTGGTCTCGTGGGCAGCCCAGGGTATACAATCTCTATCAGGGAGAGAAATCTCTCGCATCCACAGAATGGAGGCATACCATCAAGCAATAGCATGACTACGATGCTCTCACACCCGAAGCGAGAAGTGATCGCTAGCATGCATGCAATATTATGATGCTACAACTCCCTCAACAAACTAAATGGTAGACATAGTCAATAGCATGTATTCATCACCATTATTAGTAGGATGCAAGTGATTTCATCATCACATATGTCCCTCTAAGCAATGTACACCACTAGATATACCAAGACATATGCATTGTAATACACGCCACACACGTGAGTATACTCTACTGATCAGAAATGAGCTATAACCTCTAACATGTCATAACACCTACATTACACGTCACCCACATGTTCACATGTGCATACAACAATGTTGGTCAATTAGGTACAAGTCCACATATACCAAACATAAATAATGCACCACATCCTACTTTGTCCTATGTACACACCACATACGTGTTTTTAACCACATGACATAAATGCAACACAGACCAACAAATGAATATAAATACATGTCACACGCGTGTCTATCAAATACATGATCATAGCATATTCCTAATGTACACATCATACACGTGTGCACTCTACAAGGTATGAAAACAAATGAGACTACATAGACTAAAATAGATTATTTCCAGGACAAGCAGGCAAGTATCAAACTAAAGTAATAAAGAAGGTAGAGTCAAGTTAAAATAATTATTAATCATGGTATCAATCATGCACTAAGATAAATAACTCCCAGAGACAAGATTGCAAGTACCCACCTCAAAAGTGGTAGACTCTAGAAATCCTCAAATTCGCTGTTCCATCTTATATCCGAATCCTATACATATATCAATACGAAGACTATATAAATTCTAAATTAATACTAGTAACAAAACTAACCAACTACAATTATACTGATTAATTATGAAATTAATGGATCGCAAATCACTCAAATTACACCTAGGTTCATTTTCCCCCAATCCAATTAACAACCCCCTAAATTCACAAATCAACCCATATGTCATATTCCTCATTCTACATGTATCTCCAATCCACTACTACATAAAACCCTAGGAGTTCAATCAACTAATTTTAATCAAATCTTCAACTACAAGATATACGTACATGAGGCTCTTTAAACTTCCCCAATCCTAGCAATAATAATATCCATGATCATTCACATTCATCCTATTATTCCAATAGAAGCTAAATCACACCATAACCCCTTTTGAATTCGACTAATCTCTTTAACAACAATACCATTCAACAAATCACATATTATCCCAATGTTTAAACAACCAACACAACATCAATAGTCCCTTACCCGTGTTGGTAGTGGTTGTCAGAATACACAAGTGTGACCGGAGGTGAACAGAACAAATTGGTCAGATTCTGGAAGCTGAAAGAAATTTTACAAGATGGTCTAAAATTGATCAACAATTGATACAAGACTACTACAACCCAAATCAAATACCAAACAACCCTTACCCTTACTAGTGGTGATCGGAGATACTGTTGATGGCCGAAGCAAAGAGGTTTGGGGCTGGCAGCTGATACAACAGTGTCTGAGAACAATCCGAGCCGGGGGAGGGGGTGTGATGGAAAGTGACATATGGTGGCCGGAGAAGTTCCAAAAAATAACCACTCGAAGGATCGGCCAATCCCTATGGTTGTAGTGAACCGAGGTAGCAACCACGACCGATGAGAAATAGATCTGTGACCGGCAATGACTGCGCCCTGGCAGCAGACCGACAAGATGAAATCTGGGAGAGGGAAAACTGGACTGGATCTAGGTCTGGCCGTCGGTTGCAGATCGGGGTTGGCCAAAAGGACTACGGCTGGGCTGTAGTGGATAAAGGGAGAAAAGGAGACAGTTGACCGGGCTATGTTAATGGTTCGACGCTAGCTGGTGGCTGCATTAGCAAGAGAAAAGGAGGTTGGTGCTAGATCTGGCAAGGAAGAATCGGGGAACTTGCCGGCAATGAAGAATCGTAGAAGTGGAGATGAGGGCGGTTGTGTGAAGTCAATCGGGGCGGCGCTGACGGCTGTAATGGCTAGAGTTGAGGCAACGCCGGCAGCTACGAGGCAGCGACAATGGGTGAGGTGAAGCTCAGCGGTGGTGGATTGGAGAGAAGAGAGGAAGTCGACTGAATTTCGATAGAGAGGAGTAAGCAAGAGATTAAATAGCAGAGGAAATAAATAACCTAGGTTTTAGATATAAAACTTAGGCTTATAAATTTCCAACTTTAGGTTAATGAAATTAATCAACTCCTAACTTAATTGATATTTCAAACAAGCTTTCTAAAAGTCTATTATTTGTATCTCCTTAAACCCCTCATATTATCTCCGATTAAATCAAGAAAAAATTCCTAAAATTCCAAAAAAAATATAAGATTATTCCTTAATTAACACCCATTATTTAATTATTTTTACTTGTCGTATTTAACATTCTCCCCCAGGTAGCCTCCTCATCAGAATAATGATGTCATCCAATCTTGACGAGTTGGATGATTTTTTTCGCAATTGGCGATCTAAAATCTGCACAGGAACCTCCTTATAAGTAGAATCAGGCCGGATTGAAATAGACACATCCCTCAGAATATGAGTAGGGTTTGGCACGTACTTCCTCAGCATGGATACATGAAATACATTATGTACACCTACAAGGGTCGGTGGTAGTGCCAACCGATAAGCTATCTCACCTATCCTCTCTAGAATCTAAAAGGGTCTAATGTATCGAGGACCTAACTTGCCCTTCAAACCAAATCTTTTAATTCCTTTAGTGGGTAAAATCCACAGAAATACATGATCATCTACGGCAAACTCTAGAGGTCTCCTTCTTCGATCTGCGTAACTCTTCTATCGATCCTGAGCCTCTGGCATCCTCCGTCTGATGATATGTATCAACTATGCATTATGTTAAATGCTCTAAGGCCCTAACATCTGAGGTTCGCCAACCTCTTACCATAAGGTAGGAGATCGACAAGCTCTATCATACAAAGCTTCAAACGACGCCATCTGAATCATAGAATAATAGCTATTATTATACATGAATTCCACTAGGTGTAAATGATTTGCCCAGCTGCTTTCGAAATCCATCACACATGCTCTCAACAAATCCTCAAGTGTTTGTATAGAGCATTCTGACTGTCAATCAGTATGTGGATAAAAGGCTATACTAAAATGAAGTTTTGTACCCAAGGCCTGCTGAACACTCTGCCATAATAGTGAAGTGAAACGCGGATCTCTATCTGATATAATACTCAGAGGTATACCATGAAGTCTGGTAATCTCTCTGCAGTATATCTTTGTTAGGCGATCAAAGGAGTCTTTTCCTATGGATCGATAGAAAATGTGCAGATTTAGTTAATCGATCAACCCAAATCTCATCATGTCCTTTTTGTGTTCGGGGTAACCCTACCACGAAATCCATAGTAATATATTCCCACTTCCATTCCGGTATCAGAATCTTCTGAAGCAACCCTGCTAGTCTTTGATGCTCAGCCTTCACTTGCAGACATATCAAACATCGAGCCACAAAATTCTCTTTGTCCTTTTTCATGTCTTTCCACCAGTAAAAGCGCTTTAAGTCTCTATACATTTGGGTATTACATGGATGGATCGTGAATTTGGATCGATGTGCCTCCTGAAGTAAGTCTTCTTTAACAGGATGTGACTCAGATACACATAGTTTGCCCTGAAAGTACAAAATACCTTTCTCATTACATGAAAACTATGTCTATTGTCCTGTAACCACTCGACTACACAGATATCGCAGATGTTGATTACTAGCCTGTGCTTCTTTAATTTGTTCCACAATGGGGGACTAAGCAACCATGGATACTAAAATTTCATGCTCCATCTGTCCACATTCTATAGTCCCAACTCTGAGAAACTCTGTATCAAGTCTGTAACCACCACTCGGTGACTAGCTAGAATCCCTCGAGATTTCCTACTCAAGCCATCTACTACCACATTGGCTTTCCCCAGATGGTAGTTGATGGTGAAATCATAATCCTTCAAGAATTCCATCCATCTCCTTTGCCTGAGATTTAGCTCCTTCTGAGTAAATAGATACTTAAGACTCTTATGATCTGTGAAAATCTTGAAAGTGACCCCATATAAATGATGTCTCCAAATTTTTAGCGCAAAAATAATAGCTGCCAATTCCAAATCATGGACAAGATAGTTCTTCTCGTGATCCTTTAGCTCACGAGAAGCATATGATGCAACCCGTGAATGCTACATTAGAACTACACCTAGACCTTGCAACGATGCATCAATATAGAGCGCAAAACCGTCCTCCCTAGAAGGAAGCACTAAGACGAGCGCAGTTACCAATCTTTATTTGAGCTCTTGGAAACTTGCCTCGCAAGCCTCTGTCTACGTAAATTTTACTCCCTTCTTGGTCAACTTAGTCAACGATAAAGCAATGCTAGAAAAAACCTCTACAAATCTCTGATAATATCCAGTCAAATCCAGAAAGCTACAAACCTCCTGTATTGTCTTTGGTTGCTCCCAACCGGTAATAGTCTCTATTTTCGAAGGATCCACTGATATCCCTCTACTAGAGACAACATGTCTGAGAAATCTCACAGAAGACAACCAGAATGCGTACTTACTGAATTTTGCATAGAGACATTTTCGTTGAAGCATCTCCAGAACTATATGAAGATGTCGTTCATGCTCCATTTCTGGCAAAGAATATATCAGAATGTCATCTATAAAAATAATAACAAACTGATCCAAATATTTCAAAAATACCCGGTTCATCAAGTCCATGAAAATCGCTAGAGCATTGGTGAGCCCAAATGGCATCACCAAGAACTCATAATGTTCACATCATGTTCAGAATGTTGTCTTCTATACATCAGTATCCCTTACTCTAAGTTGAGAATAGCCAGAGCATAAATTAATCTTAGAGTATACACATCTATTCTTCAACTGATCAAAAAAATCCTCTATCCGAGATAGGGGATACTTATTCTTGATAGTCACATAATTTAGTTGTTGGTAGTCTATACAAAGTCTTAGTGACTCATCCTTCTTCTTGACAAAAAGCACTGGAGCACCCCAAGGAGAAACACTAGGCCAAATAAATCCTCTATCCAATAACTCCTGTAACTGAATCTTGAGCTCCTTCAATTCCTTTGGAGCCATTATGTACGGAGTCTTTGATATCGATCATATCCCTGGAATCAACTCAATTATAAATTCCAGAGGGGAGTTCTTTCGGAAATACATCAGGGTATTATCGAACTATAGACACATCCGAGAGCTGTGGAACATCATCTTCCTCAGCCTTAATTAATGATAATAGATAGCCCTGACAACCTTGGGATAATAGTCTCTGCGCTTGCAATGCTAAGATCATAGAAATCCCATCATCCCTAGTCCCAACGAATTCCCAAGATGGTTGATCCGATGGTCAGAAGGTGACTACCCTCGCTCGACAATCAATTGTAGCACAATGGGTAATTAACCAATCCATGCCTAGGATGATATCAAATTCTGTCATATCCAGCACCTAAAGATCCACTACCAGTGTATGACTACCAAAGTCCAAGGACATTCCTTGACTTCCTGATTAATGGTTAACACCTCTTCAGACGACAGAGATACAGCTAAGCCATGCGATCTAAGTGTAAGAAGTATATGAACCTTACCCAAAAATAAATGAGATATAAATGAATGCAAACTACCATTATCAATCAATAAATCAACAAGTGCAGAATAAACTGAAATAATATCCTGAAAGACCTATCCCTCAGCCTGTCGTGCCTCCTCTCAAGTGATAGCATATACTTGTCCAACCTCTGTGCTAGGCTGCTGCATGTCCAGAATAGGTCGAGGCTGAGACGAAGGAATAATAGATGACTGTTATGACTGAGGCTGCATCAACTAATACGCCTGAGTAGGCGGAGATACATACTATTGAGCAGGATATGCTGAATGAACCAAAGCTACTATAGGGTATGACATAACTGGAGGTACAACCGTACATTTTAGACCCTGAATAAAATATATCTGCGCTTGTGGGGGAGGCATATGATGTTGTCGTGAAGTACTCCGAGTCCTCTGAGATCCCCTCTGTGGTCGAGACTGAGCAGATCGACCCCCCGAAGGAGAAACATCTGCAGTCTCCGCCTTCAGAGTACAATCTCGGCTCACATGCCCAGGGAGCTTACAGTAAAAACAGATGGACTGATCCAAAGAACATTCTCGTCTGCTATGACTTTTGAAACCACATTGAAAACATCGGATCTTTCCGGAGTCATCTCTATGACTCGAAGGATGGGAACGAGATGGCCCTACTGCCGATCGACCTGCCTTCTACGGTCGAGAAGACTCTCTCGTAGCCCGGGAGCCATGGCTCCTCTCTTCCCATTTCTTCCCAGAAAACTCGGACGTATTTTCGAAAGAACTCCCTGGCTTGCTCCCAAAAAGGCAAGTGGAATTTAGGATTGAGTTGATTCCAAGGACAGGACCGGTATCAAAGATTCCATACAGAATGACTTCAAAGGAATTGGAGGAGTTGAAGATTCAGTTACAGGAGTTATTTGGTTAGAGGATTTATTCGCCCTAGTGTTTCTCCTTGGGGTGCTCCAGTGCTTTTTGTCAAGAAGAAGGGCGGATCATTAAGACTGTGTATAGACTACCGATAACTAAATTCTGTGACTGTTAAGAATAAATACCCCCTATCGCGGATAGAGGATTTATTTGATCAACTGAAGAATACATGTGTATACTCTAAGATTGATTTACGCTCTGACTATCATCAACTTAGAGTAAGAGATATAGATATATAGAAGATAGCATTTCGGACGCGTTATGGACATTACGAGTTCTTGGTGATGTCATTTGGGCTTACCAATGCTCCAGCGGTTTTTATGGACTTGATAAATCGGGTGTTCCTGAAGTATTTGAATCACTTTGTTATTGTCTTTATAGACGACATTCTGATATATTCTCGGTCAGAATTGGAGCATGAACGACATCTTCGTATAGTTCTGGAGATGCTGCGACGAGAACGTCTGTATGCAAAGTTCAGTAAGTGTGCATTCTGGTTATCTTCTGTGGGATTTCTTGGACATGTTGTCTCTAGTAGAGGGATATCAGTGAATCCTTTGAAAATAGAGGTCGTTACCAGTTGGGAACGACCAAAGACCGTATAGGAGGTTCGTAGCTTTCTGGGTTTGGCTGGATATTACTAGAGATTTGTAGAAGGTTTTTCCAGCATTGCTTTGTCGTTGACTCAGTTGACCAAGAAGGGTGTAAAATTTACGTGGACAGAGGCTTGCGAAGCAAGTTTCTAAGAGCTCAAACAAAGATTGATAATTGCGCCCGTCTTAGTGCTTCCTTTTGGGGAGGACAGTTTTGTGCTCTATACTGATGTATCGTTGCAAGGGCTAGGTGTAATTCTGATGCAACATTCACGGAATGTATCATATGCTTCTCGTCAACTGATGGATCACAAGAAGAACTACCTTGTCCATGATTTGGAATTGACAACTATTATTTTTGCGCTTAAAATATGGAGACATCATCTGTATGGGGTCACTTTCAAGATTTTTACGGATCATAAAAGTCTTAAACATCTGTTTACTCAGAAGGAGCTGAATCTAGGCAAAGGAAATGGATGGAATTCTTAAAGGATTATGACTGCACCATCAACTACCGTTCGAGGAAAGCCAATGTAGTAGTGGATGCCTTGAGTAGGAAATATAGAGGGGGTTTGGCTAGTCACTGAGCTACAGTTACAGACATGATATAGAGTTTCTCAGAGTTGGGACTAGTAGAACATGGACAAATAGAGCATGAAATTTTGGTATCCATGGTTGGTCAGTCCCCCATTGTGGAACAAATTAAAGAAGCACAGGCTAGTGATCAGCATCTACGGTATTTGTATAGTTGAGTGGTTACAGGACAACAGATAGAGTTTTCATGTAATGAGAAAGGTATTCTGTACTTTCGGGATAGACTGTGTGTACCTCAGTCACATCCGATTAAAGAGAACTTACTTCAGGAGACACATCGATCCAAATTCGCTATCCATCCGGGTAGTATCCGAATCTATAGAGACTTAAAGCGCTCTTACTGGTGGAATGACATGAAAAGGACATAGCGGATTTCGTGGCTCGATGTTTGATATGTCAGCAAGTGAAAGTTGAGCATCAAAGACCAGCAAGGTTGCTTCAGAAGATTCTGATACCAGAATGAAAGTGGAAACATATCACTATGGATTTCGTGGTAGGGTTACCCCGAACATGAAAAGGACATGATGCGATTTGGGTGATCGTTGATCGATTAACCAAATCTTCACATTTTCTATCGATCCATAGGATAGACTCCTTGGATCGCCTGGCGGAGTTATACTGTAGAGAGATTACCAGACTGATGGATAGTTAGAACACACTATACAGACACTTGAGGATCTATTGAGAGCGTGTGCGATGGATTTCGGAGGCAGTTGGGCAAATCATTTACACCTAGTGGAATTTGCGTACAATAATACCTATCATTTTACGATCCAAATGGCGCCATTTGAGGCTTTGTATGACAGAGCTTGTTCATCTCCTACCTTATGGGAAGAGGTTGGCAAACCATAGATGTTAGGGCCACATAACATTCAGCATGATGCAGAGTTGATATGTATCATCAGACGGAGGATGTTAGAGGCTTAGGATTGACAAAAGAGTTACGCAGACCGGAGATGGAGACCTTTGGAGTTTTCAGTAGATAATCATATGTTTCTGTGGGTTTCACCCACTAAGGGAGTTAAAAGATTTGGCCTGAAAGGCAAGTTAGCTCCTCGTTACATCGGACTCTTTTAGATTCTGGAGAGGATAGGTGAGGTGGCCTATCGGTTGACACTACCACCGACCCTTGCGAGTGTACATATTGTGTTTTATGTATCCATGCTGCAGAAGTATGTACCAGACCCTACCCACATTCTGAGAGATGCGTGATTCCACTTCAGCCTGATGCTACTTATGAGGAGATTCATGTGCGGATTCTAGATCGCAAGGAGCGCCAATTGCAGAATAAAATCATTCGACTCATCAAGATTGGATGACAACATTATTCTGATGAGGAGGCTACCTGGGAGCTTGAGGATAAGATTCGTGCTCAATACCCACACTTATTTACATAAGGTGCGTAAAGTTTAATTCCATACTTAAATGGTTTGAGTATGTTATTACTTGATTACCGCACATTGATAGTAAATTTGGGAGACCAAATTTTTATTAGTGGAGGAGAATGTTAAATACGATAAATAAAAATAATTAAATAATAAGTGTTAATTGAGGAATAAGCTTATAAAAAATTTTAGAATTTTTTTTGGAATTAATCGGAGCTAATATGAGAAGTTTAAGAGGATACAAATAATAGGTTTTTAGAAAACCTGTTTGAAATATCAATTAAGTTAGGAGTTGATTAATTTCATTAGCCTAAAGTTGGAAATTTATAAACCTAAGTTTTATATTTAACACCTAGGTTATTTATTTCGTCTCCTATTTAATCTCTCGATTTCTCCTCTCTACCGAAATTCAGCTGATTTTCTCTCTTCTCTCCAATCCACCATCGTCGAGCTTCCCCTCACCCATCACCGCCGCCTCATCGCCACCGGCATTGCCTTAGCTCCGGCCACTACAACTGCCAGTGCCGCCCCGATTGATTTCACACAACCGCCTTCTTCTCCACTTCTCTGATTCTTCATCGCCGGTGAGTCCCCGGTTCTTCCCTGCTAGATCTAGTGATGACGTCCTCTTCTCTGGCTGACATAGCCACCAGCTAGCATCAGACCATTGACGCAGCCCCGGCCGACCGTCTCCTTTTTCCCCTTTGTCCACCACAGCCCAGCCGTAGTCCTCTCGGCCAGCCCCGATCTATAGTCGACGGCCATACCTAGATCCGATTTGGTTTTCCCTCTCCCTGATTTTAGCTTCTCACCTTGCTGCTAGGGCGCAGCCATCGCCGGCCACAGATCTATTTCTCGTCGGTCGCGGTTGCTGCCTCGGTTCACCACAATCATGGAGATTGACCGATCCTTCGAGTGGTTACTGTTTGGAACGTCTCTGACCACCATAGGTCATAGGCCAGCACACCCCCTTGCCCCGACACATATTATTCTCCGACACTGTTGTACCTGTTGCCATCCCCAAACCACTTTGCTCCGGTCATCAACAAAATCTCCGATCACTACCAGTAAGGGTAAAGGTTGTTTGGTATTTGATTTGGGTTGTAGTAGTCTTGTATCGATTGTTGATCAATTTTAGACCATCTTGATACAATTTGTTTCAGCTTCAAGAATTTGGCCAATTTGTTCTGTTCACCTCCGACCACACCTGTGTATTTCGGCAGCCACTACCAACACAGGTAAGGGTCTGTTGATGTTGAGTGTGGTTGTTTAAACATTGGGATAATATGTGATTTGTTGAATGATATTCTTGTTAAAGAGATTATTCAAATTCAAAAGGGGTTATGGTGTGATTTATCTTGGATTAGAATAATAGGATGAATGTGAATGATCATGGATATTATTGTTGCTAGGATTGGGAAGTTTAAAGAGCCTCATGTACTTATATCTTGTAGTTGAAGATTTGATTAAAATTAGTAGATTTAACTCTTGGGGTTTTATGTAGTAGTGGATTGGAGATACATGTAGAATATGGAATATGACATATGGGTTGATTTGTGGATTTAAAGGTTTGTTAATTGGATTGGGGGAAAAGAACCATAGGTGTTATTTGAGTGATTTGCGATCCAATAATTTCATAATTAATCCATATAATTGTAGTTGGTTAGTTTTGTTACTATTATTATTTTAGAATTTATATAGTCTTCGTATTGATATATATATATATAGGATCTGGATATGAGATGAAGCATCGGGTCTGAGGATTTCTAGAGTCTTCTACTTTTGAGGGGGGTACTTCTAATCTTGTCTCCGATAGTTATTTACCTTAGTGCATGTTTGATACCATGATTAGTGATTATTTTACCTTGACTCTACTTTCTTTATTACTTGAGTTTGATACTTGCCTGCTTGTCCTGAAAATAATCTATTTATGTCTATGAAGTCTTTTCTTTTATTTTCATATCTTGTAAGGTGCACACGGGTATGGTGTGTACCATAAGAACATATTTGTGTTTGTATAGGCATGGAGTTGTTGGACACGCGAGTGGCGTATACATATGTTCATATATTAGTCCACGATGTATTATGCCATGTAGTTACAAGCACGTGTGAGTGACGTGTGAATAGAATATTCATCCTGTGTATTGAAACTTGCATATATGGTTTGTATATGTGGATCCATGTGTGACTTGTACCTTCTTGTTCAACATTGTTGTATGCACGTGTGAACATGTGGGTGATGTATAATGTAGGTGATATTGTTGGTGTAGGGAGTACCATAATCAAACCTATATTTTGATGTTGTCAAAGGTTCAAAGTTAAGTCTTATTGTTATATGATGAACAAATTCAGTGTGTAAAATCTCAACTCTGAAAGCCCTAGTAGGTCTGAGGACCCGATACTAGGCAAGAAAGTCTCGGCAGATCACAAAACCAGATAGTAAGTCTAGATGGGTCAAGAGGACTTGACATTTAGCAGGAGGATTCGATAGGTCTGGAGGACCTGATATCAAATCAAGTGGAAGACCTGGAAGGCCGATCTGATGCTGAACAAAGTCCAAACAAGTTTGGAGGACTCAATGTTTGGTAGGTGAGTTGATGTAAGCACCTAGAGTTAGTGTAGTGAAGTCGTATCCCATTGGGACAAACCTTAGGCGTTAATCCAACTAAAGAAACCAACAGAGGCTTCTAAGTTGAGATCAGGACAGTCTGAACTGTCATATTCATGCATACTTATATTGGTCTAACATTTTTTTAGTAGGACTTCTATTATTATTATCTATGCTAACTCTACTTTGCAGATGAAAATAAAAGTCTGATTTAAAGTGGGTTTGGTTGACTGAACATGAGGTTCAATTGACCGATTAAGCCTACATGGAGAAGATTAGATTCAGTTTGGGAGAAATGGAATTCACTGGGATCAGTCGACCAAACAAAGAAGGCAATAAACAACTGTTACATAGAATCAACGCAAAAAGGTACACACGGGGATCATTCGACTGATCAGATGGATCAGTTGATCGATCAAGCATGATTTTCGGGATCGAATGGATCAGATCAGAGCAAAGAAAGAAGGGCGAAGGTTCAGTCGACGGATAGGAGGATTAGTCGACCAAAAGGATCAATCGACAAATCAATTTTTCAGTCGACGGAACGTAGCCTATGAATAAGCCATCGGGGCCCGACCCATGGGACGACACAACAGATATCCTCTAAGCAACCCAATCATAATCCTGCTACAAGGAAAATAAAAATAGAGGTAGGAGTGGTGAGTACAAAAGAATACTCAGCGGGTATAAAAAGATAGTGCATGATAATAATACTAAGGGGTCAAGGGAAACATATAGTCTCAAGGAAGTGCTCTAGCATATAGAAATAGTCATATGCCATAAATAAGAACAACTCAACAGAAGTAGAATCCAATATTCTTATACATGATAACAACACTAGTCTACCATTCTAACATAATAAAGAACTAGGTATAAA
>JBBUKS010000029.1:3129921-3145803 GCA_038050645.1 Hedychium gardnerianum
TTCCCAACTCGTTATGCTTTGTGGACGAAGAGAATTCAACCAAGTCTTTGCTTTGCCCTTAAGGCTGAATGGAAATGACAATAACTGAATAACATTATTTGAGACCCCTTTACAATTTACCATACTATAATATTCTTGAAATACCTCAAGGTGAAAGTATGGATTTTCAAAATTTGTCCTCCAAATTTGTGAGCTTGTATCAAAGAAATTAAATCTGGGCCAAGTTGGAAGTTGACAACATCAATCTATGGAGGTACAATGAGATCCAATAGTCTTACAGATATAGGTGTGCAAAAATCTCTTAAGGCCTATTTGTCATGTTAATTCGCTTCATATCATAGAAGAAAAAAAATAGTAAGTTTTTTGAAAACAATCACAATCACCTATAAAATAAAATTATTAGAAAAATAAGAATACAGAATTTAAATAGCAAGAAATAAAAATATAATATTTTTGAATTATGTACATGTAAAAGCAAATTATAGTATTTTTGGTCTATGTGTATGAGAAAAGTAAACAAAACTATAGACAAACAAATAAAATGCAGATTTTTATTAACAAAAAGAAAAGTTTCTAGAGTAACTAAATTGCTAGTCAACTAATGTTAATCGAAAACAGTCCCCGGCAACGACGTCAAAAACTTGTTACAAAATCGCAAGTGCACGGTTACATCGTCAGTAATATAAAAGATTATTGTATCTACAGGGACTATTGATTAAGCACTAGAGAGTTCACAAAGTAAGTTATCTAGACAGTCGAAGGTTGGTTGGAAGTCACAAACTAGAGAGCTTGTGAGCAAGAGCTTGAGAGAGAGAGAGAGAGAGAAGGAATTGAGAGTCTTGAGAGGGGAGTTGAGAGGGAAGGTTGAGAGAGTTGAGAAGGTTTGTAGGAAGAATAGTTCTAGAATTTCAGTTTCACTATGATGCTAGTTGATATCCCTATAATATATTAATCTCCTTATTCTCCACACTTACTCCTATGTAGCAAGGGTTGTCCCTATGTCAAGGTTTTTTAACTCTAAAAAGTGGGTAAATGTCGATGCCCTTTGTCACTAAGGGCATAATAGTTCGATTGAATGAGAATTCTTTGTCACTAAGGATCTCCCGATTATCCAGTCTTGTAGCAACCTTAACATAGAGGTAAATCTCTTACATTTATATGCATTAATCACATACACATTTTGTCAAACATGTACAATGCACAACACACATAGAGCAAGAAGTGAATATCTCATAGAAATAAGGAAATTGACATATACATAGTTCATACACTAATCACACATCATAATTACTCCCTAACTCTATAAATGAGAGATCTACTCCATCAAGAAGGAAATACAACTAAGAGATAATAAATAAAGCATTCTTACAATCCAAAGAGTAGTAGAGAGGAAGAAATGCTTATCAATGTGTTGTCGGTCTTCTTGGATGAGTCTCCTTGCTCCGGAGGAGGACGGATCATTGAGGAGGATGAAGATGGAAGCTCTAGGGTTTTCCCCTAAGGGGAGAACCCTTACCCAAGGAGAGGGCTGAAGTCTCAAACCAAAGATGGTTCAAGCAAGGTTTGCTTGACCCTTTTATACTTGCCCAGAATTTCCAGATCTGCCCCTTTTTTTAAGATTCAAAAAACCCAATTTTTTCACATCCTAAACCACTTAATTTCGGATTAGTCTCTGATTTATAGTTGTAGATCTTGAGGTTATCTACATTCTGGAAGTTGAATCATCCAAAAACTTCAACCGAGCACAAAGTTATAATCGTTTTACTTTTGGTATGCAGGCTGTCTGGAATTCAACATGGTCGTGCTTAAAAAACATGGCTCATGCCTAAGAAAATACGGTCGTGCCCTAAAAAACATGGTCGTGCCTCTGGGACACGTCTTGCATATAAATAACCCCATGAGCCAAAACACGACTATGCCTTGAGGCACGACCTGCAAATGACAAGCTCCTGGAAAGGGGGCACGGATTTTCCTTTTAGCACGGCTAAACGTTGTTTTCTTATCTTTCACCCTGAATAAAAGTTGTAGACCTTGAAGTTATCTTCAATTTGATAAAAAAAACCTCAAAAATCCAACCGAATCGAAAGTTATGGTGGTTCAAAATTTGGTCTGTAAATTTGGGCGGAGCAGGAGACACGGTCGTGGCAGAGAGGCATGTACATGCTTTTTAGCACAGCTAGATCATAGAATCTTCTATTAGACTCTGTAGAAAAATTGTATATCTTGAAGTTATCTACGTTTTGGAAGTTGATTCATCTCAAAATTGCAAGTGAGACACCACCATATCTGGGAGACACGACCATGCTTCAAGTTTGCTCAGGATTGACACACGGTCGTGTCTGTGAGACACGATCGTGCCTTGGCATTCTTCATATATGTCACACGGCCGTGTCTGAGAGACATGGCATGGACTTGAGCTTCTATTGCATTTGAGGCATGCTCGTGCTTGGGGAGGCACGACCTGTGCCTTAGCCGTACCTGGGAGGCACGCCAGGGTTTTTTTCCTGGCTGCTCTGCTTCCTGCTCTGCTTTCTACTCTGCTTTTCTGGTCTGCTCTCCATTCGAGTTCCGTTTTGCTCCAAAATGCATCCTATCAATGAAAACAACGAAAGAGAATATCTCCGAACGATATGGAGTAAAAAGCATGATAACATAATAAAATAAAGTGCGATAATATAGATCATGTTAATAAAATGTAAGAAGATGTGCGTCAAATAATGCATGAAAACATATATAATCTATGCATATCAGTGAGTCCTTTTTGCTTTGGATGTTTTATAGCACATGACAGAGCAAGGCCATGTTCCAAGCTTGTAGTTTTCTAATGACATAGCCTCCTTCATCCTTGGAGAGGCAAATAGTCACCCAGGAGATCAGTTGATGCTTGGTGGACCAAACGAAAGACCGGCATATACCATAAAGCTTGTCAATCACCCCACTAGGCATCGAGAGGATGGATAACAAGTAACATTCCACTCCTTGGAGCATGAATCTGACAAATTCTAATCGGCTTGCATAGGATAAGGTGAGCTTGGGCCAAGAGGCTATCTTTTTGACCACCGCATCAAGAACAGATCCATAGTTGGTAATACAAAGTTTATGCGACACCAAAGGAATACCAAGGTATCGAAATAGGAAAGCACTTTCTTGAAAGTCAATGACTTGCAACAATTGCTCCCGAGTCTGTCCATCCACACTCGTCATATACATATTTGACTTCAAGGGATTCGCTCGCAGCCCCATTTTGTCTCCGAAGTCTCTCAAAAAATCCCCTAGTGTAGTGATTGTGGATATGTCCACCCTTGTAAACATCAATAAGTCATCAGCATATTCTAAATGTGTGATTTTAGTCGCCTCACACATGGGATGAAAGTGAAATGCGAGCTGCCTTGAAACCTCCTTCAAAGAACGCAAGAAAACCTCAAGACATAAATTGAAGAGCAAGCGGGAAAGAGGGTCACCTTGTCGTAATCCTTGTTGCCCACTAAAAAATCCATGCACCCACCATTTAAGCTAATCGAAAATGAGACGATGGTGCAACATTCGAAAATCCAATCGTGGAATTATTGGGGAAAATCATAACCAACAAGAGCTCCCTTAGAAAACCTCAATCCACCATATCAAAAGCCTTCCGTAGATCAGCTTTGATCATGCAACGAGGGAATATCCACTTATGAGCATACTTCCTCAACAACTCCTATGCAAGGTGGATGTTGTCGCCTATGGAACGGTCCAGAACACAAGTAGCTTGGGAAGGATCCAATAAATTATCCATAACTGCAGCTAATCGGCTGGCAAACACCTTGGAGATTACCTTGTAAAACACCGTACAACACGAAATGGGATGATAATTTGTTACCTGCGGGGTGTGTTCAGTTTTGGGAACCAACATGATCAACATATGATTCCATTGCTTGAACAACCTGCCACTTTAGAAAAACTTCTGCACCACAGTCAAGAAATCTGCTCCTATCATAGCCCACGCTGAGGTATAGAACTTGGCATTATATCCATCTGGTCCAGGGGCTTTGCGCTGCTAATGTCGAACAAGATGACCTGGATCTCTTTACCAGTAACTGACCTGATTAAATCCTACGCCTGCCCCTCATACAGCTGCTTTCGATCAATAGTGCGTTGTCCAGTGACTGGCACACCTCCTTCCTACCAAGTAGGTACTGGAAATAACCCACAAACTTAGCATCCACCTCATCTAAGCTTGATGTTTGCTCCCAGGACTGTTTGGTAAGTGTTACATTGGCGTTCCGCTTGTTATTTCATTTCACCAAATTGTGAAAGAACTTGGTGCAGAGGTCACTGTTCTTGAGATAAATACTCTTGGCTCGCTACTTATAAAACAACTTATCCGCCTCCGCAAGCATCGTGGCACACTTCCTTAACTACCCATAATTTTACGGTGGCTCCCCTCCGGACAAGAGTGCGCGTTGGGAAGCCTCCAACACCTCTTTTGCCCATAAAGTCCACTATGAAATATGTTGGAAGTGTAGTTCATCAAGTTGTCGCAGCCGACTCTTTAACCTTGTGAGTTTGGACTTGAGGATGAATTGTGAATTACCAAAGATCGACACCTCCCAAGAATCCGCCACCAAGTCTTGATCTCCCCATGTAAAGTCCACATGTTGTAGAACTTAAACGGCCAGTGCGGGTGTTGCTCTTGGGCAAACATAGAGACAATGTTACACGAGTGATCGGACAAGCACCCGGGGGCCGTGAACTCCACATAACTATCATAATCTTCCAATAGCCAATGTGAATTAACTAGGGCACGATTAATTTTACAAGAGACCATATCATTTGTCCACGTCAAGTGACATCCAATCGATTGAAGATCCAATGTAATTTGTAATTCGTCACTAGTTGCCCACCCTCCTTGTCATGAGCTGACAATAATGCATTGAAATCCCCCATAAGAAGTCATGGTTCTGATATGCTCTGCCCAAGTTGCATGAGAACACTCCATAACAACCGACAAGTAACAATAGAGTGAAGCCCATATACGAAGGTAACCAAGAAAACCCGTCCCGTGATGAGGCAACGAATACAACAATGCATATATTGATCCACCATCATAAGAACATCCAAGACAACCCTCTGCATGTCCCAAAAAAGTAAAATGCTGCCATAGGTAGAGAAGCTAAAATTATTTGCTGCTCCCATACATGTGAACTGGCATTGGATGATGGTATCTAGAGCTTGCCATCATCTGAATTCCTTTTTGCTTGAGGAGGTGTTGCCCCCGCCCCCTTCAAGGGGCTTGTGTTCCAAGAAGCAACCTTCATGAGTGCACGCCATGGGTTGCTCGTACCCGTCTTTGTCTTCCGCTCATCTACATAGCAGGTTGTATCTCCGACCCACCGTCCCTTGTGGAGGTTGATGTTCTGGTCTATTCACTATCCATTCCAGCAATCTGGGCAGAGGTCCAAGAAGCTAAGGAAGCCATATGCATACTCCCATCATCAATGCTCTCCAATTGCAAAGAATCAACAATTAAAGTGTTCGGTAGCGAAGTTGTCGACTGCCCCATCACTGCCTACTCAGATGCTTGGACGCCCAACACATCTTGATGTGAGGTTTGATCCAATTGCAACACAGTGTTGCATTGGCTCTGCCTCCATTCCATCTCTGCCTTAGCCAGCATATGCGATGGTGCATCATTCTGTGTCTTCTCCATCCCTACTCATTGTGAGGTTTGATCGTTGTGCGGTGACTGCTGCTGCCACCCCATTTCCCCTGGCTGCTCATGGCACGCTATTGCACATGTCCCCTCTACCTGAGCTACCTCCCCTTCCCATACACCAGCCACAAGCCGCAAAGAGATCGGTGTAGGGGTCCTCGCCTGCCCGTAGTTGTTGTGCAATCCTAGCTCCATCATTCCTTGGTGCCTGGCTCCTCTACCGCTATCGTGAGTGGTACTAACATCATCAAACTGATTGGGAATGTCCAGCACGCATCCCTGCCCTTCCAACCACCAGAGTAGTCGACTCTGGTGCCTTCCTACAAGTTCCCCGTTTGTGTCCAATGTGGTTGCAATCCTCGCAAAAGTCGGACATCACTTCATACTTGATTTCCAAATCAATGTGAGTTCCGGTAGGCAATGTAATCAGCACCTCCACTAGCCTCTCACCTTGCACATCAACTTCCACGAGTATCCTTGCATACGTGAGGCGTTCCCTAGTACTGATTAACTTGTCCGTGTATAGGGGGTTTACTAATCTCCAAACCAATCATGCTTAGCACCCTTGGAGTCCAACAATCCACGGGCAGCCCATGGATTTGTATCCAAGCAAGGATATACCAGTTGTCTTCGTTGAAGAGGAAACAACATGGTATAAGCTTCAAAAATATCAAAATACCAAAGGCGAAGTAAGGTCCTACGAATAGTATACGATCTCTATCCTCTGCCGTATCAAATATGTAAACTACCCATCCACTTTTATGCATGAAGAAGCTGTTGAAGATCCCCCATCTATTCACAATTAACTCCACTCCATTCCGTCCTGAATGCCGCCCCATGAAATAGCCAACCAAGCAGTAGCCAATGGAGTGCTCCACCGTTTCTATATCATCAGCCTCTATGTTGAGTCACTGGCTTGTACGCTCAAATTGGTGCGCAAGTGCTACCATGTTCATTTTTATATTGTATTTGAATAATTTTGCCCAGCCTCAGGTGTTCGACTTTCACCCACGATTGTGGGTCCATGTGGTGTCAAAGTTGGCTCTTCCACTGATAGCAATGTTGGGACCACCCCTCTGGACTCTTGTGCACCTTGGGTAGCTGAGTCAGCCATTGCTATCCTTGTTGAACAACCGGTTAATGCCACATCAGACCTGAACACCAACTCAACAGCAGCACCTTCCACCTCAGCTTTATCTTTTGCTGCTACCATCTCTTGGGCGTTTCTAGCTTCTTGAGAACCAAAGTGGGTTGTTGATTGGCTTTGGACCCTACTTGCAGTAGGAGGATGCCTTCTCCTTGCCATTCTTGTCCAAGAGACAACAGCTAGGCCCCAACAGTAGGCTTGCTGCCACTAGAAATGGAAACCACCCTCCCTGCCTTCCCTGCCACCCTCTGATCTATACCTTCAATAGCTGCTCTTCCTCACCTACTCCCTTGTCTTTTATGAACCAGTTTCTTCCTCCCCGAGTCTAGAGAAAACTTCGACAATCGTCGAGAAACCTGTTTCTCAACAACAATAGAACAAGCTCACAAAACCACACCCCACCGGTTGTACCCTCATCAACGTACCACTATCCCTGTCCTTTGTGGTTTGTGAAGCACCACAGGCCAGGGGTTGAAAGTATGTCCAAGTGGTGCCTCAAATAGCAAATGAAGGTCACAAGAACCAGTGAATCAAATCGAAGAAGATAACAACTAGTTGGAGGAGAAGGATGTGTTGGACCTGCCCCTTCTTCCCCTAAGTCGCTCCACAGCCACCCTAAGTTCGGCCACCACCAAAAAAGCTCCACCACACCACCTTGCCTCTATGAATCCCAAAGAGAAGGGAGAGCTTCTCTCTCTAAGTTGGAAGGGAGGGGCTGCATTCCACTTTCATCTAATTTTTTTTATTTAATGGAACATTGATCAGTTTATTTATCTTACAAGGCTCGACTAATTGGTCCTGTGAAGTATAGATGGATATATCCATTTGAACAATTTTTTAGGAGATTAAAGAACAATGTTCGTAACAAAATAAGATTTGAGGGGTCAATATGTAATATTTATTTGGTTGAAGAAATATCTTCTTTTTGCTCATATTATTTTGTTGATAATGTGAAAATTAAACATCGCAAGTGTCCTCAAAATTTCAATGATACTAAGTCGATAGGCCCAGAGATGTTTTCTATTTTCAAGTTTCCTGGTAAGTCAATGAGTGCATTTATTTGTAACCGGTTAAATGAAAAAAATATCATGCTTCAAAAATATACATACTCTTGAACTGTGATAACGTCAAACCCTAAACAAAGTGAGTTAACTTCTATATTCAAATATTTATACCCTTTGTGTTTGTTTGTTATCCCATATGTCTTAAAATTACTTTCCTTAACAGCTTGTAAGAATAATTACAACTATAAAATCCATCAATAGGTATAAGTGAGGTAGAGAAAAAGTTTGAGACGAAATTTGCATTCTGGTTTCAAATCTATGTAAGTTATAGACTAAATTATTTTTCATGAAAGTGTATTATATAATCGATAATTTATATCATAACTACTTTTCTAGGTGAATGATTGTAGAATATCAAATGTCCAAGATGAAAGGATAATAAATCTTGTATTATGACCTCTTTGTAACATAAGAGTCTAATCTGGTTACTATGTTAATGACTTTAAATTTTACGTGGCACAACGTGATTCATACACACTAACATATAATTCAGGTGTTTGCGTGAAATGATCTATCAACAATAGTAATACTGAATTTGATTACTATGGTAGACTTGATGAAATCATGGAGGTCGAATATCCTGCTTTACTCATAAAAAAGGTGTGTGTTATTCAAATATTTATGGTATGATCCTACTCCAAGAATAGGTACCAGAATATATTTAAACTACAATTTAGTTGAGGTTAATGTAAACAAAAGATTCAACAAGTTTGAATTCTTCATTTTCGTAATACAAGTTGGTCAAGTTTTTTGTCTTAAATACTTGACGAAGAGAAAAAGATCTAGTAAATGATTAGCAGTTTGTCGAACAAAGCCTCGCTCGACCATAGAAATGTCGAACTCCATCATAGCTCAAAACATGATGCATTTCAAAATAAGAAAGTAGAGATATATTCAGTTGATTCACAAATTGAATCCACATCATAATTACTTGTAGATATTAATGTCACTTACGAGGAAATAGATGATTGAGAGATATTCAGCAATGAGGAGTTTATGTACTAATAGAGTCTAGCAATGAAGACTTACAAACTGTTAATATTAATGATTAAGATTATTAAATCTCACTAGTTTTACCATGTAAGTTATTAATGTTAATGTTAATACTTTTTAGATCTAAATCTCTTTAGTTTTACCATGTGAGATATTTTTGTTCTGATTTGAATATTATTTGGCATGTGTATGTTTTGTAATGTTATTTTGCAGACCTAATCATGTCGGATACTACAGTAGTGCACAAAGGCCAGATTGTTTTGAGAATTATTGGGGATTGATAAAATATTGATCTTATTAGTAATTTCAATTCATCTAATCTTATTTATTATGAGGTTAAATTGAAGAGAAAAAAATTCAAGCAGTTTTACTCCCGATGGTCATCGTGTATCTGTGTACGTCACCAAAAAAAATTAAAGAACAAGTATGCGATTCTGGTTTTATGTGGAGGCATATAAACCAAGATCTGAAAGATTTTTATTATTAGGAGTTTTTAGTAAGTAATTTGAATATTATTAATATTGTATAATATAATATCCTTTTATACTTATTTTCTCGATATTGTTGCAGAAATACTATATTTGGGAGTCAGGATACGAGACACAATTTAAAGAAACTTGGAACACTTGTTGTGTCAAATTATACAAAGACTTATTATACAAGTGGAGAAAGAAGAGAACAAGGTCATCCCATGTATCAGCTAAGATTTGGGATACATGGAGGAACAATTGGGTTGCAGAAAAATGACAACAAAATTCATCGACTACTCAAAATAATAGAAATACTGAGCTCACTGGCTCAAGCACCGGATATACAAAGCATACGACTGAATTACGATCTATTGTAGAACATGCAATAAACTTGGTGAGTTTATAATAAAATTTAAACTATAATTTTTAATTATTAATGAATTTATTTTAATTTATAATAAAAAAATTGTGAATGTAGGGAGATACTTTACAGAGAACTCCCACATCTTGAGAGGTATTTTCCAAAATGTATCCAAAAAAGGATAACACATTTGTCGATCCTTGATCTCAAGCTATAATTGTAAGAATATAAGCTTTATTACCGTTCACAATTAACAATGACGAGCTTTATTAATTGTATATTAGATACTAATAATTTTTTTTTTACATAGGATGAAATGGCTAATCGAGTTGCACATGCATCTCAGCCTGCTACAGAGGGAGAGGAGTTACAGACTTTATCCACCGATGTTATAAATGAGATTTATTATAAGGTTGTCAATGGAGGGAAAAAAGAACTCCCTCTACGGCCTTGACTCCCAAGCAAAAGTCGTATATGATCATCTTATGTCTCCTAGGGTTAGGGGTCATCCTGATTCTTCATCAACTTGAGTGGAAGTGTTAGAGAAAGAAAATCAAGAATTGAGGGATCGGGTCACTACAGTAGAGCAGTCTATTGATGATCGGGTCAAGTTGGTAGTAAAGAGGCATGTTCAAGAATTCTTCTGTAGTGTTCAATTAATGAATTCTTCTACTTTTCCAACACCGCGTGGTTTAGACTCTTAGAAGACTCAAGACTCAAACATAAGTAACTCATATGAGGTGTGTCGACTTACCTTTTTTGTTTATCACACATAAAAAATGTAAAATGATTTTGTTATTTTTGATATTATATGTATCTCTAATTATATTACATATTTTCAAGAATAATGCAGATAAAGGTTTATAATCCAAACTCTTATTAAAGTATATTTTTTTAAAACATATAAAACTTGTGTTTATCAGTTTGTATATTTTTTTTATAAGTAGTTTTGCCTTTGTGTATATATCTATTTTAATTTTAAATTCATACATGAGCATGATTTTTTCATATATGAGTAGTTTTGTCCTTATTTTTTAATAACCTATAGTATTTTACTTACGGTAGGATGGGATGATGATGAATGTACTTTGTTTTAGTATGATAGGATGTGTTGATGTGTCTTTATTTGTGTGATGGAATTATGTTTGTGATGGATCATGTACAATAATTCTTTTTTGCTATTTTAATGGATTTGTTTGTATCGTGAATAATTTTTATGTATGGATGTTCTTTGGATATGATGACTTGTGATTGTTTGTATCATGGATGAATTTGTTTGGATAATGTATCGTGAATGATTTTTAATGTATAGATGTTATTTGTGATGCTTGGTTTGATTTGTGAATGATGTTTGTGTGATGGTTTGTGGATATGTGTACATAGTGAATGAGTCTTGAATGTATCGTGGATGTGTTTGTGATGTTGTCGTGGATGTGTTTATGATGGTATCATTGTATATTGAATGTGTATCGTTGTATCGTTGTATCGTTGTTTGTGTGATATTTTAATATAAATAGGTTTAAATTGCGAAATTGGAGAGGTGCTGTTAAAAAAAATGACTAAATTAATGATGAAAATTAATTTTTCATCGCTAAATCCGATTGACGATCAAACTTTTAGCGATCGAAAATTTTGATAACTATTCGGTCGCTAACTATAATTAGATATTGAAATTTCAATCGCTAAACTTGATTATTGTTGTAGTGAACTAGTTTAAATACCAGACATCTAGAGCCATGTGAAGTGTCGCAGTGTCTGCGAATCCAAAAGGCAATCTTTAGCCAGAGCATAATCTAGCTACTGTGCAGCTTCACAGACAGAGACTTTATGAAGAGTTAGCATTCAGATTCGAAGGCCTCAGCATGGCTGCCTGATCCGATGAGATGATGCACTGCTGCTCCGTTGTAATCGGAGTGGAGGCGATGCTACAGCTAGGCGCTGCTGCAGCGAGGATTGACGGTTGTTTCTGCGAAGACTTTTTTCAGGTGAAAGAAGAAGAGATTTGGAGGGAAAGAAGAGTTTTCGAAGGATCACTCGAGCTGAAGAGAGGAGAGATATGGAGATTACATGCATCCGAATTAAATATTTTTTTTAGTTATGGCTTGGATAATTTTGTAGTTGGTATTAAGTATTTAAAATTTTTTGACTCAGTTAATCTCGAGGATGATTATTTAATTTTTTTTTAAAAAATATCAATTATTAAAATAAATCGAGAAAACATAAAGATACATCATGACAGTTAGTATTTTTAAATTTACTATTTATTAAGAAAATCTCTTATAAAGTAACTAAATTTCAAATTTTAAATATTTAATTTATTATTAAAAAACTTAATTACGAATATGATTCGAATTCTTAAAAATTGTATCAGTTGGTGGTGGATAGGATTTAATGAAAAATAGGTCCCTTTAGAAAATTAAAATTTTAAATGCGCTTTTAAAAAATCGATAATTTTAAATGTATCCTTCGATTAAGATATTCTCAATATCTTATTGTTTAATGAACCCCAAGTGTTTTTTTTCCTCCAAGTGAGCATTATGTCATTATGTCACTCACTATAACATTATAATTGGCCCGTACAAATATTGTGGGAGGTTTACATTAAAAACACATCTAGGGGAGGTTTGGTGGTTTTACTAGAAGCCTCGCACAATGGTACAATAATTATATTTTTTAATAAATAATTAAAAAATTAAAGATTTAAATTTTAATTATGACACATGATTAAAAAAAAATTAATAAAAAGTGAATATAAAAATACTAACGATTAGATAAATTTGTATTAATATTTTTTGATTTACTAAACTTTTCTAAAGTCGAATTAATCCTTTCAAATTCAACGTTATCCGTTATCCTATCCGATTAAGTTTTTTTTTATGGCTTTGCTGGGATATAAATTAAAACTTTATGTAGTGCACATCTTTTAATTAGACAAGCCACGCAATCTGACTTTGCTTCTCCGTTAAGCACTGCGCGAAAAAAACTCCACAAATTAAAGTAGCATCTTTTTTTAAATAAAGTTAAAAGAATATTTCTTTGAAAATATTTAAAGGTCATTTTATCTAAAATATTTTTCTGATAAATCTTCCCAAATCAACTATTACATCTTTCTTATCTATATCGGCCTAAAAAAAAGCTCCTGGACCGTTTCATTAATGCATATACACGGTTTTTTGAAACGCTTATATGATTTTACTTTTGTTATTATTTTTAATATCTTTTTTATTTTAGAAAATTTGTAGCTTATCTACAAGTTTTAACCAATAGATAACCAATCTAATTTGTTTTTTTTAAATATATTTTTAATGGATCTGAGTGTATCTATGGAAAATTATTATAATTCTTTTAAATATATATTTCATTATTTTTAAGAACATAATTATAAAATTATAAAGTTTATATCATTTTACTTTTTATTATCTTTTAAAATTGTGTCTTTTATTTTTGAAAATTTATAATTTATATGATGGATCTATTGGATAACTAATCTAATTTGGTTTTTTGAAATATTTTTTAATTGGGTTTGGGAGTATAAAAATTTTGAAACGATTTTAGTCTAATGACATTTCGATGATAAAAAAAAAAGATTTTTTTTAAAACAAAGTGACTATTAAACTATATTTTTATTATTTCAAACAATATGAATTTTTCGCACGTTATGCCGCGTGATGTGGTCAATTAGTGGGAAGCATCCTTCCTTTTTTCATTACCACTTAGCCTTCGTTATTAAAAGGGCGGCTCTGATCCTCTTCTTCTTGCTTCCTTCCTCACATCCTCGTACCAAGGAGATATGAGACCGATTGAGCGAGTGAATCTTCTGCTCCGCGGAGGTGGAGGTGTAGATGGACTAGTTGAAGCAGATGGATTCTTCGCCGGCCTCATTGCCGTCGTCCTGCACTTCTTTCAGCAGCTGCTGCACTGCATATCCTTTATTTTCAAGGGACCGGAGGAAGCAGTACGGGCCATGGCCAGCCTCATCGCCGCCATTCTTCACTTCTTTCAGCTGCTTCTGCACAGCATATCCTCTTTTTTCAAGGGAGCGGAGGAGGCAGTCAAGGGGGCCATGACCAGTCTCATCGCCGCCGTCCAGCACTTCTTTCAGCAGCTCCTGCACTGCATATCCTTTATTTTCAAGGGACCGGAGAAAGCAGTACGGGCCATGGCCAGTCTCATCGCCGCCGTTCTACACTTCTTTCAGCTGCTTCTGCACAACATATCCTCTTTTTTCAAGGGAGCGGAGGAGGCAGTCAAAGGGGCCATGACCAGTCTCATCGCTGCCGTTTTGCACTTCTTTCAACAAATTCTGCACAACATATCCTTTTTTTTCAAGGGAGCGAAGGAGGCAGTCAAGGGGGCCATGGCCAGCCTCATCGCCGCCGTTCTGCACTTCTTTCAGCAGCTCCTGCACAGCATATCCTCTTTTTTCACGGGAGCGGAGGAAGCAATCAAGGGGGCCATGGCCAGCCTCAAGGCCCCCATCCTACACTTGTTCAACCTCCTCGTAGACCAATTCTCTTGGCTCCCTCGCCTCTGGGAAGACATCGCCGCTTCCCTGGTCGGCAAGCTGGAAGAGGCCCTGCCACCGGAGCATCCCAGCCACGCCACCTTGCTTTTCCTGGTCCAGTTGGCGATGGCCGTCGTCCTAATCCTTGGCCTCATCTTGCTCCCCTGCTTTGTCTGCGCGTGCGTGACTCTCTTGGTTTCCCTCGTCAGAGCTTTGTTCGTGTGCCTGAAAATCTGCATCGTGGCGGCAGGAACATTGATCAAGGCTCTAGTAGTCGGAGTATGGAAGATGGTCACGACGTGCTGCAGGAGATCAGTACTGCTGTCGAAGATGATGAAGGCGCCCGGGAGGCCGGGCGTGTGCATTCAACGGGCCCCCTTCGAGGGTAACCCCAAGGCTTACTTCATCGGCCTTCGGGCGAGTGGCCGGGCGAGTAGAATTAGATAATCGTCTGCGGGTGTCCGGTGGAGAAGTCTTTAATTGGGAGTTGTGTAATTATTATGTATGGATACTGATGCTTTACTTGAGCGACTAGCTGTTGTCTGTATCTTCGTAATCTATCGTCTCTGGATCAACTGGATCTCTTCTTCAAAACTTTGAATGTGCTATTTACTCCGAAAGCACAGATTAAAAAAAGGACGGTTATCTATTTCAAATATCTAAATTTTAAAATATTCAAATCCCATAGTATTTTTAAAATACCCATCTTCCATTATTAAACACATTAATGACCAAAAATTTTTTGACTCATAATTTCGATGGCTATTTTTTCTTGTAGTATAATGTGTATAGCGACAAAATTAAATTTCTGTCGCTAAATGCATTAATGATCAAAATTCTTGCGATCGATAATTTTGAACGCTAATAGTTATTTTTCTTGTAGTGAAATGAGTACTAGGTATCTAGATTTTATAATTCGATTAATCCTAAGGAAAACGCTCTAGCTTTATATTTCGTCCACTAAATAAATCAGAAAGTTTCATCCAAAAAAAATATCACCGTCCTTAGGGCATCTCTAATACAAAATTTTTGGAGAGATTTGTGAAATGAAAAAGCTCTAACTTTTTGTGGGTGCAAAGTTTGAGATTTATAATTTAAAAGCAGTAGTAAAATTTTAAACATGTTCTTTTATATATAATCTCAATATGTCACATTAATAATATGAAAATTTATTTAAACATCTCCAATTATTAGAGTTCTAAATGAACTTTTTTATGATTCAATTTATAGCATGAAGTTACATGGCTCTATGCATATTACAATAATTTCGAGACAAAAGAACATATTTGAATTTTCACTACTGTTCTTGAATTACAAACCTTAAACCTCACTTCTACAATGATTTAAGATTTTTTATTCATTTTTTTTTATTTTATAAACTTCTCATAAATCTTGCATTGGAGATGCCCTAAATGAGTTTTTTTTTATATGATCCAAATATGCTACATCAATATTATAAAAATTTATTAAAATATCTCCAGTAATTAAAGCTCTAAATGAAGTTTTTTTAATGATTCTTCATAATATATAGTTTTATGACTTCATACATATTATATTAATTTTGAAAAAAAAATTAATTTCATTATTATTCTTAAATTATAAATCTTAAACCTTGCAACTATAATAATTAGAAATTTTTTGTTAATTTTTT
>JBBUKS010000029.1:3164187-3174526 GCA_038050645.1 Hedychium gardnerianum
AACAATAGATATTGAGGTTAAAAT
This sequence comes from Hedychium gardnerianum, assembly GCA_038050645.1. NCBI lineage: Eukaryota > Viridiplantae > Streptophyta > Magnoliopsida > Zingiberales > Zingiberaceae > Hedychium > Hedychium gardnerianum. Next base: position 3,164,212 of record JBBUKS010000029.1, read on the forward strand.
ATAAAAAACAACTACTTATCATAAACAATAGATATTGACATTATTTAAAAAAAATATATCTTACTTTAGATTTTGGATATTTGGATATGATGATAGAAATATGAAACATCTGAAAAATGATCAAGGAAAATTATAAGACAATTAAGGATGCATATAATTTTTTTAAAAATTAATAGGAATATTTTTGGCTGAGAAAAATTAAAAGCTAAGATTAGTCTTACATACCTCAAAATGATCTACTCATCAAGGGAATAATCAGGATCCTGGGACTCCAAACGATGCAGGCGCGACATCTGTGAATTGGGAGTGAAAACTACTGCTGCATACGCTTGCATATGACGAACTATCTCCTTAGTTCGAGCCTGTCACTCACACATCTCCCGTGTCTCTACGTCCCTCTCAACCATTGTCTGCTCCAATGATGACAGTTGAGTCCGCAAATCCTGATTTTTCGCTTGCAAAGCTTGTACCTCAGTAGATGAGGAGGAGGAGGAACTAAGACACCCCCTGATCTTTGGAGCCCTCATCCTGTCAAAGACAACTTTGGCCCGAGAGCGAAGGTCATAGAGAGAGTTCTTCTTCTTTCCATTGATAACATCATAATAAATGTCATTAACCTGGTATGTGGGAAGAGACTGTGGTCCCTCTCCCTCTGCACTAGATTGAGATGCCTATGCAATTCTAGACTGTGGTTCCTCACGATCTTCAAGATCTTGCGCCGCTAGACACTGGAATAACTCTATGACTTTGGAATAACTCTATGACTTGTCTCTGTAGATCTTCGATGAGCTTGTATGGTACACTTTGATCCTGGTGCGAGAATTCCTTAGCCAGAACCTGTCTTTCACAATCACGATCATGACTTCAATGATCATCCATAGATCTAATGCTCTGATACCAACTGGCACAGGGGAGAACATCTCCGGGTGTGACGTTCGAAAAGAGATTGCAGAGAAAGCGTAGGAAGAAAGAGATTCGCCAATAAAGAGGAGTCGCCTCTAGGTTTAAACAAAAATAATTTATATTCAAATCAAAACCAAACTTAATATATTTTTACAAGAGACTAACCTTTGTTTAAATAGCCTAAGAAAAAAGAAAAAATCATAATAGAAAAGCAAAAAGAAAAGGAAATTAATTCTATAAAAAAAGATAAAATTTAAACTTAGTTTTAGAAAAGAAAACTAATTCTTAAAAAATAGGAGATAAAATCTAAACTAACTTTTAGAAAAGAAAACTTATCCTAAAAATTTAAAACAAATAAAAGAAAATGTTAAAAGACCAATTCTAAAGTTTTGGCGACTATTAGAAAGTTGACTTCTTCTCCTCCATATTTCGAATGGAGCCCAACCGCATCAGGAGTCCATGAATTAGTCATCTTCCTTGTTAGTAGTCTCGATCGGCCCAAAATGGAGGCTAATAGTCTTATTTTCTTCTCGTCATAGTCCGAAGGGAAACAAAGTCATATCGAAAAACATAAACTGATCGTGTTGTTAGATGCTCCTACATCAGACTGGCATCAGATCCCTCCAAGAGAAAAAAAACGTGAAAGGGATTTGGGGATTTCAGTTGAGAGAAAAAAGTGAGCACGGGGGCAATCGCGATGAGATTGGGGATTTGACACTAAAAAAAATGTTTATAGACAATATTTTTCAAAAAGTGTTGTCTTTGACAAAAAAAAAATACTAATAGCTAACGATTTTCACTAAAAGTGTTATAAAAAAAATAACACTTTTTAAAAAATTATTGTCTTTTAAGTGTTATGTATGAGCTTTTTTCTTGTAGTGCAAGATGTTAGAAGCATCTTTAGTTTGTATTTGAAAATAATAGTGATAGTTAAAAATTATATTTTTTAGATTACTGAAGTCAGACCGAATTAACACACCTAGCTCGAGAAGATCTATAACAACATCAGATTGTGAGATATTTGAGACATATTTATGGAGTCTAAATAACTGTTTGATGCTAGATTGGATGATCCTCATGGTTTATACATACAATTTGTTTATCTCCCCCTCAATTCTAAGGAAATGCCATAAGAAAAATTGGTTGACTTGTTGACAACAATAGGATTTGCAGTTAGAAGCGATGACAATAGTGTGATGTAGGCGGATCCATAAGCTTTGATTGACTCGTATGGAATCATTGGACCTATAATATATCAAATCAAAGTTTATTTAGAGATTTATATTTGTTATCGGGTGTAACTCATAACGGCTCAGTCTTAGGCTAAAAAATATCATTTAAAGTCTTTCCGGAGGCTCCAAATAATTTTTGTCCTTTTATTAAGGTTATTTTCGTCTTTTGCATCGTTAGGATTTTGAGACTTTTTAAACCTTTGTTTGGTTGATATTATGGTATTATCTTTGTAGTTAATATTTTTCAATTAAACCTAGAGACAAATTCTCTATGTTTGACGATTTCTTATATATTCCTTAAAAATTCTTTATTAAAATTAGTCTACAGAATAATTGTTATTCTGTCCGACGTCATGGTGACAATAGTGTGTGGCCACCAATGGACAGTAAAAGATGATAAATATTCATGACTAGTGATTAGAAAACAAGGACGGAGCTAGGGTTGGAATAGTGATGTAGTCACTAGAGCAAGTGATGACGTTGTACGTGTAGCAATTAGGGTATGAGCTTCTATAATGAGGGGAAGCAAGGGCATGCACATGCAAGATAAAGTATGATGCAAGTTGGAGGAAGAGACAGTACGAAGGAAATAAAGTAAAAATGATAGAGATCTTCAATATCATTAAAAACCAAGAAATCAGATTAAATGAGATCAGATCAACTTGCATATGGTCAATTTAGGGCTACAGTCATCAGACAACAGATTAATATGAAAGTGCAGACACTAAAATGGGAATATATTGGTATTAGTTGTGATCAAAATCTACCAGCTAATAACGTTTCCTGGAATTGGAATTCTAATGCCCTATAGATCCTTCACTGAAATCAGTATCGAAGGCTCGTCTTTATGCAACTTATGGCATTCCTTTACACCTAAAAAAAAAACCTTCTCATACAAAATGGTAGCTTATTAGGAAAGGGATCGATTAGCATCCTCAACAGCTAGGCAGTTGTGTTGATTGGTGCTGCTAGGCAAACAGTTTGGGTTTTCCTGTCAATAAACAAACTGATTGGTTCTTTTCAGTTGAATGGTATAGAAACTTCAATGGATCGGCTCTCACATGGAGTCAAGCTTAGATCTGAAATATCAAGCTCAAAGGACCATTTTTCAGAATAAACTACAGGAAAGCCCATCTCTTATTCTTAGTTACTGATCTTGTAAAATATAGGAAACCAAACTCAATGGGCTTTCAAGGGAATTATAGAATGTAACTTTCTTTTTCCTTAGTGTGCCATGTGACTTTCACGGGTATTATAGAACTTTAACTTTTAAATAGTGTAGAATTATATATCATGTTATTAGTTTTTATAAAAAATAATTTTGTGCCTTCGTGAAAAATTACCTCTCAATTGAATTTTATCAGCATTAAGGGTCAATTTACCTGGGAGAACGGATGGTGGAGGAACAGATTCGTGTAGAAGTCAAGGCACTTGTCCATTATTGTTTATCATCAATATTAACTCCAAAGGAAGGAAAAAGAATCCATGAGCAATTTTATTTTATTTTTACCAAAATAGTATTTCCCTAAATCATGCAAAATAATTTTTTATAATAATTAAGGTGTCCGGATTTTACCCGATTAATCTTAAAAATAGACGAATTACTTTGTCCTAGTTCATCTATTGAATAAATTCTTAGTACAACTTATGAGTGTTAAAATTTTGTTCTTGTCCATTCTTTCTTCCACCTCTATTCAAGTCCATCCAACCATCTCTTGTAGTCACCCTGCAACAAATGTCATTGTCGATCAACCCATCATGGTCATCGTCCGTTGCTTGTAGTGCGTCCAACCATCAAAACCCATGCTCGTTACCCAGCCAATCGCCTGACACTGCATTCGGATTGACCAAACTCACTTAATAATATTGGGATCTAGATTGATTACATCTTTACTCAACTTGCCCCGAATGGGTTAGCCGATAGAATTATTCTATCAAATCAATTAACCAAATAATCTGAAAGCTCGATTTGAATTGAGCTAGTCAACTCAGTCAGCCCATCTTTGGTTAATTTTGCCATATTGATCAAACTAAACTGATCCAATTGTTGCCATCAATGGAACGGTGCTATGAAACTAAACTGAAGATGCCCTTTCAGACTCAACGCAACTATAACTAGTTTAATTTTGGCTTAACAAACCATCTTGAGTAAACTCAGCTGTCAAGCCACACTGTCTTTTGCTCATGGAAGCCACCCGAGAAGTCTTCGGCTATACAAATACTCCAACCGTGTTGCGTAATCACCAAGTCCTACAAATTAACACCATAAATGTCCATTCTGCATGCTTAAAACTATCAATCACTTCACATGCATGTACTCAACTGACTCAAGTTAGCAAACTCAGCAAATGGACGCCATCCCTACAATACGTACTTTCTATGTAGTTAAGGAAACTCGACCAGCTAATTAAATATTAATTAACCGGGCGAACGCGTAGCTTATATCTGAGTATTTATACCATGGATCTCTAACTCTCCATGGGACGAGGATACCTGAAGCAATGGCAGCCAACAAGGTGAGCAATATAATTATCTTCTTCAATTCTTGAGTTAATTACTTCTCGTCTTTATGTTCTATTATTTGTTCTTTTCATACGTCACAAACCAAATCTTGTGCGGCAGATGTCGACCTTGATCTTGAAAGTTGACCTCGACTGCCCAAAGCATTTAAGAAAGATCAGAAAGATCCTGTGCGACGTCCAAGGCAATTACTAATGATTTTCATTATGTTACTTGCAAATTGGATTAAGTTTTTGCGATGATTAATTAATATCATTTTTTTGCATGGCAGCGTCCAGTCGAGAAGCAGAGTTTATGAAGATGATATCCTACGACGAGGCCAGCAGGAAGGTGACGGTCACCGGGCGGTTCGATCCCAAGAAGCTCTCCAGGAAGCTCAAAAGCAAGGGCCGGAAGGTTATCGAGAGCGTGGAAGTTGTCGAATGGGAGAGTGAAGCCAACGACGTGAATGCGGCGGCTCCTCCACCGCCATGGTGCTGCTGGTCATACCACGGACGAGATTACCGGTGCTGCTGCTCCGGTGGGAGGGTGGTGGCCTACGGCGTTCCTATCTGCTGCCATGTGCCCCACAACGCTACCTACTTCTGCTATGAGGATCCATCAGCGGCTTGTTCTGTGATGTGAGGGGTGATGATCGATCGCTGATTACTGAAAAATGTGAGATCGTCGTCTCCGGATATTCGGCTTTAATTTATGGGGCAAATAATGGGCGACTCTACGATGAGAATAATTTTGCAAAATTAATATGAATTTCACAGATATACAAATTTAGATTAAAAAATACATGTCAGCAACTTATTTACTGAAGTGCGCACCTAAAATTGTATTAATCGTAATGCACATAGTAATTTAATATTTATAAAGGTTTATTTTTTCCTTTCCAAAGTGTAATGACCGAAATGGTCCGTCACCCGAATGCGTCTCTTAACAAGCCTAAAATTCTTTGTTGCCAAATTATTCATCACCGAACCCACGTGGAAACATCAGTCGAAGTTGTGGAACTCATCGCTTGAACCTATCGTCTATCTCCCATTTTGCATAGTGACTCATGCCATAGATGTCTCCAAAACCTCAATAACAGCCCGATAATTCCTTCTGTCCCACCCATAATCTAGAAAAAGAAACCCTAGTTTTCTTCTTAGCAGTGTCAATGATTTCTGAAGCTTCCAAATTGTGTAGCAGTTAATAAAATATTGACATATGTATGTTTTTTTATCCGACGGGTCCTCGTGTGTTTTTGACGCCGAAAAAAATACCGATTATTCTAAGGGCAAAAATTTAGAGAAGAATTGTTAGAATAAAAAAGAAATCATCAAATATAAAGAAATTATCTCTAGATTTAACCGAAATAAATTGATTCAAAACAAAAGATAATCTTTAACATCAACTAAACAATTGTTTAAATAAACCAAAAGCTTTAAGATATAAAAAACCTAACGAAAGAATAAAAATCTTAAAAAAACAAAAATCTTAACATAAAGAAAAAAATTCTTCGAAGCCTTCGAAAAAACTTTAAATAACATTTTTTTTTGCCCAAGATTGGGCCGTTACAGGTTCAATCTGAATCAAAAATTATGACTTCTGAAAGCTCGGGTCCTGCATCAGTCGTCCTGACTTGAAACGAACTCCTCCTCAAGTTTAGAATAGTATCATCAAAATCCACAAAATAAAGACTTAAGTGTTTCACATTAAAGATATCAAACGTCTTCAAGTGACTTAGAAGGCGCAACCTATAAACATTATTATTGATCTTCTGCAATATCTTGCAAGGTCCAATCTTCTGATCTTTAAACTTATTATACTTACCAATAGGGAACGATGATGAGTTAATACTGGCCAAACAAAATCACCAACATCAAAATGTACCTAATGGCGATGATTATCAATCTGAATCTTATACTTAGTATTGTTCTCAAGAATAACATGTTTCACCTACTCATGATACCTGAAGATGTTCTACCATCTCATCTACTTTAGGACTAAAATCATCATATAAGTGGGATAGGGGCTAAGTCCAATACCTCGAATGAGTTTCGCCTATAAACAACTTCAAAAGAACTTAAACCTGTGGTTCTGTTTCTTAATCTGTTATAGGCAAATTCTTCTTGGGGTAATGTCAGATCCCACTGTTTTGGCTTAGCTCTTGCCAAACACTTCAAACGATTGCCTAAACTTCGATTCATCACTTCAGTCTAACCATCTATTTGGGGATGGTAGACGTTGCTAAAATTTACTTGTGTTCCCAATTTTCCCCATAACTCTTTCAAAAATGACGGATGAACTTAGCATCACGATTTGAAGAGATGGATGTAGGAATACCATGTAAGTGCATAATCTCCTTGAAGTAAAGATTGAAAATTTGAATAACGTCTATAGTCTTCCTGCAAGCTACAAAATGTGGCTTGAAAAAAATCTCCTTGATACTTTTCTTGCGCAAGTGTCTATTCGGTAGTTTTCTTAGTTCTATGCCTAAGGTAGGCCCAAGCAAAGCAATCTTGGCAAGTTTCATTCGACACTGTTCATCAACACAGTAGTCTCCCAAATCGATTGTCACACCGTAGCAATTGATTGGGGTAGAAGCGAGCGAATGCGGAGGGGTAAAACGAGTATGAGGTACGTGATTTGGTAATTAAAAAAGTTAGCTACGAGATTTACGTAATACACAACTTTAGCTACATGGTTATGTAATTTGTCATAATAAAACAGATAATTCCCAATATTAACTAAACAAATGTTTATATAGACTCAAAACCCAAACTTAAAAAAGATGGAAATGATCAAAAATACCCTAAATACCAAAAAACTCAAAAATTTACTAAAAAAAGGTAAAATCTTCAGATCCTCCTGCATCAGTCACCCTGGGTTGAAAAGAATTCGTCCTCGGATTTAGAATAGTATCAAGTGGTAGCCTAGGAGGAAGATCATCTGTTACCAAATTGACAAGATCTACTAGCAACTACTAGACTTTGGGAATCTTTGTCAATCTGCAAACAAGCACAATATCATGGATGTTGCTCTTGTCCATCTTCGCGTCTCTTAAGCACCTCTCCACCAGTTTGATGGCAACACTATGTATTTGCTTCAAGTGTCCCCATTTGGGTTGTTTTATGTTACCATATTCATCCAAAGGAGCATCATAATCATATGATGTTACTAGAAAAGGACCTCCTGAATTCGACCAAAGGTTGTTACTCCATGATACATATAATAATTTTGATAAGTGCCTCCAAGAGCAAAGAAGTAAGCCACTACATAAGCTATATCTTTAGCAGGTCTATGTGGTTGACTCTCTCCCCAAGCTTGAAACCAGAGTCGTCAACTTGGGTTGGGCCCGTCGGGTTGGCCCGTTTCGTCAAACAATTTAAGCGGGTCGGGTTAGAATTTTATCAACTCAAGCCCACCATGAGTCGACTCGCCTAGGCCCGCGATGAGCTTGGGTTGGCTCGCGGGTTGAGAAACACACGTAAGTCAAATTTTATGTCAATTTATTATCTTTCTTTGTTATAATTTTGAAATAAAAGTAATACTTTTCATACTTATTTGTGTCCATTTATATTTAAAATACTTATTTTTAGATACATTTGATTAATAAAATCTTTCCGAAGTAAAACGTTGAAGATATGAAACCTTTTTAATTTTTTTAAAAAAATTTGTGATAGTAGAATCCATTGCATGTATTTATCGTAGGAGATGGAGCATCTGCTTGTTGGCACATGATCCATGGGACACCTACATTGAGTGATACTGCCATATTCACACACTATTGGAGGTATTGTTGACTTGCATCTCCATACTTGTCAATAAAGTTCCTATACTCTTTCTCGATCAAAGTGTACTCATTCTCAATCTGAGTAAGAATGATGGGTCCACCTTGAGATGCTAATAGATTTATAGATTTTCCTTCTTGATCATGTCAATTATAATGTTGGATTTAATTATCTCTTAAGGTGAGTTCACATATGATTTAAGACTAGCGATATCGAAACTTGTTAAGTGATCTAACTTAAGTTATTGGGTATCAGATTATTGGATGTGGACTTCATATGTGTAGAACCCATTATCCACATCTATTATCATCTATGAGCTGATAATGGATGTTTACTATATGTAGGGTTGGTCCCCAAGGATTTAGGGATATCTTGACCTAATTTTTTGTTCCCCATTGACAAGAAGTTTTACGGTATCGTCATCCCCTAAGCCCCTTGGAAGACCTCTCTCTTCTTTTCGCTGCATCTTCTTCCACATGGATCAAGCCGACAACACTAAGACAAGGACAATGGTTCTTCAATCAGGTTCCTTGTCATTTCATGTTTATGTTTCATGTTATTATGTCATGTTTAATTGATGAAACTAGTTCTTCTTGTATTTCCTATATGTGAGTTCTTCATATTCTAGAATTAATGCGGCTTAGGATTTACAAGAATCTATCAATTGGTATCAGAGCCAAGGCTCTGTTTCTTCATAGTTTTCATGATTATTAGGTTAAATTTTTCATTGATTTATTGTTTGTATGCTAGATCAAGTTTTTCTAGTATAACATATTTTTTTATCGTTGAAAATCATATAAGAAAACCTAGGATATGCTTGTTTTTCCAAGTTGTTTGTGTTTTTGTGAAGAACACAAAGAACGACGGAAATCGCCGCTATTTAACTTAATTTTAAGTCAAATCGTGATGGTTTAATTTATTGGATTGGTCGGTCAATCAATTGACAAGCCAAAATTAGCGAACAGAATCATCCATAATCGATTGGTTAATCAATTTAGTTAACCTCAATCGATTGGTGAATTTCATCAATCGATTAAGATACGGGATCGAATAAAGGAAGATTTCTGATCGATCAGATCAATCAATTGAGGCTATCAATCAATTGACAATTTTGCTAATTGATTAGAAGCCTTGAGTCACGATAAAATCTTGCTATCAATCGATTAAGAATTTTTCGTAATCGATTAATAGTTTGAAATCACGACAGACTCGATTGGAATCGATCAACTAATCGATTATTGCTTTCAATCCATTAGGAATCTAATCCAATCAATTAACAATCTTAAATTTGCGATAGGATCACTTATCAATTAATTAGAATTATTTCTAATCTCTGGCAATGGTTTTTAATCGATTAAAGTTATTGTTTAATTGATTGAGTAGTTTTTTAATCGATTAAGAAGAAGAAGAAAAAAACGTGAAACAGTAAACTGTTTCATGCCAAGAAAAAAATTGATTAAAATTACACTATTTAATAAAGAAACAGTGTAATTACTATTTCATTTAATCGATTAGAGGTATTAAATTATCCATAGTCGCATATAGTAGACTTTCAAATTGATTAAGATAATCGATTGGTAAAACCAATTGATTCCCATATGGTATCAATAAACCAATAAATCTAATTTTTAAGTTTTAAGGCTGATCAAGTGTTTTTCTGTTCGGTTAAAGTTTCAAGGATTTTCTTGAGTCTATTTACATAACATGCTACTAAGTTGAACTATTGTATCGGCCCAAAGGAATGCACTTTAGGTAGGTTTAGTACATTTTATGTTGGTAGACGCATATCTATGCTAAAAGTAATCGGCTCAAAGGAAGGTTACTTGTATGCCAGATATATGCTAAAGATAATCTACAACTATAGAACAAAATTTATTTTGTTCAGATCATGTA
>JBBUKS010000029.1:3193863-3205326 GCA_038050645.1 Hedychium gardnerianum
ATTCTTACCTCACAGTGGCAGCAACAACACAAAATAGCCCTGATGGCCGAAACACAGTCCTAACCAAACAATCATGGTCGAAACTCATACCTCTACTATTGAGGCCGTGGCTAGCTGCGGGGTGGCCGAAACAAAAAGGAAATCAGCTATGGTCATTGATACAGGAGACTAAATTCAATCCAAACCTGGTGTTTGGGCGGAACCAATCCCAGCAATAGAAATCAACAGTGTTTGGCAGCAATCACAAAACAACAAGGTAGCCGGAGGCTGGGGCAATTGACCAATTATCCCCGGCCAAGCGACCCGTACGACTCTGGCATAGAGGAGCTGTGGCTGCTGGATGGCAGTAGGAGAAGGGAGGAAGATTGGCTGTGGAGGTAACGACGACATCAATACCAACTCCAACTTAGATCCGACTGGAGGAAGGTGGCTGGAGTTTCCAATTCGATCCCGAGGAAAATCCGCGGCTGATAGGTGATGATTGACGATGATCTTCAAGTCTTCACTAGATTGGGCAGAGGGAGAAGACGGAGACTGAGGAGCATCAGCGACAGCGGCTTCTCTCCAAACAAAAGAGAGCCTAACTAGCTCTCTTTCCCTCTCTCCAATCGAGACCCAGCCCTAAATGTGGCCGTGGACGATAATTTTGACCAGAGCAAGGAGCGGTCGGCGATTCAAGGCCAGTGGCTAGATCGGCGGATAGTCGTGGATCTGTGGGCAACGTCGGTCAAAGTCTAGCCAGCGTTGGCTAGTGGTAGGAGCTTCGACGATCAGTGACGACTTTGATGAGTATAGCACGATTTCGAAGTGTCTAGGAGGAGGTGAGGAAGAAGATTAAATCAAAGAGGATTAATGGACTTAGGGCTTAAATTAAAACTTTGGTTAAATAATACAAATTTAGGTTATTTAACTTTTAACTTAGGTCCATTAATTTCAACTTAGGATTTAATAACTTTAACCAACTCTCCCTTATATACATCAAATAGGCCTCATTAAAGCTCTTTATTTATATCCCCGTGATCTTACCGTTTCAGCTTTATTAAATTATAGAAAATTTTCTATAAATTCCCAAAAATTCCTTTAAACAATATTCCTTAGTCTACGCCCATTAATTTATTAATTTTTAATTATCATATTTAACATTAACATTTTGAGTAGGTAGTCTTTGTCTTGCACATAAATTGTGTTATTCTAGCAATAAGAGATAAAAAGTTCTATCATGTAAATTAACAAGGCTGTTATTCCATTATTTAGAAATATTAAATTTAGATGTATAAGTGTATGGTTAAACATTATAAAATGAAGTTGTAGAATTTATTATTGAAGGGTTTTTTAATGTGCATAAATTGTGTTCTGAATTTATTCATAGCTAAATCAAAAAAAAAAAATCTTACCTGAAAAAAAAACTATAAAATGAAGGTATCAAAGTTACTTGCCATGTGTAGTGTATACATGATTTGTTGGATAATTAATTAGCCAACTTGTGTGCGTGCAAAGCACTAGTTAATTAATTAGTTAATTCCCAAAAGAGGCAAGCGAACACCAAAAATAAGATTGGATAGATTCTTGATTACTTAGCCCATTAAGTAGTGAATTGAAGAATAAAGTTAATCACCATTAGCCTCTAACAAAGGTTAGAAGGTTCTAATCAAATTGGAATCTCCAACTTTATCGAGCATCTCACTGAAAATTAAGTCACTACTTTAATTGTACCAAAGGAACTTGTACCTTCTTTGTGTTCCGTAACACAAAACGCTTTCATAACTAACAAAGAATGTTAATAGTGCTTCAATTTTTTACTAGCCATTTCATTGAGCAAAAAGTTAAAATTATTATCTTAGCGATTTTTTTAAAACGGCTCTATACTTTTAAAAAAAAAATTATGAGATATATAATGGACCTTTTTTTATTAATCATTGAATTCAGCAAAAACAAAAGGTGAAATTCTAACGTACGGCCTCCATAATTGTTCCACACTATTCAGAAAGAGTAAATCAGAAAATTAAAATAAACCTCATATAAAAAGTTATATCTATAATTTTTATTGAAATTCGATTTTTATTTAAATTTAATAAATCTTTTATATGATAATTATATCCACAGTTGAAGCATATATCTTGATATGCTTATTTCACAATGCCGTACACTTATTATTATTATTATTATTTCACTAGTTTAAGAATTTATAGTGATCTTTTTAGATAGTTGGATATCAAACAATCGTACATGACATGTTATTCTTCGACTTATTTTAAGAATTCAAAGTTAGTAACACTTGGAGAGTTTATTCTTTATGATCTAGCTAATAATAAAGATGCCAACTTTGCATTATTTTTAAGTTTACATATAGGAGAATTACATTCGAGATAACAAGTGACAAATAAGTTAAACAACTTTTGACCTAGATAACGCGTGTGTATTTTCGAAACCTAAACCTATTTTCTTGAAGTTGATCGGTGTAGGAGTTATCGTCGGTAGTGTTCGAGCAATCCCAACTCAAACATTTCGATATATAATGATGGTGGCAAAGGTGAAACGCTCGTTTTGAGCACCCTCGTCAACTCATCCCAAGACCAATACGAAGAAAATAAATCACGGGACTAATTTACTAGCCCAATATATAATGATATGTTATTAATTTTGCCCTCTCATTCTTCATCAAAGTTGCTTAAATGTTTAGATATAATATACTATATGATCGGATAGAACATGATCAAGATCATTTCCCATAAACCCTTTCGATATCTCTTCGATACCTTCCCATCCCCATCACTTAGTAAATACCGAAGTTTACTTATCAACATGACCATTACACATATATACTTGCCACAAGAGATTGAGGTTACAAAAGGAAACCTGCAAACTACTACTAATTATTTCACAACAATCAAAGGGGTAAGAAGATTCACACACTTCGGTTGATCGATCAAGGTGAAGGAAGAACATGTGCACCTAATTTATTGGCTCGGTCTACATGTCAATGACTCTGAATGTCTCCCGGTTCTTCACGACTATGTCGTACATGTGCATCGACTTGAACCGGTTGAACTCCTTGGGGAGAGAGATTAGGTCGACCGAAGAACGCTTGTGGAATTGAAGGAGGTCAAGATCATCGTAGTATCGCTCCCACCCTAGACTCATCAATCTGTGCTCCAAGGCTTCATAGGAAGTAATGACTTCATTGGTCGGGATGTGGAGCAAAACCTTTCGCCTAACGGTGGATGATTGCGCGTTGGCCGGGTTCTCGATCAGTCGAACCACTCCATTCTTGAAGACCCAAACACCCGACATGCTTAGAGATAGAAGAAGAGGAAACTAATGCAACTTAAGCTCATTGATGCCTTGCAAGGAGTATATATAGATAGAGAAAGACTTATAAACTTAAGAGGGGACACATATTTGTGGTGTAGTGATGCTCAATTGGCGTCCGCGTGTCCTTTTCTCAGAGTTCCAATTAGGCTTATAAGAATCTCATAGATGACCTTTCGATAGATCTTGTGCATGAATTATGCTCCGGATAGATGAAACAGGAGAAAATTATCTATCGAAAATTATCTATCAATTTTCACGGGATGAATTGATGATTAACACTGGTTACTGTTCGAGCTAGTTAGATTAGTCCACATGATTTATCTCCTCCGTATTAATTCTGGAACGAATTGACGGGAGCACTGAGGACGAACGTTTCGCCATTGTCACTATGAGGAAATTATCTATTTCGAAATTAATCAGGTGAAACTTAGATATTAAATTAAAGGACAAACCACATATCTAGGCTCGAGTTAGTTAGAAATTACAAGCTTAATACAATATAATTCAGTGAGAGAAACTTTCATCTTAACTTTAATTCAGTTAAATAAAGACTGTCATGATGTTATCAATTCTAAAGTATTGTACGTATATCAGTGCTGTTCAGCATTCATTCGTTTGTCTTTAAAAACATTTTCTGTTTGAAGGAATCAGTTCCGAGTATAAATGACAGCAGGAGGAAGCATTTTGCAGTATTATAATATACAACTAAACAATTATATAATTTATATCCATCTGTTTCTGAATAGATTCGATACGGAAGGCTTTTTAAAGCTTAGAACTTAAGGAATGTATTTTTGTATAGTCGTGATGATGATAAATGGAAGGTTGTTAAAAAGAGATATATTCCTGGTACCTTTTTGAAAAAAGAGCTCTACTGTGTCTGACGGCAAAGCATGCTTTAATAAAGGGATTTTTTAGAATGCCCCAGCTTTTATTGATTTTTGTAAAATAGCTTCCGGAGTTTGAGTAATGTTAGATTGCCACTCGAGATTTTTTATTTTTTTAAATTAAATATTTAGTTGTTAATGGAGAAGATATTTGAGCAATATATGATCAAAATCGAATTTTCAGAGTCTTTGAACTGCCAAGAGGCCGGATTTATTAAGGCTTCATTTTTGGTCGGCCCGGCCCGGCCCGGTTTTGGGTGGAATTGCAGTTAGGGTTTGGCACCGGTAACATGTATAAAAACCCTCCTCCTCATTCTTCCCGTTTTGCGAGGCGTCGGCGAGGAACCGGCCATGGTGCACGTTAGTTTCTACAGGAACTGTGAGCCTTGCTCTGCCCTTTTTTTTTTTTTGTCTTTCGATCTTCCAAATCGATCTATTGCATGCTAGCATTCCTCGTTTTGCTTAGTTTTGATCCTCTATTCTTCCAAAGTTCTTCTTTTTTGGGTGTGGATCTGCCGCATCTCGGCTAACTTGAGGTGTTTGCAGATGGCAAGACCTTCAAGAAGCCCCGTCGTCCTTACGAGAAAGAGCGTCTCGATGCCGAGCTGAAGCTGGTGGGGGAGTATGGGCTCCGATGCAAGCGGGAGCTCTGGAGGGTCCAGTATGCGCTGAGCCGAATCCGTAATGCGGCTAGGGAGCTTCTCACGCTCGATGAGAAGAACCCTCGTCGAATCTTTGAGGGAGAAGCCCTGCTCCGCCGGATGAATCGGTATGGGCTCCTCGAGGAAGGGCAGAACAAGCTCGATTATGTGCTGGCTCTCACCGTCGAGAATTTCTTGGAGCGGCGTTTGCAGACACTCGTCTTCAAGTCTGGAATGGCTAAATCCATCCACCACGCTAGGGTCCTCATCAGACAGCGCCACATACGGTATAATTTCAATGGATAGTCTGTATGTTATACATGATTTTTTTCTCATGAAGAATGAATGCAAAAAATTTGCCTATACATTGTGCCTTATTGTTCCTTTGATCAGCAACTTTCATCATTTTTTTTTGGCTTGCATACTGTGCTGAATTGAGTTATCAAACAGCATGATCGAGAATTCGAGATGATTTTGTATGCTTGCATTTCGAGCCAATTTAATGTTTCTGTCAGTCTCCCCAATACCTGTTGTTGTTTATGGACACATATAATAGTCTATTATTATCCATTGGAAACAATATTACCTATTAGTTTGCAGTTGATTCTAATTATTTGAGAGTTGCTGCTAGGAGAATATTGGATACTGATCTTTTGGTGGTTTATGAACAATCTTCAAAGCATGTCCAGATGTAGTAGTCGACTGTGAAACATTCTGAAACCAGTGTACAATGTTATCTAGACTAAAGAAATGGAGTACCAGCAATAAGTAACGAAAGTGAAGCATTCTGTGCTTATTATTCCTTTCTTTGGTTGTTAGTCCTACATCATTTTAAATGAAAATTCTTCATTTAATTTGTTTTATACATTTTTTATACTTTTATATTCATGATGGCACGCCTCTAACAATCATATGCAGAAGTTTTTCTGCAATTTATTGTCAATCATATGCAGAAGTTTTTCTGCAATTTATTGTAGATATTTAGCTATTGCGACTAAGGGTTGACATATGCAAGCTTAATCTTCCCTGCTAAAACTGTTTTTAATTTGCAGCATAATCATTTTTTCTGTTTTCATCTATTTATTTGTTTTTTTCCAATCAAATCGTTCATAGTAGATACATCATTAGTATATGTAGTATTGTGATATGCTTTTACAATGTTATATGAGCTTCATATTTCTCCTGTTAATTGTTGTGTCGGTTTCTCTCATTTGTTTCCTTCATGCCAACCATCTTGCAGAGTAGGAAGGCAAGTCGTGAACATCCCATCCTTCATGGTGAGGGTGGATTCAGCTAAGCACATCGACTTCTCCCTCACTAGTCCGTTCGGTGGCGGGCGACCAGGAAGGGTGAAGAGAAAAAATCAGAAGGCTGCAGCGAAGAAGGCTGCTGGAGGTGACGGAGATGAAGATGAGGAGGAATGAGCAAAACTGCATTATTGCGTTTGCGATAAAGCCTCTATGTCTCTTTACATTTGACCATGTTTCTTGTTTACTCTGTGGATTGTGGTGACTCATAAATGTCTCTGAACTTTGAGTTTTATGGATTCATGTTCGCTATCTTTAATTTTGTTTGGTATGGAAATGCTTTTTGAATATCCTCTCAGTTTTCTCAGTTTTGGTGCATGTGTGTGTGATGCATCTAGTGTGTAATTGGTTTGTATGCATATTTCAGATTCTATATAAAAACTACCTATTTATATGTTTTTAGGCAAACATATAAGATATGACAATGAAATACCTTAATTGGTTATTTTTGTATCAATATATTAGAGGTGGTAATTAGAGTTTATATATATATTTTTATCAATCTAATGACTACAGATATAACTGAGTCGCATACCACTTAAAGGTTAATGGTCTTAGATTTTATATGACACAACGAGATTTATGAAGATTAATTTATAATATTGAGTTTGATTATTATGGTAGATTTGACGAAATCATAGAGATTGAATATCTTGCATTACCTATAAAAAGATGTGTGTTGTTCAAATGTTTATGGTATGATCTTATTTCAGGAACATGTACCAGAATACATGCAAACTATAATTTAGTTGAAGTTAATGCAAACAAAAGTTTCAATAAATTTAAATCTAGTGGGTCAAGTTTTCTATCTTGAATACCCTATGAAGAGAAGAAGATCTAGTGAATGGTTGTTTGTTAGTCGAATGAAGTCTCGTTCGACCATAGAAATGTCGAACACCATCATCGCTCAAAATCATGATGCATTTCAGTATGAGAAAGTGGAAATACATTCAGTTGATTCACAACTCCAATCGACATCTCAATTACTTATAGATGTTAATATCACTTATGAGGAGATAGATGATGAAGAGATGTCCAACAGTGATGATCTTGTTGAACTAATATATTCCAGTGATGAGGACTTAGAACTTGTTAATATTGATTAGTCAGATATTAGTGATGATTAAATAATAGTAGTATTATTCATAAAGTAAGTTATGTTTTCATCTTATTTTGTGCAAATATTTATAATGTTAATAACCTTTATTATTATTATGTGTTGTAATGTTATATTTACAGATATTGTCATAGCTGAGCAGACTGTAGCACTTCATGGTCACATAGTGCTGAGGGTCGTAGGAGACACGTAAGTTTTTTTTGTTAGCAGGTTTACTCCGGATGACCATAGGTTAATGACATATATCAACGACAAATTTAAAGAGCGAGTCTTCACTTCTGGTACTACATGGAGGCATGTAGACCAAGAGATTAAGGATTTTTACTATAACGAATTTGTGATAAGTAAATTGAATATATTTGGTATTAATAGTATAATAGTTATCCTTTAGCATACTAATTTTTTAACTTATAATTGTAGAAAAAATATACCTGGGAGGAATGCCAGAAGACATAATTTAAAGCCACCTTCTATACTATATGAGAAAGAAGGGAACGAAGCCAGGTTATGTATCTGACAAGATCTGGGGTGCATGGACGGCCACCTGGGCTCAAGAAAAATAGCTAGCAAAATCAAAAAAAGCTCAAGTCAATAGAAATACAGAGTCAGGTGGCTCGACTACCGGATCCGCTCGGCGTACGTCAGGATCGAGATCCATAGTAGAGCATACTATGGATTTGGTAAGTTTAATTTAAAGTTATATCCTAGAATTTTTTTAATTTATTACCAAACTTATAAAACTATTGAACCAACTTATTTGTGTATGCAGGAGCGTTCTCTAGACCAACAATCTACTTGTTTGGAGGTCTTTTTAAAGACGCACAAGAAAAAGGATGACACATTTGTTGATTTTCAATCCCGAGCCATACACGTAAGATTATTAATTTTAATATATTTAATTGTTAACAATGATTAACTTTAGTAATTGTGATTAAATTAGATACTAATAATATTATTTTGTTTAACACAGGATGAAATCACAAATAGAGTAACTTAAGCATCTCAACACGAGCTTTGATTCCCCTATACCACAGGATGAACTGTGAGCTTCCCCTATACCACAAGACGCACAATAATGTTATTTTGTTTAACACAGGATGAAATCACAAATAGGAACAAATACAACGGGAACGGGAAATGGAAGTGAGTAGCAATGTAACTTCCTAATGTAAAAGGGTAAAAATATAAAAGAACTACGTGAGCTTTGATTCCCCTATACCATAAGGGGATACGTAGACAACTTAATTAAGTGCAAGCCCTTTGTTTAAATAAATTTAAAATTTTTTAATATAATAATCTTGAACCGTGACGAACGGTAGTGAACCGTGAATCGAATTGTGAACCGGCGGTTCTGAACCGTGAACCGTAATCGTCTTGGCCGATTAAGGTTAATGGTCGATCCCCCAGGAATCATCGAACCGTCGATTCCGAACCGTGGTCAGGTCTAGCCACAATGGATGAGAGGCTGACCGCTCAGGATCAGAGGATGATCGCTCAGGAGCAGAGGATGACCGCTCAATAGGCGAATCATGATGTTGCCATGACCCATTTTCAAGAAATCATTACTAATTGCACTCCGACACAGCATGATTTTGAGTCTCAGGAGACTCAAGACCCACGAGACCCTGTTGATTAGGTTATTCTGAGGTTTGTTCAACTTTATTATAATTTTTTTATTTATTTATCATACATGCTTTTATTTTGTTTTGATATTATAATCTGTTCAGGTCTAAATATTTTATATTTCTCAGGAGTCTCTACTAATATGATTGTATTTGCATGTATTTATCATCATCATCTGATATCTAAAATATGATCCAGGTAAAAAAAAATTCCCTATTGTGTTTAATTGTATTACATATTTTGGTTATACATGATTTTTATTTTTATTCCATAATTTTGTAGGATTGTATTTGGAGATTTATCTATGTCATTTTTATCAGGTATGGATTTCATTATATTTGAAGTTTGTTTAGTTTGTTTTTATATGATTGTGAAAGGATTGTGATTGAGAATTTTTAATGTTTGTAATGGATTTGAAGTTTAGTTTATATTTGTATGTGTATATGAATGAATTTGAAGTTTGATAGTTATGTGTATGTGAATGAATTTTAAGTTAGTTTGTATGTGTATGTGAATGGATTGTATGGATTGTTTTTTTATAGCCATCGTTTGTAATGGTTTAGGTTGATATGAAAATTGTAAATAGGAAAATATAAAAATATAAAAGATTTTAATTTTTTTTTTGTTAATTACTGACGGAATCACCAATTCCGTCGGTATCGTATCGATAGCACAGTGTTTCTTCTGATACAGTACCGACGGAAACCCCAGTTTCGTTGGTAATTATCGATAGAAACATCAATTTCGTCGGTAATTACCGATGCAAACACCTGTTTCCATCGATAATTACCGAAAGAAGTGATGTTTCCATCGGTAAAATTTATCTACGAAATATTTATTTTGTTAGTATTAATTGCTACGAAAATAATATCCGTCGAAATTTACTGACAGAATTTGCATTCTGTCGAAAATCTTCCTCTACGACGGGAAAAAAACCGATTGGGAATATTCCGTCAATATTCTGTCGGTAGGGCGATATACCGACTGAATACAGACGAAATATTCCATTGATTTTCCATGTTTTTTATAGTGTTATACTTTGACATCTTAAGCAAATATCTCCGAGGAGGTGTGGACCCAGGATGATTGGGTATAAATCGAAGTGACCGAAGGTGATTGGATAGTCAACAAATGATTCACTACTTCTTACAAGGAGATGTATACCCTACGGCCGCTTGTCAGAATTATTAGTCGAAATCTTTGGCCAAAGCATCACATGTCAAGAGTACGAGACTCTTGGACACATGTCTGAGTAATTTTAATCCACATGACAAGGAAGTATAACTTGCGCTAGGTGTGACGTAGTCAGCCTAGTGGAGACTAACACATAAATCATGTCCTAAACCAAGTGGGTATAAGATGAGTGAAAGGAACAAAACACGACTCATTGTAGTTGCTAAAAGGTTCAGAAGTGATTCTGGAATCAACCTGTGATTTTTCGATCAATTGAGGATCATAATGTACTATTAGGTGTCACTCATGATCGTTTCATAATTAATGGTTAATTATGGATGACCAACATAACCGGAAACCTATAAGGTCACGTGTACTATGAGTATCCAAAAGACGCAAAACAAGTTTGAGAATTTGATTCTCAAATCAAGAGATATAATGTTTGGTTGAATCAGACAAAGGGCAAATATGAACGATATTTTGTTGCAACGAAAGCGCGGATGTGCCACATCTCTTATGAAAGAGTTAGACCTTATTTGGTTTAGTCATGAACCAAATTGGTTTGGTTTTAAACCAAGTTATTTTGGTTGTGAACCAAACCAAGAGTTTAATGGCTTGGTATAGAAGACAATTTTTATGGAGAAAATAATTGATTAAGTTAAGTTTTTGAAACCTAAACTTTTTCTCTCTCCTCTCTCCCTCTCTTTGCTACCGACCAAAAACAAAAGAAGGTCTCCCCTTTTGTTGCAGTGGCCAACCACAAGCAAAGGAAGAAAAGTTTCTTCCTCAAATTTCTTGGTATCTTCCTCCTCTTGGATGAAATCACCTCCACGCTTAGCTAGTACCAATTGGAGGTGAACCTTATTGCTCACGGAGTTGGCTTGAAGAACTCAGCGTGGATACGAATAGAGGCGAGGCTCCAAAGCATCGCTCGGTTGATGTCATTTCCGCTTCACGTGATTCGTCAGGTATAACTAGATTAATGGTTAATTTATTTTTCTTCGTAAAATTTTAATTGCGCGGTTATGTCCGTACGTGTTGTATTTTGCATGCGTAGATGTGTGTGTTGTCATAATTAGGAATTATTATATTTTTATTTTCGCTATGTAAGTTTTGTGAAACGTCTAAAGCATGCATCCGCGTCGGGCTTCCCTACATGATCTTGAGTTAAATTCAAGTTTAGCTTTAGGTCAGTTAAGTGAACATTTCTTGAAATGACTTCTTGTTAAATATGGCAAAATAAAATAAAATAAAATAAGTGTTAATCGAGGAAAAACCTCTATATAAATTTTGGGGACTTTTGAAAAAAATTCGAGGATTTAATCGAATTTATATGGATTAATTAAAGTCATTTCTATTTAAAGTGGGAGTTGATTAAAGCAATTAACTTAAGTATAAAATTC
>JBBUKS010000029.1:3242311-3253361 GCA_038050645.1 Hedychium gardnerianum
AAAGATCCCTTGAAACTTTGTAAGCATCTACCATAGATGCCCACAAAGTGGTTCTTGGAAAAGCTTTCAAAGCGTACATGATTATGTCACGATTTTTGACTTGTTGTCCGATCGTGTGCAGTCCGTTGAGGATATCTTGAATTCTGGCGTGGAGCTGACTCGTTGATTCTCCATCCTGTATTTTAATATTATATAATTTATTTAAAAGCAAATTATGTTTTAATACCTTGGTGTCAGAAGTCCCTTCGTGCAGCTCGATCAATTTCTCCCATAGGTTTTTGGCACTGTTAAAAGGTCCGACCCGATTTAGTTCTTCTTTTGTTAGGCCACGTTGTAGGGTCTAAGTAGCTTTAGCATCTGCCTCGATCTTTTTCTTGGTGGCGTTGTCCCACTTGTCACATTTGAGAGGTACGCCTTCTCCGTTGGTGGGGAGTGTGAACCATGTCTAGATTATGATCCACATCTCCACTTGGGTCTTAAGATGGTACTCCATCTGGCCCTTCCAGTACTCGAAGTCTTCGCCAGAGAAGAGAGGTGGACGAGCGGTATTGTAGCCTTCTTGATGCCATAACAAAATCTCGCACAATAAAAACACAAAAAGAAGTACCAAGACTTGGTCTTGGATTAGTAGTGTGGGTGAAAGAAAATGCTCGAGTGGTGTTGCACCAACTTCGAGAAATAAATTAACGACGAAAAAAATTATCAGAAGGGGTGAGTGCACCAATTCTGATAATTATACAAAATCATATTTATACCCATTATTTATACAAAATTCATTAAACTTATAATTATCGAATTCTCCTCCATCATCACTTTTAATTTTCTTAAGTTTAGTATTCTTTTCATTTTCTATTTGTTTAATAAATTATATGAGTTTTGCTAAAGTTTCATCTTTATTTTTTAAGAAGTAAGTCCAAGTATATCTTGAAAAATCATCTATAATTACTAGACAATGTTGACTACCATTTAGTAACTTAACTTTATTGCTTTCAAATAAATCTATATGGATTATTTCTAAAATACAATTGGTTAGATTTGAGTTTGTTGGTTTGTGATTGAATCTAATTTGTTTCCCCTTTTGACATGCATCACAAGTTAATTTATCATACTTAGTTAATATTGGTAAGCCTCTAACTAAGTCATTTCTACTCACTTTCAATATATATCTTAAATGTGTATGACATAGTCTCCTATGTCATAACCTAATTTTCTCTTATTGTGCAATAAAGCACTTGTGTGAGGAAGATGGTAGGTGGATGATATATATATTATTTTTTCTAACTCCTTACAAGGTCAATTTTGGTTCTTTAATAGACTTAGCAATACATCTATTTGAAAGAAATTCTATCTTATATCCAATGTCACAAAGTTGACTTATATCTAAACTTAAATTTTCAATGTAAAGAACTTTATTAATAAATAAACTTGAATTTAAAGTAAAGTTACCTGACTTGAGTACCTTTAACTTGTCGTTGTTTCCGAATTACACTATTCCCATCTCTTTGAACTTGAGTGAGGTGAACATCTATTGGTTCCCGGTCATATATCTGGAGTATCCACTGTTCAATATCCATTCATGTTGAATTTTAGTGATTAAGTCGCTTGAGTTCGACTTGGCTATG
This sequence comes from Hedychium gardnerianum, assembly GCA_038050645.1. Taxonomy (NCBI): domain Eukaryota; kingdom Viridiplantae; phylum Streptophyta; class Magnoliopsida; order Zingiberales; family Zingiberaceae; genus Hedychium; species Hedychium gardnerianum. The sequence continues at coordinate 3,243,934 of JBBUKS010000029.1, forward strand.
AGAGCGGTGCAGCTAACTTGTTCTAATTCAGTTGACTCTTCATTTACTTCTCGTAGTTTTTCCCATAGCTCCTTTTCACTATTGAAAGATCCAACTTTCTCAAATTGTTCTTGAGTCAGACCACATTAGATGATTGTATTTGCTTTTGCATTAGTTTGGACCGTTTCCTTGATACTATTCGTCCATAAATTGAAACCACATAACTCACCATTTTGATTTCTTAGCAAGTCAACTCCATCTTGGATAATTGTCCAACTTTCAATATCATTCATGAAAAAGCATTCCATTCTTCTCTTCCAATAGGCAAAATTGTTGTCATCGAAAAAAGGAGGACGAATTGTGCTAAAAACCTTCCTGCAAAACCATAAGATAGAAATTTCTCCGAGATTTTCACAAATCTTAGATAAGTAACACAGAAAAAGAATAGCAAACAAGTGTTAAAGTTAATTAGGTCTAGGTCAGGGTAGGGGTTTGGTTTGGGTTACGCTTGGTTGTGATTAGGGTGAGAATTTGGCCTGGGCTTGGCTCGGATTAGGATTATTGTAGATTCTTAGTTAGGATTTGACCCGACTAGTAAATGCAAATTCGATCCTAGGTTACATTTAGGTTTTGCTTTGGGTAAGTCAAGTAAGTGTTTCTTAAACTAGCTTCCAAGTCATGGCGAGACACATGGGCACTACTTTGGACAACCACTTCCTAAGACAAAACTAATAGAAGAACCAACAAACTTAAGCAAACATAATACAACCCCATGGTCTAACTGATTTAGAATAGGATAAGTTAGCTTCAGCTAGTTCCACTTAACTAGATGCACTAGGTAGGATATGTCTTATCCAACCTAGACATGCACTTAACCAAATTTTTCTAGTGTACTATGAGCTTGACCCGCTCTAATATCAATTTGTAGGAATGTGTTAATGCTAGGGGAGATAGCGTTTAACAATTTTTAAGAGGCGATAGTAAATTTCTAAACCAACACAAAGTATGCAGTGGAAATAAATAAATAAATATTCTAAATTAACCAAACAGACTAAGCATGCACAATAAAATAATTTAAGATCTAATATAGCAGGATTAATAAAATGCAATACTTAAGATGACAAAATTAAGAAGATGTGCTAAGTAAGATCTATTATGGCAAGATTAAAAAGATTCAATAATCAAGATCTATTATGGCAAGATTAAGAAGATGCAATAACTAAGATCTATTATGGTAAGATTAAGAAGATGCTATAATTAAGATCTATTATGGCAAGATTAAGAAGATTCAATAACTAAATCTATTATGGCAAGATTAAGAAAATGCTATAATTAAAATAAAATGGAGTCTTATTAAAACTTTTCCTTTCCGGAAAGTTTCTCAAGGCGTCCCTTTTAACAAGAATCAGAAAAATTTAGCACAATAAAAGAAAATTATGACAACGTAAATAAAAGAAATTACAAGCTTGAGTTGCCATTGATCTTTAAGCACATGCGCAACACGTCAACACAAGGAAGCAAAAGCACAACAAAGAGAATGTCGAGAGAGAAGATTGTTGTTCCAAAGCACTGTCTCGAGCCTCCTTTTATAAAGCTCTATCGATGCTGACATGGCACTATTTCAGATGATTGGAAGTCCCTCCGGTCGCTTGGAGTATGATGACATAACTAGAAACTTTATCTTCATTGATAATGTTTCAACGAACTCTGATCGTCTGAACTACCTCAGGCGCCTAGAGCATGGTCAAATACCTATCTTGATCGTCTCCTCAGGATCGCTGGATCATGTTGTTGCCTAGAAGTTGCTTCGGTCACCCGGACTCCAAGGTTGCCTTGCTCCTTGCTTAGGTGGCCTGGAAGCTCTTGACTCCAACAATGGAGACTTATCCCCAGCCGATCGCCAAGATCTCATCCGGTCGCTGGGAATCATCAAGTAGCTCCTTGCAACATAAAGTTTGATAAGTATAAGTAGTAATACTCTAAATAGGTTTCGAAAAACACCCGTTGCTCGAAATCTTACTTATCTTTGCCTGTACCTCCATGACTTTGCTAGATGTTCAACTTTCAATTGACTCATCCGAACTTTTACCGTCAAGTTTTCAGCTCCTAACTGATTTCCTTAAACTTTCTTCACCTAGTTCCCAACCAATTATGTCTTGTTTAGTTCTCAACTAGGTACTTTTTATCTGATTCTCAGCAAAGCCTTCCACTACTTAATCTCACTAAGATTTTTCTCTATTTGATTTTCAATTAAGACTTTCATTGTTTTTGTTATTCGGTTCTCAACTAAGACTTTGTCATTTGTCAAATTACTTTCACATGCAAATTTGGCAACCTCGTCGGATCACAAATAAAGCTAATTTTAAATTTAATTATATATTAAAATATATCAATACAAATTAGCATCATGTTGATGACATTATGTTAAGAGCAGAATCAAAGTTGGAGCTGCATTGCACATAGCTGCACCAATATGGTATTGTGTTAATAGCAGCACTTAGGTGGTGCTTGTTTCTTCAATTAAGCACCAATATAAAAGCTTCGGCATCATTGTCAGTGTCTACATGCATTGGATTTAGTGATTACTGGATGCCTTTAAATTTGACATCATCAAGCGATCGTGCATCCCACAAAAGTATAGTATCGAGGGGTAAAAAGCAAATGCATTGAAAAAGTAATCTTCGGACTGATACTAATATATAAAATAGTGTCATCATAAAATAAAAATTAAATTTTGATTAGTAGTCATATTTTTATTTTTTTTTCATGTACTGATCACTATTCAGACTAAATAGATTAGTCCCGATGATTTACTCCTTTCGTGTTAATCCTGAAACGGACTGACAAGGGCACTGGGATGAGCGTTTTATTTTTTTGTCACCGTGAAACAAAGCGAGTCATCTGGACCCCGTTAATTCATACTTAAAATATTATTATCATAAAATTTAAAAATTAAATTTTAACTAATAACTAAATTTTTGTTTTTTTTATACATTGATCATTATTTAAATTAATAATTATTTATAATTTATTTTTTTTATATTAGTTTTAAAATAAATTGATGAAAATATTAGAAACGAAAACAAAGAGAGTTGATTAAAAGGACCCTTTGCTTAAAATATGTTTGATAACTAAAATTCTCACGGGAAATATTTCATCTTCTAAGGTCTCAAATTAATCTTCACCAAGACTGATGTGACATGATTCTTGGTCTACCCAATCACGGAGATCTAGTTCTTATGCATGTAGATGCTGCCTCCAATCAACTGTATTTGCAATATTTTCATAATTGTGATTGCACAAAGAAGGAACTAGAGAAATTGATTAGTAATTCAAATAGTCAACAAAATCCAGGAACTACATATTATATTGTCAGTTGCTCATTTTTTATTTTTTATTTATGTTTTTTCTACTAGAAGTAGTATATCTAGATTACCTATAATATATGATCTTAAAAACTTAGACAAATATAATTGTTGTGATGTAGTGTACAATTATATGGTCCCTGTATGGTTATATCTTTGAAACCCAAGCCAAAGGGCCTTGATACAACACAAACTAAACTCATGCTCAAGAGCTTCGCAACCCTGTTGGCTGTAAGCCATTTTTTCCCTATAAATCCTTGTGTTGCTTTACAAGCTCTAATGTCATTGCAAGTATAAATCCTTATGAACATATTTATATCATCAATTCACACCATCCTCATGTGTTGCCAAGAATACTCAGATGACCCGGGGCATAATCGATCCGGTAACCATACAGTAAAATTGCAACAAGAATACTCAGATGGAGGTGATTTGCTTCTGATGTAGGTTAAGTAAAAAAAGATGATAGACCTTCTTCATCCAGAGTAAATAATTATAAATTTGATTTAGCACAGTCAGAGTTGGTGTTGCTCGCATTGAATTCCCCACCAACTCTACATCCTAAATTTGTTGTAGGAGTAGAACAACTTACTAAAGAGGTTTTATGCCATTTATGCAAGAAGGACAAGTTATTGAAAACTTAACTACAAGCGTAGTGGAAGTCACTGAACACTTGCATACTAGTAACATTTCGAAAGATATTATAATCGAAGAGAAGGATAAAAAAAAAATACAAGAGCATCTTGATCGTTTGGAGGTGGTCACAAGAAATAATAAGACGGTGATTGTTGAAAAGGAAAATATCATCACTGAAAAAAATGTTAATTGAAAAGGATAAACTGATAGCTGAGTTTCAAAAATAAACTGCAGAACAAGGATGTAGACGAGCCCCTAGTCTTAGATCTAAATGCATGAAATAAATTTTAAAAATTGTAAAAACTTACAGTGATGTTGGGAGATCTTGTTCTTGGTGTTTGCTGTCGGAAGAGCAATTATAAGATTGAATCGCTCTTCAAAGTTCCACAAACCAAATCCCTAGATTGTGAATGTTCTTCTTCTTCTTGCAAAAACTTATCTCACAAAAATCTCTAACGATGCAGTAATTGCCTATATCTCCTCTCGCACCTTACCTTAGACGCAAGTCATCCCTTATATAATGCTGAATGCATTATTTGTAGATACTGCACTACGTGCAGTGAATGCACGACGTGCAGTCATTGCACGTTGTGTGCAGTAATTGCCTATATTTCTTATTCGTCCAAGTCAAGTTATAAAAATCAAATAAGAATCAAGTCACAAATATCATATTAGAACGATTTGTGCGATAATAAACATATTGAACGATTAATACTAAGAAAGTTGTTACACATACATATTCGTTCTTCCAAACAAATTGAAATCATAAACAACTTGCATTTACCCCAGATTGAATCTCTTACATCTATACGAGCATCTCTAATCTCTCATAATGACTATTATGTCGAGAGCATATTCAATATTTTCAATCATTACAATTATTCATAATCATATTTTATGTATTCAACAAAAAATGTAACTGGTCGACCAGTGAATAAATGCTAAAGATGTAAATCACTTTTAGTATTCCTTTTTAACTAAAATCTATTAATTCTGATCAGTCTCTTTCCTAGTTATTATTCATAGATCGAATCATCCATAATCAATAGGATACATGCAAAAGTTGTAGTTAGTGATTAGAACTTCAAGTAAATAGCTAAATAGTCACTCGGGGTAAAATTGAAATTAACTTATAATCTCAATGGTCTCACATAGCAAAGAAACAGGGATTCATTCTTCTACTATCCTTATTATCACTATAGCACATGTGATATGAATCATATACTACGATATTTTTCTCTTTACTAATAAAGAGTGCACGTTTTTCTCAATTTCAATACCTTATAAATTTTTTATCTAGACATTCCCAATGTTTAATCCTGAATTCAACTCATGAATTCAAATCTAGCCTCTAACATGTTCAATAAATGGTGGGTACATTTACTCTGATCATTATCAATTTACAAATGATCTCATCTTGATACAACAATCACGACGACCCCAACTTACAAGAATATCTTCATTCACAGCTTCATTAGTTGTCTTATAAGTAATGGTCTTACCTCTATTTATACTTAACAAATAGAGATGATTGTCCATGTGAGTGGATCAATCTCAACTTGTCAACATGCATACCAAGACTTTAACCAAAATGTAACAAAGACATATACACTTAATAAATCATGACATTTCACATTTCTTATTGTCTTTACAACATGTTACATTTTTCGAAGTCTCAAAGACTTCACATGCCCTTGAAAGGACTCTTTAGTCAATGGCTTAGTAAAAGGATCTGCAAGCATAACACGTGTAGGGATATACTCAAAATTTATCTTTTTCTTGTCAACTATATCCCTTACAAAATTATACTTAATTTCTATATGTTTACCCTTGCTGTGATATTTGGGATCCTTCAAAAAAGTTATAATAGCTTGATTATCACAATACACTGTAACAGGACTCCCATTGTCCTCAACAATCTTCAAATGCTTCAAGAACCTTCTCAACCAAATAGCTTCTTGTACAGCTACTACACAAGTCACATACTCAACTTCCATTATCGACAGCACTACACAAGCATATTTCTTGTTGTTCAATGAGATGACGCCACCATTCAGCAAGAAAGTATAGCCGAATGTGAATTTTCTATCATCAAGTCTCCTGCCCAATCTGCATCTGTATAGTCCTTCAGACTCATCTTAGATCCTTAGAAACAGAGACAATAATCTGTTATCCCTTTGAGATATCTAAATATTCTCTTCACCGCTTTCCAGTGTATTAATCTTAGGTTTGACTGGAACAAGCTAACTAAGCCAACAGCATAGCTGATATCAGGACGTGTACACAACATAGTATACATCAAACTATCAATGGCACTGGCATATGGTTTTTTCTTCATGTCGACTATTTCTTCAGGAGTCTTGGAATACACATTTTTGCTCAAAATAGTACCTCTCACTACATGTGTTTATTCAATATTGCAATCTGACATATTAAAGTGTTGTAGCACCTTAGTGATATAAGTCTCTTAAGATAAATCCAAAAGTTTTTTTGATCGATCTCTTAAGATGTACTCAGCTTCTCCCATATCTATTATGTCAAATTGTGATGAAAGTCATGATTTGACTTCTATCACAAACTTTATGTTATTTCCAGCTATTAACATATCATCAACATATAATGATAAGATGATGAACTTTCCTTTTTTCCTTTCTCAAGTAAACACAATGATCCTCATTGATCATCTCAAAATCATAAGATAAAATGACTTTATTAAATCTTATGTTCCATTGTCTTGATGCTTGCTTTAGCCCATATATAAATTTTTTAAGTTTACATACTTTATTCTCTTGGCCTTTAGCAATATAACCATCTGGCTATGTCATATAGATTTCCTCGTCAAGATTACCATTAAGGAAAGTTGTTTTTATATCCATCTGATGTAATTCTAAGTCAAAATGTGCTATAATAACTAAAATGACATGAATTGACACAAACTTCAAAACAGGGAAAAATACCTCTTCAAAATCAACATTCTCCATTTGGATATATCCTTTTGCAACCAAACGAGCTTTGTATCGATTAATCGATCCATCTGCTTTTCTTTTAATTTTGAGAATTCACTTGTTCCCAATAGCCCTTCGGCCCGGAGGAAGATTGACTAAATCCCAAACTTGATTCTTTTTCATAGACTTTATTTCCTCATCCATTATAATTTTCCATTTTTCTCTAACTGAGCATCTTAATGCTTCCTCAATCATTTGAGCTTCCTAATCATTAACTAGGAGTATCATTAATGCATCATCCTCAATATCAAACATTCTCCGAGGAATAATCTGACGACTACTTCTTCGTAGGTTGGATTATTGAGAAATCATTTTATTAATTGAGAAATCACTCCCACTGGGTTGACTAGATTTAGACATCTCTTGTAATACCTCATCCATTGATAAATGAATATTATTCTCCTCCTCTATTACAAATAGAGGAATTGTCTTATCAACTTCACCTCTTGTTGGGAACTCAGTTTCAAGAAAAATAGCCTCTCTCGACTCTATTTTGGAGATGATTCCATGTTGTCGCTCTCCAATAAAAACATAACCCTTGGAGATATCAGAATACCTTATAAAGATACACTTTTTACCCCTAGGTATTAGTTTTTCATATTTGTGAGTTTTATCATGAACATAGGCGGCTGACCCCAGGGTCTCAGATTGCTCAAATTTGGTTTTCTGCCTGTCCAGCGTTCATATGGAGTAGATGGAACTGACTTTGAAGGCACTCGGTTAAGTATATAGGTTGCTGCTAATAACACATCTCCCTAATAAGAAATTGGCAAATTAGCTTGAGCCATTATAGACCTAACCATCTCTAGAAGAGTTCTATTTCTTCTTTCAGCAACCCTATTTTGCTGTGGAGTTCCTGTGATTGTTAGCTGTCTAATAATCTCTTTATTATTATATATTATCTTGAACTGATCAGACAAATATTCACCTTCATGATCAGTGCATAAGGTTTTAATCTTATGATCCAATTGATTCTCAACTTCGTTCAAATAACATTTAAAACAATCTAATGCTTTATATTTATGAGAAATCAAATACACATGACCAAAATATGTGAAGTCATCAATAAATGTAATGAAATAGGAATCTCCATGTCTAGCCTTCACATTTATCGGACCACAAATATCCGAATAAATTAATTACAATGATAATTCAACTCTTATAGCCTTACCAAATGGTTTCCTAGTTGCTTTTCTAACAAGACAATGCTCACATATAGACAAGTTAACCTTAGCAAGAGTGTCCAACAGACTCTCTTTAGCTAATCTGTTCATTCATTCTTGTCCTATATGTCCTAATCTAGCATGTCAAATTTCATCATTAATTTCTACATTACTAGTAAGAGCAATGTTTGAAAAATAACTATTAATACCATAATTAATATCTGGTTCTACATCAAGAATCATAAAATCATTCGATACATAATCATATCTAATTAACACAGAGTTAATTTTAAGTTCTACACTACGAGTGTAAAAGTTTATACAATAACCCAAATCAAGAAGACTTGTAACGGAAATCAGATTCTGTCAAATCTTAGAAGCATAAAGGACATCATGTAGAAGCAATGTACGTCCACCATGTAGGTTGAGTTTGCAAATGTCAACTCCTTTGACTTCAATCCTTACATTGTTTCCCACATATATCCATTTGTTACTAGCTGATACTCGACGGTACTCCACGTAGGTAGCTCGATCACTAGCTACATGGTTCGTTGCTCCTGAATCTATAATCCACAAAGGATAAGAATCAACTAACAACACTAAACTAGCAACATAATGCTCATGAAAAGAAGATAAATATGGATCTATCTTTTTTGGCTCAGTATAATCCAGAGTAAAATGACCCTTCTTGCCACAATTATAGCAAGTCAACTTGCTTTTAGGTTTATGTCTATTCTTCTTTCCGTTAAAATTCTTCTTGATTGGGCCTTGCCCAGTAGCAGCACTAGCTTCTTTACCCTTTCTCTTTCCTTTCTTGAACCATCTTTTCTTTTTCTTGGATCCAGATGCTCTAATAGAACCTTGAGCTACTAAAGCTTGTCCAAAAATCCTTGCGAATTCAATTCTCTCTGTCTCAAGTTCAACATGGCATGAGATACCAGTGAAAGTCTTGATACTTTTACTATGTGTTAGATTTTGTTTCATTGTCTCCCAAGAATTGGGAAGGGAATTGACTACTTCTTGAACCTATTGTTCGTCAGTCAACTCATGACCAGCAATTTTTAACTCCTGAATCATATTCGTCATTTTCCTCAAATGATGGGCCATGGAAACATTCAGGCGCTTCTTACAACTGTCAAACTTAATTGTCAGCTGACAAAACTTGCTCAAGCTAATTCCACTATATTTCTCTCTCAGGGCAATCCAGACTGCATGAGCTGATGGTAATGACTCATATTCAAATACTAGGTCGTCTACCATTGAACTAATTAATATCCCCT
>JBBUKS010000029.1:3253461-3302735 GCA_038050645.1 Hedychium gardnerianum
ATTAATAGAACTAGATGAAAAATTAGAAAACTTACCTTGTTTGCGAAACGATGAAAATGATAGAAGAAATCAATTAACAAATGAGGAGCTGATGATCATAAGCAAAAGATGCCTCAAATTAATGGTGGATGCTTCATTAATAGAGTTGAAAGGTAATCGGGAAGTCATGCATTATTGACATTCGACAATAGGCTGAAAAAAAACAAGATGTGATAGTGATGTTGTTTTTTTCTTTTCAATACAAACAAAACATTTGAATGAAAGGAAAGTTCATTAAAAATGGAATCCAATGCTTCTCATCAATTAATCAAACGCAAAATGGAATGAAACCAATTAATCAATATGTCCAACCCGTTCTGGCCGTTCCAGTCGTTATAATGCCGAAGAACGGCGTCCCAAAGTAAGCCACGTTTTACGTCGGAACTTTGAAACGGCGGGAGGCATTTCCGTTCCGGAATGCCCATTCCTGTCTTTCCGTGATCGTTCCGGCGAACCATGATGATGAGCATTATGTTTGTGAAGTGGCTGGCGATGTTGCGGCGCATATGCCGATGAGCCAACGGGGCTGAAGCAGCTAGCTAGCCCTACTTGAAGGTGCCATCGGTGGGATCAAGGTTGCTCCGGCGATATCAATGAGAGGGAGGCCAATGCTTAAGGTATTAACGGAGTGGAAAAACAAAGTAGTAGTGAGGTTAAGTTTGGAGAGGACGTAGAGGAGCAGATTGGCCCATTTATACATTGAATACATTTATCCCTTCAAAAATACGTAGAATATTTTTTTTTAAAAAAATATCTTTTTTATCTATATATATTGTAAAAAAAGCCTCTTTTTAAATATTTATTAAAATAATAGACCATTTATAATTTGTATGAAGTAGCTGTAGAAAGAAATTTCAATGTGGTTTTATTTTCTATAAAGTAATTTAAAGGTGGAGAGTAGATGAGTATTATTTTTATAATTGTTTTTTTAAAAGTATTCTTTTAATGATATAAATAAAAAAGATACTATTTTGATTTTCTATTAATACATATTCTTACTAGATTATATTTTAATTGAGACTCTTTAAATTAAAAAAAAAATGCAATATGACCCTATTATGATTATTATGGCATGCATCTAATTAACTTCGAGATATACTATTTAGATAAATTATTTTACACCTAAACGATGAAGATGATAATTCAAAATAATAATTTGATGTACCACTAGGATGGTTTTTTAGTTGAAATCATGTATTTAATTTATGTTGACTAATTTTGAGGATGATCAATTTGGTCTCATAAAAATTTTTCACCGACTAATAAAGTAAATTAGAAAGCGCTCGTAATGGGTGATCCATCAACCCAGTATTCTTAGGTCAACCGTTTATTAAAGAAAATTTATTCGTTAATTTGTCGAAGTTAAGATTTGTTACTTAAATACTTAAAAAATTGAGAAGGTTGTTCTATTACTCGAGGTATTTAATAAATATGTTATATAAATTGAGCTGAGTTAATTATCAATCAGAGAAAAGATCATCTATCTAATAAATATATATTAGAGCGATCGTGGGTGACATCGACGTGGGTGACATCGACCTGATGCGACATTGTGGAAAATCTTGTAATCTTTCTTCCTTCGCGTCGGGATTTTTTTTGCTCTTTCTCTTCCTTCGCTCACCCCGATACTCCATCTTTCCCTAAAACTAAAGCCCTCGCCACCTCTTCGCGTCTCTTCCGCTCCTCTCTTCCCCGGTTCCCTAAATCCTAAACCCCACACTGCTCGCGTCACCTCTTCGGGGATCCCTCGCTATCGCTACTCATTCCCATGCCGCCTCTCCGAGGATTCCTCGCTGTCGCCGTTCGTTCCCTTCCTCGCTACTTTCGCTTCCTTAAATATGTGTAGCTGTAAAATTTGATAAATAATACTCTTGGGTTTACAAGAGATGACTTTCCATCTCTTGTAAACCCAAGAGTAAAATTAAAATAATTATCTCATTGACATTATAACTCTTTTTCACTATGATAGTATATATGAATCGAGCTAATAAATTTAATAAAAATGGTAAGAAAGAAGCTTATTGATGTTAAGCATGTGAACATGCATTGAATATGAAATAATTATTAGGACCGTGTGAATTAGAAGGGTGAATAACTTTGATCGCTTCATCTCGATTATATGCTCATCGCTCGACGTCATATGCACAACACCAAGATTTTATGCAGCCTCTCAAGGCGACTACTCCAAGACCTAGTCCTAGCGATCTATCACTACTAACCTTCTCATTCTCGGATACCTTTCAGAGACGGAGAAACCTCTTACAACACATGTTGTTTACAATCAACACAAAGAAACAAATACAATGAAAGCAAAACACTTTACAAATTGAGAAAATTTTGCTTTGGATGCTTTGTTGTCACTTTAGATTGTCTTTTGATGGTAGAGAATGCAGTAACATTTCGTCTTCAAACCCTTAAGAACTGGCACCTCCAATTTGCCTCAAAAACCTCTTTTATATGCTATTGTTCGGAATGATTCCCATCTAACAATCGTCGATTGATAGCCTTCACCAATCAATTGCTTTGCTGTAATTCGATTGTTGACACCTACAATGACTCTTTCTATGTTGTTTGATCACCATCAATTGATTGCTTAGACATAACAATTGATTGCTAGCCACTAGTTAAACTGGCCAATCGATTTGGGAGCGTCCTGTTCATTTAAACTGATTTAACAATCTATTGTTATCACCCAACAATTGATTGGTAGCATTACATGTGCAATCCAATCCAAGCTCGAGTGGGTTGCCGCCAACTATCGTGTCCCGATTTCGAGTTGGTTGAGGTCATGGTTGAACACTCAAGCTCGAGCTCGAGTGGGTCATGGCTAACTGCCAATGCCCGAGCCCAAGATCGAGCTCGAGTAGGTTGGGCCGATTGTCATGTCCTGACCCTGAGTTGGCCACAACTGACTGTCGTGTGTCGACCCCGAGTGTGTCGCGGTCAACTGCCATGTCCTGAGCCCGAATGGGTGCAGCTCGATTATCGTGTCCCAACTTTAAGTCTCAAGCTCAGGTGGATTCCTGAGTGCCAACTCGACCGAACATTGACTTTCGAGCCCGAGTGAGTCCGCAAGGTCCAACTTGGCTGAACATCAACTATCGAGCCTAAGTGGGTTCTCAAGTTCCTACTTGGTCAATACCTTGCCTGAGCAGCCCGAGCACTCCTAACCCATTTTCGTTCGTCTGAACCTCCTGACCCTGAATTCGGGGTTTAGGGTTTTCTAGTCAATTGCTATTACCTAGCAATTGACTGCTAGCCCTATTTTTTCCTTTTAAGGTCAAATTATCATTTTGCCTAATATCCGATTGACCTCAACCTACTAGGGTTTTCCTTTGCCCAGCATCCGGTCCACCTTGACCCACTAGAATTTTTGCTTACCAACATCCAATCAATCCTGATTTGTCGGGACTTTACGCGCCTAGCATCCAGTCACCTTTGGCCTATCAGGACTTCCTTTGCCCATGTACAACATCTGATCTTCCTTGACCTGTTTAGACTTCTACACTCACCTAACATTCGATCCTCTATGACCTATTAGGACTTTTCATACTAGCCTAACATCCAATCCTTCTCGACATGTTAGGTCTTTTATCCACATGCCAAGTGTCTGATCTTTCATGGTCCACATGGTCTTCATCCATCTCACACCAAGTGTATGATCAACCTTGACCAACTTAGACTTTGCTTCTTATGCTAAGTGTCTAGTCCTCCATGACCTACTTGGACTTTCTTCTTGTCAACTCTCTCTTTAAACTTCCGATCATCAAGTGTCAGGTCAATCATGACCCATTTGAACTTTCCGTCTCTTGCCAACTCCGTGTTGGATTTTCGATCGCCAATGTTTGATCAATTGTGACCCACTTGGACTTTTCATATCTTGTCAAGTATCCGATCAACCATGACCTACTTGACTTTTCTCTCAACCAACTTAACATATTGATCAACTGTCTAGTATCCAGTTAACCTTGACCAATTTAACGTCTCACTCGACTAACTAACATATTGATCAAACATCAAAACTCCAATTGAGTTAACTCGAGCTTGGTCAACCTGATCAACCTTGACTAGAGGTCGATTGCACCAACATAAAGAAAGCATCGACTATAAAGAGACTTTCTCACTGGTTTCATCGAAAAACTCTTTCAGGATTATAATGACTTTGGTAATGCATTTTGATCTTGAGATGCATCAGATGGATGTAAAGACTGTCTTCCTCAATGGTGACATTGATGAAGAGATTTATATGGTGCAACCAAAAATCTTTGAATTAGAAGATTCAAAGAATATGGTATGCAAACTTAAGAAATCCATCTATGGGCTCAAGTAAGCATCTCAACAATGGTATTTTAAATTTCATCAAGTGATCATCTTATTCAGTTTTGAGATGAATTTGGTTGATGATTGTATATATCATAAGTTTTGTGGGAGAAAGTATATTTTCCTGGTCTTATATGTTGATGATATTTTAGTTGGCTACAATGATATAGGCTTATTATACGAAACCAAAAGATTTCTAGCAAGCAGTTTTAAGATGAAAAATCTTGGAGATGCCTCTTTCGTGTTAGGTATACAAATACACCGAGATCACTTTCAGAGTACTCTGGCATTATCACAAAAGAGCTATATCGAAAAAGTCCTCAAAATGTATGACATGCAAAATTATAAACCAAGTTATACCTCTGTGTCTAAGGGAGACAAATTTAGTCTCGATTAGTGCTCTAAGAATGACTTTAAGGGAAAATAAATGCAGAAGATTCCTAATGCGTCAATAGTATGAAGTTTAATGTATGCTTAGGTTTGTGCTTGTCTGGACATTGCATACATTATTGGGATATTAGGTAGATATTTGAGAAATCCAAGTTCAGACCATTAGAAAGCAGCCAAGCGGGTCTTCAGGTATCGACAAAAATAAAGGATTGCATGTTCACCTATTAGAGGTCAGATCAACTTGAGATCGTTGGATATACTGACTATGATTTTGTTGGATGCCATGATAGCAAGAAATCTACATCAGATTACATCTACTTGTTAGCTGGAGGAACTATCTCCTAGAAGTGTGTGAAACAATCTCTTGTAGCCTCTTCTACTAAGGAAACAAAGTTCAAAGCATGTTATTAGGCGTCCAATCATGAAATATGGTTGCAAAATTTTGTTATGAGGTTGCACATAGTAGATGGTATTGATAGACCACTTAAGTTATTTTGTGACAATAAATCAATAGTTCTATATTCCAACAACAATAAGAGCTTGACGAAGTCAAAGCATATAGACATAAAGTTCTTGATTGTGAAGAAAAGAGTTCAGAGTGGATAGTTGTCCATAAAGCATATTGGAACAACCTCCATGATTGCGGATCCGCTTACTAAAGGAGTGTCACCCAAGGAGTTTCATGAGCACACTACTCATATGGGTGTCATGTATTTGGATGATATTTAGTTTTTGTGGGAGTTTGTAATGCTTTTATGTTATCGACAAACTTTGGTTACTTCAGTTTGTTATGTTTTGAGGTTGATTTCTATAGAAATAAAATTCTGGTTTGGTTTACACGCTCTAACTTTAATTTATGGTTTGATCTCACTAAGGTTTAAGGTGGACTAGTAGAAAATAGGCATGTTATGATCATATTACATGGAAATCCCTTGTTACATATCCATATAATGATTCATGCCATTCGGTTGTGTTGACATATATTGCCATTGAAGGTTGAGTTATGATAGATGTAATAAATACTGCTTCGATCCCATTTTGATATGATTGATGGACCGGATTGGTTATAAACATAATTATAAGATTACACGTATAGTCCAAGTGAGAGATTTTTTTATCATTAATCTAATGTTGGATTTATATGTAAAATAATTATGTATTGCAGACTATCATATTCGATTAAACCCAATTGAAGGTGATCAATTATGATTTTGAATATTTTAATTTTACTATATCTAATAAGGTATGACCTTTTGCGTAGAGTGTTGGTACAATAATGCCCCGGATGAGAATTTTCAATGATTGATAATTATTTAAGTTTAGATTAATAAGTTGGATCTCATTTGAGTTACGAGTGTGCAGAATAAGAGAAGTCCAAGAAGGTCAAGAGTTTGTTCTTGGAAATTCTGAGACGAAGTGCTGATGTTTTTCTGGATCAACAAGAGGCTATTACAAGCAACAAGAAACTTCCAAAGTATGATTTCATTTTTAAAGTCATTCTTGCTTTAATTTGCATTTGTATATGTTTTCTTGTTGTGTTCTTGTAAGAACAAGGTTGTAAAAGGATTTTCTGCCTCTGGAAGGTTTCTGAGAAGGAGGAACTTCACAATGGAGGGAGATCACTAGGAGTAGACCTTGGATTAGTCTCTCAATAGGAGTAGGCCTTGTATTAGTTGCCTAAGAGATGAATACTAAGTAAATCCTGGAGTTGTGGATGTGGCATTGGTATTAATTCAAGTTTTCGCTGCGCATTCAAATGACGAGCACAAGATCAAGATGAGAATCGATCAGAGCTATTCACCACCCTAGCTCGCACGGGTCCTAACAAGCCATCTGTGAATGATTTTATTTTCTATCCTGTGTTGCTTGATCTATTGCCCTCACCCTTTGAGCACATCTCCATTTCTTTTACATATGAGCATTTCTATCACATACCTTGTCTAGATGGACCTAACGCTTCCATTTCTACTTTTTCCGATCTTAAGATATCAGTACAGGACAATGCTCTCTATAACATTGTTGTCAACTATATTCTCCCCATAGTGGTATGATTCCACCTTCTCATCTCTTTATGCTATATGCATTTCTTCATACTTTTGACATCAATGTGACATTAAACATGTTTCATTGCATCATTCATTACATTAAACCAGTCCAGGGCACTGTTCACATGCCTTTGGAAGCATTATCATGGAGTGGTTGATATTCTTGGGCATCGATGTTTTCCGCTGCAAGCTACAGCCGATGACATCCAAACATGCTAGAATTACAGTACAGTCATTCTCTTTGGCCAAAATGGAGCCAAAAGGTGGTTGTGTGAGGTGGATAGATGGTCATTAGTTAGGTGAGGGACCAAGACGACAACTCAGAAGTGAGGGACTGGTACTAGGTTCCATCGCCGCCAAGGATCCTACAGCGGTTGATCAAGAGGATGACGATGAGCCTAATTTTGACAATCAAATTGATGACCTTCAGTCTCAAGTTTTTGAGCTTTAGGAGGTTATGGATACATGATTTGAGGAGTTGCGTCTGGATCATGATTTTCAAATGGTTGAGATACGTACTCATTTTGAGAGCATTGAACGACGTTAGATTGACATCCAGACGAGCTTTGCTTCCTTGCATGATTTGATGCGCTCGTGGACTATAGGTCCTCCTCCTCAACCACCTCCTCCAATGGATGTTAATCCTCTAGTGGTTGATGATATCGTGTCACACATTTTTGATCTAGACTAGGAGTTGGATGTTGTTTGCTTGATTTTATGTATTCTAGTCTGACTTTTGATATGATGTACCTGACTACTATTGCCTCGTTGTAGACACATTTTGTATGCTTGACTTTAGTTTTATCTGATGCTCTAGTTTTTGTTATTCATTTGTGATACATTGTTGTTGTTATCATTATGAGTTTATTTGTTGACGGGGAATGCTCCGTTGTTGATTATTTGGTTGTAACATATAGAGGTGTCCCCTATCGTTGCATAAGTTAAGGGGGAGTGCCCCATTATTGATTGATTGATTATTTTTGTGACATGTAGGGATGTACCCTATCATCGCATAAATTAAGGGGGAGTGTCCTATCCTTCAGTATGTGTTTGTGCTTATAAATTATAGGTGTGTGTCTTATATTTTTAAAAATGCATATATTAAGGGGGAGTGTCCCGTCATTGTCATGTTATTCATCTCTTAGTATTAGCTTCATTTTGATATTTGGTAAATGGGGAGGAAAAAATGCATTTAAGTTTATTCTTATTAGGTTGATATTATGACATGATCTTGTTGGTTTCATGCTTATTATCTTAATATCATGACATGATCTTGTTATTTAATAATTGCTGAAAATGTTGATATTATAATTATTGATATTTTATGTTGGAAATTAGCCTAAATTTAAATAGATTGTCAAACATCAAAAAGGGGGAGATTGTTGGT
The DNA here is from genome assembly GCA_038050645.1 of Hedychium gardnerianum. NCBI lineage: Eukaryota > Viridiplantae > Streptophyta > Magnoliopsida > Zingiberales > Zingiberaceae > Hedychium > Hedychium gardnerianum. The sequence goes on from JBBUKS010000029.1 coordinate 3,261,643, forward strand.
GCAATCATGCCCCAAATGAGAAGTTTCAATAATTGACAAATATTTAAATTTAGATTAATAGGTTGGATCTCACGTGAGTTACGAGTGTGCAGGATAAGATAAGTTTAAGAAGGTCAAGAGTCGATTCTTGGAGATTCTGAGGTGAAGTGTTAGGCATTTTCGGATCAACAAGAGGTTATTTCAAATAACAAGAATGCATCCAAAGCAAGGTTTCATTTGTAAAGTCATTCTTGCTTTAATTTGCATTTGCATTTGTTTCTTGTGTTTTTGTAAGAACAAGGTTGTAAGAGGTTTATTCACCTCCGGAAGGTTTCCCAGAAGGAGGAAGTTTATAGTGGATGGAGATCACTAGGAGTGGGCCTTGGATTAGTTGCCTAAGAGGTGAATACCAATTAAATCCTGGAGTTGTGGCATTAGACCCGACCGTGGTTCGAAACCGACGGTTCGATAGTTCGGAACCACCGGTTCGACGGTTCATGAGGGTTTGACCCTTAACCTTAACCGTCCAAGACGGTTACAATTCACGGTTCGGAACTATCGATTCATGGTTTGTGCACGATTCATCACGGTTCGTCATAATTCAAGATTATTATATTAAAAAAAATTATAAATCATAAATTCATAAAATCGTTGATCCCACATTAGACCATGATTATTAAGAATAATCATATAGCGAAGAAAAACTATTAATTAATTTACAAACAAATGATTATAAATTAATTAACAAATGAATAAACACATCTCGTATTCTTTTTCTAATTATTAAGAATAACAATATAATAAAAGAAAATTAATAATTAATAATTAATACATGAAAATCGTAGTAGTTGTAGTCTAGTTGCTTAGGATACCCAGTTTTCTTATGGAAGTCTTGAGTTCAAGACCCAACACCAACACATTTATATATTAAAAAACAATATGAGATTTCAAAAGGACCTAATTTTTGACTTGAAATCAGGATTCGTTTGTGCTCACGAGCGTAGAATTTGAAATTTTATGTTTATTATCAAGAAACTCGTAACCGCTAAGTTTTGAGTTCAAATTTCACCATTTATGTCCTTTTCGGGGTCTTTTTGTTATTTTTAGTAACTTTCATTTTTATGATATTTAGGATAATTTTAATATTTTTAATATTTGTGGGTTATGGTTTGTCTATATTAGTATCCTGTTATATTAATTTATTTCTATTAATAAATTTTCTTTTCTGATAGAATTTATTTTCTTTTTTTACAAGATTGGAATTGAGATTCATATATTAGGATTTCTTTCCTTTCTTTAATCTTAGGGTTTATAGTCTATATAAATGCATGTTTAGGTTGTAAGAAGATTTATCCTCCACTATTAAAAAAGTTTCTTATTAATTTGGCAAATAGCGATTTCTCCTTGTTTTATTTGGGTTCTCTTTTTACCTTCTCCTCAATTTTTTCTTCTCGATTATAGCCCACAGGATAATCGCTATTCAACCCGTCGTCGCCCGATGTAACCCGACAAGGTGTCGGGCCGGTTATGATTTCTGACCCAAAATCGAGTCAACGGGCACCTAGCCCGTTAACCCAATTACGATCGGGTTAAGTTCGGACCCGATTATGTGGCGTCGGTATTGATTCAAGTTTCTGCTGCACATTCAAATAATGAGCACAAGATCAAGACGTGAAGCGGAGCTATTCACCTCCCTCTAATTTGTATGAGTCCTAACATAGAGATCGAACGAGTAATTTTTATTTTAATGATGGGCTAAAATAAAAAATATTAAAAGGATAACCTTAATCCTATAAATAAGATGTTATGGTCCAGTTCACACGATTATTTTTTTTGGATGAGTCAATTTTGAATCGTCACCTATTTTCTTCATTATTTAATAATCAAAAAGAGTGTTGAAGAGAACTCTAAAAGGGATTATCAGGGAATCGTGTTGACCAAATCACACAATTTTAGAAGGTAAAAGGCATTATAAATTCAGGTACATTTCCACACTTTTATCTTTACAATTTATAATAATTAAACATGTATGATTCAATATTTATATTTGATGTTTATTGTAAAAGAATAATTATATTTTTGTTATTACAACAGTAGTCTTTTTATTAGTTAAAAAAGATTACGTATAACTTTATCGCATAATTTCAAAAAAAAAAAAGAGATAATATATATACAACGATTTTTCAATTCAATACTATGATAAACCTAAATCAAATACATACTTTGAAGAAAATATCTAAATATTAAGTCTCTGTACAATTAAGAGGGATCTATTATTAATCTCTAAAAAAATTAATTACTTCGCCTAACTAGCTCTGTTTACTCATAAATTGAGGAAGGAAAGGAATCAAAGATGAAAAACAATCTCTAGAGAAAAGGAAGAAAAAATAAAAAAATAAAATTCTAAAGAAAGGAAGAGAAAAAAGCGAAAGAGGTGGGAAAGAAAGGAGTTTGTGCCTCGGTTGCCCTACCGACAAACTAAGGGTAAGGGGAGAGAAGCTTATGGAAAGATCACGTGAGGAGGGTGAGGAGCTTACCAATAGATCGTGTGAGGAGGGAGAGGAGCTTACTGAAAAATCTTGTAAAGAGGGAGAGGAGATCGAAGATAAGGAATTGGAAAAGTTAATTAGATTGGGAAAGAAGTAAATAACTTCTTCGTCAGATTATATTATAATCAACTCATTCTTCCAATATCCTCAGGGATTGGCAGAAAAATATGGCCTTAGTTCTCCTATTTTTCAAGACAAAGACTTAGATGAGGAGGTTCGAGGCAATTTCGACCTAATGTATCACCAATATATACCATAAACTTTCAGTAATTTAATATCTGACCAAAAAACTTGTCTTCATGAATGAAATTTAAAAGAAGGCACAGATAATATCCCATGCTTTATCTATGGATTTTAACCTTCAATTATTAAACGAGGAACTTGTAACCTTTGTAAGAAGTAAAGCTGCAATCTTTGTTTAGAAGCCATTTTTCATGTCACAATCCCTACAATTCATATTGTTAAAAGAAGCATGAGAAATGTTTTACTTGAAATAAGAGTTTTCATACTTGAAACTAGACTGAATGTATTGGAAGCTGAACTAATACAACTCCAACTCCTTACAACTCTTATGCCTAGTTTAGACAAAGGTAAGGGTATTATTCTCATGGACGAAACCAACAATACAAATTTAGTATTTATCAAAACACCAAGCATCTGTAATACTAGTCACTCCATAGATATACGCATCCAATGTTCTTTAAATATGCAAGGACATGAACTAACTTTACATGTTTCCTAGATAATGGAGTCACTACCTCTACTATTGATGAAGTCATTTTACTTTCTGTTTTACCTAGTACCTTTATAAAACAGACCTATACACCACTAGTTAGTATTAAATTTGACGGACAATGACTTTCTTGTCATAAATTTGTCAAGAATGTACAAATTCGTTTTTACACAAATTGTGGTACTTTTAGTGCTCCAATTAGCCTTAATCAATTATGGGTCAGACCATTACCTCATAAGAATATCCATTTAATCCTTGGTCTTATTTTTTTACTTACCTGAGAGGGCTTTACTATTAACCAAAGACTATGCAGTCTTTCTCTCTACTCCAGTTATATCCCCTATTCTCTCTAACTATCCATTAGAAGTTAGCACTATCAAGTGTGGTGAGTCCAAAACTGATTCTATTATTTCAACCCTGACTTTAGCTCCAACCGAGACCACCTGTCCATGTAAAATCAAAGGGTCTTGTAAAAAGAGCATGTCAATTACAATCGAAAAACTAGAGTTACTTGGCTATACCAGTCTTGAGGAATTAGACGAAACTTTGAATGAAGACAATATGGTTCCTCAAGATTTTCTGAATCCAACATACTTATTAAATTTAATCAAAACCTAAGATGACTTAGACTCTTGATCTCTAAGCTAGAGAAATTAGAAATCCTAGGAGAAAATCCCATCAAATTCTAGGAAAGAGATAAAATATACTATAAATTAAATATTATTAATCCCGATCTTACTATTAAAGCACAAAATTTGAAGTATACCAATTGAAAAAAAGAAGAATGTAAAATGCATATTATCCAACTATTACAACTATGTGTTATCCAACGATCAGACATAAGACATAGTGTTGGTACAGTTTGCACTGATAGTCTAACCCAGGGTTTTGATATATAACAATAGGTTAAAGTTAGACTCTTGTTATCTAATCTCTTGAGCTAAGTGTACAGGCTAACTAAACTTGACGAATCTAGAGGGTCAGACACCAGGCTGAAGTCCAATCGGGTCAGGGAGGACCAGACGATTGACGAGAAGTTCAACTGGGTTAGAGAGGACCTGACAACTGACAGAAAGTCCAGTCAGGTCGGGGAGGATCAGACGACTGACTGAAGTCCAAATGTGAGATTGGAAACCCTGATGGGTCAGGAGACGCCAAGAAAGAAAGTCGAAAAATGATAAGTGTTAAATATGACAAATAAAAATAATAAAATAATAGGTGTTAATCGAGAAATAAGCCTATAATTTTTTTGAGATTTTTTTTGGATTTAATCGGAGCTAATATGACGAGTTTAAGGGGATATAGATATTAGACTTTTAGAAAGCCTGTTTGAAATATCAATTAAGTGGGAGTTGATTATTTTCATTAACCTAAGACTATAAATTCTAACCGAAGGTTATAATTAAAACCTAAGTTACTCCTCCCCAAAAATCGCCGCCCCCTTCTCATCTCCCGATCTCCCCTACTGCCAACGTCGCCGAGCTCTCCCTCAGCCGTCGCCACCGCCTCGTTGCCGCCGACGCTGCCCTTAGCTTAGGCCACTACAGTCGTAGGTCACTGCTGTCGTGCCGTAACTGTTGCTATCAGCCGCAGCTGTGCAGCCGCCGGGTGTCTTCACGATCGGCTGCAAGCAGCCCTATCTCCCGAATTCCAGCCGCCGACCTTCAACCACTACCGCCCCTTCTCCCTTTCTCCCTTAGCCATCGCAGACTAGCCTCCAGTCTCCAGTCGTTGTTTCCTGCTGCAGTCGAGACGCGGACATCACTGCTTGTCACCGACCGCCGCTGACCACAACCACAGCCACCGCCCGAGCCCTAGCCAGCCGTCGTTGTCCTCCTCAGCGGTGCCAAGTCCGACCAATTTCTATCCTGATGCCTAGGTCAGATCCGACATCGACCCTCTGACCACTTGCAACAACCCTCTAACCACCCCTACCCTATCGATTCTGACTCGAGCCACGCCGGTTGTCTGCTCGTGGATCGTCGGCCACCATTGCCCCTCGCAGTCGCCATATCTGACCATCACTGGTCACCTAGGTCAGATCTGACCCTATGGCCACCGGAGCCGCCTCTTCTATTGTCTCACCTCTGCTCCAGCCACCATGCTGCTAGCCGCAGCCATCGTCGGCCACTAAATTGGTCAGATTTCTTGTTGGTGCTACTGTTCCGTCCAGCCAACCACTGCTATAATACTATTCCGACCACCCAATCCTCACCTCCAGCCACCAATAGAGGTATAAGATGAGTGGTAAAATTCTGATTTGGGTTGTCAGTTTGTGCTTGCTTGGTTGTACCTTGAGTTCTTGGATTGAATTTTTAGGGGTAATTCATATGGGTTGAGATTTTAGTTTGTGTAGCTATGTTGTTCTTGCATAGATTTAATTTTGGGTTTGGTTATGTGATTCATGATATCACTATGTTGTAATTGGGTGTTCTACGTTGTAGGATTCTGATTGAAGTAGACTCTCGGACGTGAGGACATTTGACACGGTCTATGATTTTGAGGCGGGTATTTCTTCCCTTGCTTTCTTTTGTACATTGACCTTAGTGCATGATATGATACCTTGATTAGGTAGCTATATTTACCTTGACTCTACTTACATGCCATATGAGTTTGATACTTGTTTGCTTGTACTTGAGATGCTCTGTTTATATCCATGCAGTCTCCTTGATTTTATATCCTGTAGTGTGTACACGTGTGTGGTGTGCACAATAAGAACATGCTTATGATTGTATAGTCATGTAGTTGATAGACACGCGTGTGTTATATATTTATGTACATAAGTTAGGTTCAAGTAAAGTCATGCCATGGAGTGGTTGGACACGTGTGTGACATGTACCCTAAATATTTATCATTGTGTATGTTCATAGTTTGTAGTTGTGGACACGTGTGTGACGTGTACCCTGGACATTCATTGCTGCATAGTCTTGATTGAAGTTATGGACACGTGTGTGACGTGTGCCAAACATATTTTTATCATTGTTGTATTCATTTGATTATAGATGTAACACATGGGTGACGTGTGTTGTAGGTGAGGTATTGTGCTAGTGATTATTGTACATGTCTGATTTGTGCATGTAAACACGTGTGTGACATGTATTATAATTCATATGTCTTGATGAATTTAGTTATGTACATTGCATAGATAGACATATGTGATGATGAGATCATTTATATCCTACTCATCATTATGATGCATACATGCTATCAATTATGTCTCCCATTAGGTTGGTTGAGTGAGTTGTAGCATCACGGTGTTGCATGCATGTTATCGATCAGGGCTCCCTTCGGATGTGAGCTAGTCGTAGCATCACAGTGTTGCATACATGCTATCGATCATGGCTCCCTTTGGGTGTGAGCTAGTCGTAGCATCACAGGGATGCATACATGATATCAATTATGTCTCCTTTAGGTTGGTTGAGTGAGTCGTAGCATCACAATGTTGTATGCATGCTAGGTATCACTTCTACCTTCAGGTGTGAGAGCATCATAGTCATATTATTGCTTGCTTATTGCTTGACTGTATGCGTTCGGTCTGTGGATGAGTTAAGATTTCCTCTCCCAGATAGGGATTTGTATACCCTGGCTGCCCATGAGGCTACCATGGTAGAGCGTTTCTCATGCAACCCGTAGCTAGATAGCTATCCCCTGTCTGCTTACGTGACTATACGTGGTAGGGCGTTTCCCATGCAGACAAGGACCCTGATATTTTGGACTGCCTACGTGGCTATACGTGGTAGAGCGGTTCTCATGCAGTTCATAGCTGACGAGCTAGGTGTCTTGGTCATTTGTATATCTTGTGGTAGAGCATTGCTCCCACATATGATGATTTATTGTGGTGGAGCGTTACTCCTACATATGTTGATTGTATTCTATTACTTGCAATGGTACTTGCATATGAGCTTCCACCTCTATTTTCCATTATTGGTTCCAAGTTAGCATGTATATGTTGACTAGGTTGCTTGGAGGATTTCTGTCCGTGCCGTCCCATTCACATCATGTTTTGGTTTAATTCTGTTTCATTTCAGTTTATTTTTTCTTCTGCATTTATTTATTGCACTGACATTGTAATAATTAACTCATATCTGGACTTTTGGGTTTTTCTTTGGTTATGTACTTAGTATCTTAAGTCGGGCCGGCTCGCAGTGTTGTCTTTGGATTTTCATGGTTGGGTAGACTTTATATTATCTTACTCTGTTGGGTTTATACTATCTATTCTGTGTGGTTGTGTTAAGATATGAGTTTTGTGTACTCATACCATATTGGATTTGCAATTATCACTAGGGAGTATCATCCGTATCTACGGGCATGTGTACTTCCGGGGCGTGATAATAAGTAAGGTAAGAAAACTGGAGGAGCGAATCCAGTGAGGCGGAGTCCCAGTGGGACGTTAGACATTGGTCCAACTTAGATCCAACTTGGAACTCTAAGTTGAGACCATGACTAGATCCGGGTTGTGGATAGATAGGATATAAGTCACAAATATTATTTGTACATGCATTTTTTATTTAACTCTATTTTGCAGGTTTGTTTTTGGACTAACAAAGCTTGCAGGAAAGCTGTATCCAGAAGCGTTGGAGGCGCCTCTATTGGATAGAGGCACCTTGGATCCAGAGGCACTGGAGGTGCCTCAGATGGATGGAGGCACCTCAGAGCTAGAAGCGCTGGAGGCACCTCGGATAAATAGAGGTGCCTCAGCGCAGAGGCGCTGTAGGCGCCTCGGGTTGATGGAGGCGCCTCAGCTCATGGATAAGCAGCGTGGATGGAGTTTTCATAGGTTATTGACACATGACATTGATGGAGGTACCTCAGACATCTTGGAGGCACCTCAGAGTGGATAAAAAGTGAATTTGTCAAATTCGATCAGCCTCAATGGAGGCACCTCAATTCAATGGAGGCGCCCCCATTGAGTTATAAAAGAATGCCATGAACAACAGCTAGGAAATCAACTTTTTAACGTGAATCTTCGATCATACTACTGCTCCAAGCTCTCCAACCGCTATGCTACAACCCTACTACGTCAAACTAACGCTGGAACCACCTTCTGCAGCAGGATCTTCACCAACACCTAAGCTCTTCCTCATTCATCACTAAAGTGTTGGGTAACGAAGTTTTTGTTTAATTAATTATTATTCTTGCATAAGGAAAGTGTAGGAGTGTTTCACTTTTCTTTCATTCTGTATTCGTTTTCTTCGTTCGAAGGTGCTTTGGAGGAGAATTTTAGTGGATTGCCCGTTGGAAACATCCCGAAGGGGCGTGAGCCTTGGAGTAGGAGTTTGTGAGGCTTCGAACCAAGTAAAACCAATCGAGTCATTTTTTCTTATGTTTTGTTTTACGTTTTTCTTACTTCCGTTGTGCGCTCGAGTTTCGAATGAGTTTTATAAATTTTGAAAAGGAAGTTTTAAAACACGTGATTCACCCCTCTCTCACGTGCACTCGATCCTACAAGTGGTATCAGAGTGGGGAAGCTTGATTTTAGTGCTACCACTAAATCAAGATTTTTTTCTTTTCGAGTGTTTTCGTTGCATTTATTAATTATTTATTTTTTCCGTACTACTAATCCCAAGTTCAAGTCTTGAAAACATTGTTTTATGTTTTTATCTTTGCAACAACTAAATTACCCAGATCGAAGGATATAGCATTGCTTGACCCCCACTCTTCAATGGGGATGACTTCTCCTATTGGAAGAAAAGAATGAAGGTGTATCTAAAGACCAACATTGAACATGGCTCCAACAGATGACTCTGGTACAATCCTCGACCCAGAAAGATGGAACCCAGAAATGAAGAAGAAGGCCCAGACTGACTTCAAAGCATTGAATACCCTACAATGTGGGCTGACGAAAGAGGAGCTCAACCAGGTCGGACCCTACGAAAATTCAAAAGAACTCTGGGACAAGCTGATTGAACTTCACGAAGGCACAAACGACTCCAAGGTAATTAAGAGAGACCTTCTTTTAAACAGTTTATTTAATATTAAAATGCAGGATGGAGAAATCGCAAGTCAGCTGCACGCGAGGATCAGGAACATCCTTAATGGACTCCACCTGATCGGTCACCAGATGGAAAATAGGGACGTGATAAGGTATGCCTTAAACTCATTTTCTCGAAATGCATTATGGACATTTATAGTAGATGCTTATAAAGTTTCAAGGAACCTCTCTAAATTAAAAGTAGATGAACTTTTTTGTGAATTAGAACTGCATGAACAGACTAACTCAAAACAGGTCGAGAAGGTATAACTTTTCTTGCAGGGTATACCAAGGAAGTAAAGACAGAAGCCCGAACCAAACCCGAGCCAGAAGATGGGTCCAACAAATCAGATGAAGAAGAACAACTAGTGAACCTGGTAAGGAAGATGTTCACTAGAAAAAAGAAAAACTTCATCAAGAACGATCTACAGAAGATGATCAAGTCTACATCCGCCGATGTAAAGGCAAACATCACTTGCTATGGATGCAACAAGAAGAGACATTTCAAGCATGAATGCTCCAATCTAAAAGAAGATAAGTCCAGGAAGACCAGAAGAAAAAAGACACTCAAAGCCACCTGGGATGAGTCTTCGTCAGAAGAATTAAATACTGAAGAACCAAAATAGGCCAGCCATCTCGCACTGATGGCAACCGAACCCGAGTCAAAAAGTGGATCAGACCAAGAAGATGAATCCGAGTATGAATCAAGCCACGGATCTGTATTCGGTTCAGAAGGATCCAGTGAGGTAGATTTTAATTTATCTGCAAAATTTTTTAAAGTTATTTCATGCTTATATAAAAAATTAGTTAAATCTGAGGAATAAGTTAAACTACTCCTAACGGAAAATAGTGACCTTAAGGAACAACTCAACTCGAGTTCTTCAACTAACTAATTTCAAGATGGAAACTCAACTCAAGTTGTAAAACTTGAGGAAGAGAATTCCATTTTGAAAGGTCAAGTTAAAGAATTCAAGGAACAATTGGAAAAGTTTATCTCAGGATCTAAGTACTTAGATATGATACTTGGATCTCAAAGAATTGTGTACAACAAGTCCGGACTTGGATATAAATCTACTAATAAATCATTTTCATCTCTTATTTCTCAAAACAAGAAACAAATCAAAGCATGGGTTCCGAAAGCTTACCTAACCAAGCAAGTATGACCAAATCAATACTATGTACTTAAAACTGAAATACATTATTCACAAACAAAATCAAAATTATATGATTTAGGGGGAGGCTCCAAGCTAGTTGGCACCTCAAAACATAACTTACCCAATTGGGTAGCTAGGACTAGATAAACTTGGGACAGTTTTAATTTGTTAAATAGTATTAGAGAAGACTGAGATGATAGTAGATTAGGAAAGCTCTGTTGATTACATGTCTAGGAAGAATCATATGTGTTCTACCTGATGCAATCAGCTTAGAGGAATTAGCTGAAGCTACCCCAATCCAATATAAACTAGTTAGACCATGATTTAGTATTAAGTTCCTTGGGTAGAACTATTTGAAAAGCTTTGTCTTAGGCATGTGGTTACTTTAATGATGTCCAAGTAACTCACCACAACCTAAAAACTTATTCAGAGAATGCTTGCTTGGTTGACCCAAAGCTAAACATGAATCTAACACAAGTTAAAACAACCACAAATAAATGACTCAAGTCATCTAACAAAATTATAGGATTATCTTGGTTGAAAAATAAGACTAGGTAAGATAATTAAAGTTATTTCAAAATACTAATTAAATTAAAATTCTAATTTAATAAAAATGTTAATTTAATTAAAACTTTATTTAAAAACATAATGAAATTTAAAACTTGATCTTTAAAAAACGTAATTAAAAATTTATTTTTTTAGAAAAACTTATTTTAAAAATCTTTTAAAAACCTATTTCAAAAATATATAAAAACAATCCTTTTAAAAATTAATTTAAAATCCTTTTAAAATTCTTTTAAAAATCATTCTAAAATCATTTTAAAAATAATTAAAAAAAAAATCCCTTTAAAAATTATTTTAAAAATCCTTTTCAAAATTCTTTTAAAAACTGATTTTAAAATGTTTTTTAAAAACATATTTTAAATATTCTTTTAAACAACTTATTTTAAAAATTCTTTTAAAAAACATAATTTAAAAATTCTTTTAAAAACTTATTCTTTTAAAAAAATCTTTTAAAAACTTATTTTAAAAATTATATTAAAAACTTAATTTAAAAATTATTTTAAAAACTTTTTTTAAAAATATATTTAAAAAAAACATTTCAAAAACTCATTTTGAAAACTTAATTATTTTAAAAATGTAATTAATTTTAAAATAATATTTTAAAACCCTTTTAAAAATTATTTTAAATTAATCAACAAACTATTCTTAAACTAATTAACAAACTAAATATATATTAACTAACATATCAAACTTAAACTAATCATTAAACTAAGCTTAAACTAACTAATTAACAAATTTATTAACAAACTTAATCTAATTAACAAACTTAATATGAAATTAATTAATTATTTGTAATACAATAGTTAAAATAATCTTATCAGTTAACCCTTAATTTATCATAAAATATTATTTAATTAATTAATCCTTAATTAATCATCAAAATAAATTATCTAGATTAATTCAATAACAAACCATTAAATTATATTGAGAAAATTCACTAAAACTTGCCCCTAAAATAAACAAAAAACTCGAGTGTCAACTTAAGAGGGAGAATATATATTAAAAATTAATATTTTCAAAATTAGGGTTAATACATTTCTACTTTAAAAATTACATTGAAAAACATTAGTTAAAAATTATATTGATATTAAGGGGGAGAACATATTAAAAATTTTCTATTTTCAAAACTATATAAAAAATCTTTGAAAAAATAAGATGGACATCTTTAAGATCTTGTCAAGCCTAGATACATAATCTTTAAAATGCTTTATGTTAAATATGATAAATAATAAAATAATAATAATAAAATAATGAGTGTTAATCGAGAAATAAACTTATAGAATTTTCTGAGAATTTTTAGAATTTTCCTTGATTTAATCGGAGCTAATATGACAAGTTCGAGGGGATATAAATAATAGACTTTTGGAAAGCCTGTTTGAAATATTAATTAAGCTGAGAGTTGATTAATTTCATTAACATAAAGTTATAAAAATATAACTTAAGTTCACTATTCCTATTTCTACTCCTCTCCCGATCCCTTTCTCTCGACCCAACCACCGACTTCTCTCCTCAACCGACCATCGCCACCGGCCACATCCCATAGCCAGGCCCCAACCGGAGAGCCCGTCTCTTCCCTCTCTTCTATTCTTCCCTGATCCACATTGTCGACCCCTCTCCCCATCACCTCTGTCATTGAACCATCAGCCTGGTGTCATCGCCGCCGCCACTCACCTCCAGCCACCGCTGCCAGCCGCGACAGGCAGCGACCGGAGAAGCCAAGCCGCGAGCAGGGAGATCAGCCGTTGAGCTCTCTCCCTCACCCTTTTCCCCCAAATCCCTTTGCTCCTCTAGAGGTCAGCCGCTGCCCTCACCATCGCCTCTGCTCCATCTACTCACCAATGTCGGGGATTGGAAAGGATGCTGGAGAGTCGAGCCTCTGCTCCTCTCCCGTAACCATTCAGCCACCATTGTTACTACTGCAGGCCAACTCTCATATCTGCCTTGGCCACCTTGAGTTGTAGCCTACTATCTCGGCCAGTACTACCTCCAGGAGCCACCTCCAGCAAATTGATCAACCAATTTATCTTCGACCAATTTTGTCTAGATCCGGCCATTTCTTGTTCAGATGGTTGCTGCTCCAGCCATTGCTAGGGCTGACGGTTATTGTTCCGGCTAGTCAAGCCATCGTAGATAGCCCACTACTGTTCCGGCCATCCGAGGTTAGCCGGCAACCACTTCGGAGCAACCACATCGAAGAGGAGGCAATCAACATACGGGGTAACGATTTCCTAAACATAAATGAGCTATGAATTAGACCTAATGACTAGAGCTTATCTTGTAGGATGTTTGTGAATTTAAATATGTTGGATTGGTTATTGGGTGGATTTTAGGTTTGATGTTACCTAGTGAGGTTGGTATGTTTAGGCTTAATGTCTAGGGTTTCATGTGGTTAATGGATGGGAAATCGATATGTGGAGTGATAAGAGGATTTATGTGTGGAAGGATTGGGTGAATCCATTTAGGGTTTCTTAATTAGGTTAGATTTTGGTTTTGGTTATGTGATCCATGATATAGCTGATAGTAATTCGTGCTTTATTTTGTAGGGGTTTGATTCAAGACAAGTGTTTCAACTTGTGGACTTTCGGCAAGATCTACAATCTAGAGGCGGGTATTTCTTCCCTTATCCTTATTATAGTTATTGATCTTAGTGCATGATATGTGCTGATTGATATAGTAGCTGGAATTTACCTTATCTCTAGTTGTATTTCTATATGAGTTTGATACTTATCTGCTTGTACTCTGAGTCAATCTGATTACATCCATGCAGTCTCTTTTGTTTTCATACTTTGTAGCGTATACACGTGTGTGGTGTGCACAATAGGAACATGTTTATGATTGAGTAATCATGTAGTTGTTTGACATGCGTGTGACGTGTGTTTTTGTTCACATGTTAGTTTCAGTTTATTCGTGCCATGTAGTTGTGCATGCGTGTCAGGCGTGTACATAGGATAATGTAGGATGTGATACATTATTCATGATTTTTAGATGTGGACATGTGTGTGATGTGTACCAATAATGATGTAGCATTTATTGCATGTTCTTGATTGTATGATGGATATGTGTGTGGCGTGTACCCTAGATATTATAGCATGTGTCGTATGTGTATGATTGTAGGTATAAACATGTGTGAGACATGTATTCTTGGTGATGTATCATATTAATGACTATCATGTCTGATTTGTGGTTATAAACATGAGTGTGGCGTGTATTATGATTGGTATGTCGTGATGGGTGTAGTTGTATACATTACATGGATAGACATGTACGATGGTAGGATTAGTGGTATCCTACTCATCGCAGTGATGTATGTGTACTATCGATCAGCGCTCCTTTCGGGTGTGAGCTAGTCGTAGCATCACGGTGATGCATGTATGTTATCGATTATGTCTCCCATTGGGTTGGTTGAGTGAGTGGTAGCATCACAGTATTGCATGCCTGTTATCAATCAAGGCTTCCTTCAGGTGTGAGCTAGTCATAGCATCATGGAGATTCATGCTTCCTGTCGGCCGTGTCTCCCATTCATGGTTGAGAGAGTCGTCAGTGACCGTTAGTATATCCTGTCGACTGTGTCTCCCATTCGTGATTGAGAGAGTCGTCAGTGATTGAGATATGCTATACTATTATCATTGGGTTGTTATACACTGGGTTGCCCATGAGACCAATCGTGGTAGAGCATTTTTCATGCAGCCCGTAGCTAGATAGCTACCTCCTGTCTGCCACGTGGCTATACGTGATAGGGCGTTTCCCATGCAGACAAGGACCCTGACATTTCAGACTGCCTACGTGGCTATACGTGGTAGAGCGATTCTCACGCATTCCATAGCTGATGAGCTAGGTATCTTGGTCATCTATATATCTTGTGGTGGAGCGTTGCTCCAACATATGGTTATTTATTGTGGTGGAGCGTGGCTCATGTTGATTGTATTCTGATACTTGCACTGGTACATGCATATGAGATGTCGTACCCATGATATTCATTACTTGTGACTACTCATGATACTGTGTATAGTTGAGTAGGTAATAGTGTAGTAGATGCATACATGTGTATTTTCGGTCAATGAGTATAATTTCCTTTGAGACTGTATACTTTGAATCCCTGTACTCTTTATTGTTCATGCACTATCTTCTTATATCCGCTGAGTACTTCTTTTGTACTCACCACCCCTACTTTTCATTATTGTTGCCAGGTTAGCAGGTATATGTTGATTGGGCCGCTTGGAGGATTTCTATCCGCGCCGTCCCATTCACATCAGGCTTCGATTTTCTCCTTATCGCTTTGGTTTGTTTATGCTTCCACATTTATTTATTGTACTGGTGTTGTAATAATTAAGTCATATATGGACTTTTGAGTTTTCTCTGATATGTACTTAGTGTCTTAAGTCGGGCCGACTCGCACTTATATTTTTGGATTTCAGGGTCGTGTAGACCTTATATTTACTTACTCTATTTGGTTTGTATTACCTATTTTGCATTGTTATGTTATGGTTTGAGTTTTGTGAACTCATATCATGTTGTATCTATGATTGTCACAAGGGAGTATCGTCCGTAACCACGGGCATGTGTACTTCCGGAGCATGACACACTTTGACAATTAACTTAATATTTTGAAAACTTATAAATTTATTTTCTTAATATACAAATTTTATACATTTTTGAAAAATTAGTGTCCAACACCTAAGTTTATATATCCATAGTTCAACTTAGAACATCAACTCCTAAGACACATAGATAATTTTTCTTGTGGTTAATAAGGATTTCTAAGGGTATGTCAAGTTGAGGGGGAATTCTGATCATATATCATTTTTAAATTCTTTCAAAAAGCAAATTTGCAAAATTTTGAAAACTCCTCAAAGTAATTTTTGAAAATATTTTTAAAAGAAAAAGGTTGCAAATATTTTAAAAATTTACAATGCTTAGTTATTAAAATTTTCTAAATGATTTTCAAAAATCCTTTGAAAATTCAAATTTTTTCTTTTTATAAAATCAACCTTAGTCACTCGTTGAATTCTTCACCAATGTATGTTTATATGCTGATATAATGCTTATAAATGTTCATATTTTTGATGTATGCCAAAGGGGAGGATAAAGGGTAAGTTAAGAAAAAAAATTCAAATTTAAAATCCTCTTATACAAAACAAACTCAAACTCGAACTCAAACTTAAGAAAATGTTGAGTTTTGTGCTGAAAATTTTGAGTTTTATGCTTTACTGTGTTAATGTTTTACTTAGCCAGAAAGTTTTTGTTTTCTAACTTTAACCTAGGTTGTCATTACATCAAAAAAGAGGAGATTGTTAGTGCAATTTGTACTGATAGTCTAACCCAGGATTTTGATGTATAATAACAGGTTAAAATTAGACTCTTGTTATCTAATCTCTTAAGCTAAGTGTGCAGGCTAACTAAACTTGACGAATTTAGAGGACTAAACACTAGGCTGAAGTCTAGTCGGGTCAGGGAGGACCAGATGATTGGTGGAAAGTCCAGTTGGTTCAGAGAGGACTTGACAGCTGGCAGGAAGTCCAATCAGGTCGGGGAGGACTAGACGACTAGCTGAAGTCCATATTTGAGATTCTGGCAGGAAGCCCTGGTGGGTCAGGAGAGGTCAAGAAAGGAAGTCGACAAATGGTAAGTGAGGTAAGGAAACTGGAGGAGCGAATCCAGTGAGGCCAAGTCCTATTGGGACGTTAGGCGTTGGTCCAACTTTGATCCAACTTGGAATTATAAGTTGAGACCATTACTAGATCCGGGTCGTGGATAGACAGGATCTAAGTCACAAATATTATTTGTATATGTATTTTTTATCGAACTATATTTTGCAGGTTTGTTTTTGGACTAACAAAGCTTGCAGGAAAACTGTCTCCAAAAGCGTTGGAGACGCCTCTATTGGATGGAGGTGACTCGGATCCAGAGGCGCTAGAAGCGCCTCTGATGGATGGAGACGCCTCAGAGCTAGAGGCGCTAGAGGAACCTCGGATGGATGGAGGTGCCTCGGGTTGATGGAGGCGCCTCAACGCATGGATAAGCAGTGTGGATGGAGTTTTCACAGGTTGTTGACACGTGACATCGATGGAGGCACCCCGGATAACTTGGAGGTGCCTCGAAGAGGATAAAAAGCGAATTTATTAAATTCGATCAACCTCAATGGAGGAGCTCCCATTGAGTTATAAAAGAATATTGTGAACAACAGCCAGGAAATCAACTTCTGAATGTGAATCTTCGATCATACTGTTACTCCGAGCTCTCCAACTGCTATGCTACGACCCTACTGCATCAAACGAACGCCGAAACAACCTTCTGCAGTAGGATCTTCACCAACACCTGAGCTCTTCCTCGTTCATTGCTAAAGTGTCGGGTAACAAAGTTTTTGTTTAATTAATTTTTATTCTTGTATAAGAAAAGTGTAGGAGTGTTACACTTTCCTTTTATTATGTATTCATTTTCTCTGTCCGAAGGTGCTTCGAAGGAGAATTTTAGTGGATTACCTGTCAAAAATGTCCCGAAGGGGTGTGGGCCTTGGAGTAGGTGTCTGCGGGGCTTCGAACCAAGTAAAACCAATCGAGTCATTAACACGTGATTCACCCCCTTGTTCACGTGCACTCGATCCTACACATAGAAGTCATGCCTTTATAGTAAATAAAGGAGCTGAATAGAAAAGAGGATAGTCAAGAATGATATTCAATTATAAACGTCTAAATGATAATTGTCACGAGGACAACTATAAAATACCTGGTAAGGATCAACTTCTTAACAAAATATAAAATTCAAAATGGTATTCCAAATTTGATAAGAAATTTGGTTTTTGACAAGTTACAATGTATCCAGCCTCTATAGAATAGATGATATTCTCTTGTCCCGAAAGACATTTTGAATGACCAGTAATGTCATTTGGAATTAAAGTAGTTCCTCAAATTTTTCAACAAAAAATGGATGATATATTCTGAGGGATAACTTCAGCTACTTGTGTCTATATAGATGATGTCTTAGTCTTTTCTAAAACCAAAGAAGAATACTTTGCACACTTACATATAGTCTTTAACTTATTTGAGAAACATGGCTTAATAATTTCAAGAAAGAAAATGAAATTAGCCACAAATCATATAGACTTCCTTGGAATAGAAATTGGACAGGGAAAATTTTCCCTCCAAGCCCATATAACTAGCAAGATCTTAGGCTTTCTAGATAAGATGGAAGAAATCGAAACTCTCCAATCTTTTCTTGGACTTCTAAATTATGCAAGACCATATCTCAAAGATATTGAAAAAATAAGTAATCCCTTATATAATAAAACATCTCTTACTAGCCAAAGATATTTTAACCAACAAGATATTAACTTAGTCAAACAAATTAAGACACTGGTTAAACAACTTTCAATACTTACTTTGCCTTTAGACTTGGACTATTTAGTCATAGAAATAGATGATTGTGAATCAGGATGGGGAGGTGCCTTATTTAGAAAATTTCTAAATACTATCCTAAGACCTTTGAATCTTTATGTCGATATGTATCAGGCAAATACAAAGAAAAATGACATCTTACGTCATTAAATTATGAGATCTTAGCAGTCATATATTGCCTTGAATCTTTTATGCTATTTATTTATAGCAAAGCAGAAATTACTATAACAACTGATTGTGAAGTCATAGTCCGATACACTCAACAAACTAAAGGAACCAAAAAGGGAATATGATCCAAAAGATGGATCAAGTTTGCTTACACGATAATCAATAGAGGATTAAAAATAAATTGGGAACACATAAAAGGAACTAATAATTCTCTAGCTGACACACTATCTAAACTTTTGCATTAAAAACTTCAGCTATTTGTATATAGGAAACTTACTTATGGATAAGAAAAAGAAAGTGAGGACTTATGGATATAAAACCATGAAATTTGTCTTTCAAGAACTACAACAGTATACAAGAAGAGATGATACTTTTCAATTTGATCTCAAATCAAATCTAGACCACATACAACAACGCCTAATAGACAATATCTAGAATATTCCGACCACACCAAGGATTTCTAATCACAAAATTGTTATCATGAATACAACACTGACCAATTACTTCATAACAATAGTTCATAAACCTGTAGGGAAAAGGTTTTCTTATTATGCGATATTTTCAGGTACTCAAGCA
This sequence comes from Hedychium gardnerianum, assembly GCA_038050645.1. Taxonomy (NCBI): domain Eukaryota; kingdom Viridiplantae; phylum Streptophyta; class Magnoliopsida; order Zingiberales; family Zingiberaceae; genus Hedychium; species Hedychium gardnerianum. Next base: position 3,280,728 of record JBBUKS010000029.1, read on the forward strand.
GGAATCTACTCAGATTGGCAAGAAGTGAAAACTACGATTATTGGCTGTATTAAACCTTCTTACAAAGGATTTTATTCCCTAGAAGAGGCTCTTGATGTACTTAGGGCCAGAGTTGGCCCCAACTTTTTCTTTAGTCCCCTACTAAAAGCTACTAAGCTAGGCAATGATTTAGTAACAGATAGTACTTCAGAGATAAATGGAAATTATCTTTAGTCTACTTCTCTTCTAAACAAGAAGAAGTTAGTGACTTACTTTCTGTATCTCTCAAAATACAAAGGCCTATGAATTATCAGTCTCTTGAAATTCTCCAAGAAAAAATTGATAAAACTTCAGAAAACTTTCTCTCAAGATCTAAAAAGTTGCCAGAAGATATTTCAACTTATATCAGAACACTTGGGGATACTTCTACATTCCAACAGTTTATGAAACTTGGTGAGACACTTAATTGGTTTCATCAAAACCCAACCCCCAATATTACTATAATGTATGGTGAAGAATATAACTATAAACTTAAGTGTCAAAATACATTTCTCTAATGTGCTAACAAAGAGACAATAACTTTCGGTTGCAAGTGGCAGCTACTTTACTTTTTTCGAAGAGCAAATATTCACTGTGAAAAAATTGTTCACAAAAACTATAGAGGAAGACTTATTACACCATTTACCCTATTAGACTTTGGACTTTTAAACCAGCTATGGGTCCATGATCTGGATGCTATACAAAACTTTCCATATAAACTTGACATTATTTTACAATATGCCCTAGAAGAAAAAGAAACTTTTATATTATGCTCTTTTGACAGCTCTCCTCCTGAATGACTAAATTTAAAAATTGAACCAGCAAGACATCTCCAAAGCTAGACAAACAAGGAGTTAATATTCAAACCTTAGCTTTTAAAGAATACCCCTTAAATTTAGATAAAGACTGGGTCACTCCAAAACCTCTTGAAGAACAACTAAAATATTGGAGGTCTTCAGTTCAAGGCAATTATTGGTTATGAGATCCTTTCCAAGACCTACTTGAATTCACATTAGCTGGAGACACTTTTACAAAAAAAAAAATATTAGCCAAAAGAAATGGAAACTAGTTTCTTTCCCTTCAAATACTCAACTCAGCATTCAACTCTTTGTCATTTCTACCAAAAGAAAAATAAAGACTGGTATAAAAAGAATAAAACAAGCTTAGCTCTTTCACCAGCACTCTCAACTTCAACTTTACCACAATCCAGGTCTGCGGAAGAAGCTAACCTCGTCAATATGTTGGAATTATAAAAGTAGCTTTTTGAGAGCACTAACTCTCCTTTTCAAAACTTTACTTGGGCCACGCTTTCAAAAACTTACAGCTGGAACACACTCAATGATGCTCTACAACTGGAAAAAAAATCCAAGGATACCCTGACTCAGTACACTTAGAAGATTCCCAATAATTCACCCTAACTCAGCACACTCAGAACGCACTCAGAAGATTCCCAATAATTCAGTTACCTTTGGTTGGATTGCTTTTCCTCTTCTCCTCTCCTTTCCTCCTATATAAACCCCTTGAAGCCTGCATGCTTCAACATCAAGTAGAACAACCCCGAAACTTGTAATATCCATTGTAAGTTTTAAGTGCCTTCTCATTTTCTTTCTAAATTTCTAGCTGTAATTTCTTAAGTTTAGTTTGTTTATACTTCTATAAGCGTCTGTATTTCTGTAAGTACTTGTAATTTATGGTAGCTTAATAAACTTATCTAGGCCTAGGAAGACTCTGATTTTCTTTCTCAAGAACCCTTAGACTTTATCCAAGTATACAACTTTTGTAGAAAATCAACTAAGGGAGAAGAAGGAATTGTTTGAGTGCTCAAAGTTCATAAATCCTGTGCTGGCTAAGTAAGACAAGAAACAACTAAGAATAACTGATCATAAGACTTGAAGATGTCAAGGTAGACTTGAAAACACGAACTTAGGTTCTTATTGCTCCCTGATAGGTGAGGCTCACTAGTGAGAAGAAGAAAATTATCCTCCAAAGTGCCTAGACACCCAACCCAACATAAATCTACAAACACACAATTGGAATTTTTCAGCAGCAGAGAATTTGATATCATATACTGAAATAATTGAGTAGATTTATTCTGTTACTATTTTAACGATGAAACTTTTATTCTGTCACTAATTTAGCGATAAAATTTAATTCCGTCGTTATCATGACTAATTAATGATTTTCTTGTAGTGTCGCAAGGCGATCATCCAGGGCCGCCTTAGCTTGTGGTCGCATAGGGTGGCCCTGTGGTTTGTGGTCTCACGTGGTTGCAAGCACAAAAAAATATTTGGGTGAGTGTGGAAGGAAAGTCATTCCGTCCAAATTGAGCGGATTAAAACATATCTAAAAAAATTTGATCCACTGATGATTTTTAAAATCCGTTGTCTATCATTTTGTAATAGATAAACAAAAGAAAAGATGAGTAGTCCATTTTATTTCTAAACAAAAAATTTTGACTTGCAAAACTTTCTTCCTTGTGTTTTTTAACATCCTCTCTAATAAAAGTAACAAAAACTCACAAGCCAAAAAAAGGTAGAGGGCACCAAACATTACACACTTTGGATCAAACTATCAACAAATATGCCCCTTTTCCTCTTTCACTTCCTCTTCTTTTGCTCTCTTCATCCCTGATCCTCGTCTCTCATGTGGCGTCAGACACCTTGAGGCCGGGCGAATCCCTAACTGACGTCGACGGGGAAAACAAATTTTGACTGTGGCTTTAAAAAAAATTTGGTTCTCTATTCGAAAGGAAATTTTTTTATTCAGCTCAATTTAAAATAGATAAAAAAATAATTTAAATTTAATTAGCTAATGAATTTAAATTGGTTGATTTCATAATTTTGATGAAAAATATAGTCTTTTTAATTATTTTTTTTTCAAAAAAAATTCTTGGGTCAATTGACGACTTTGGCTAGATGCACCCTAATACATTTGACTTAAGGTACGATTAATTTTTTTTAAATAATATAGGTATTCAATTCTTTGAATCGATTAATTTTGAAGATAATTGGTCTGGTCTAATGAAAATTTTTCATCGACTACAAAGATAAATCGGAAAGTGCTCGCAGTTATCCATCCGGAGCGACTAACGTTCTTAGATTTATCATCCCATTAGAGAAAAAATATCCTACAATGCACCATAATTAAAATTCAAATTTTAAATGTCTAATTAACCGTTGGAGTAGTGCCTGACCGCTGCTACCCGTTGCGACTTAACAGTTAACTTTATTTGATGGGTTGGAAGTCTAGTTAATTCAATCAACTTTGTTTTTTTGGGTAAAAATCAAAAGCATCCCACATTTATCAAAACAAACAAGACTTTCTTTTTCATCAAGTTTCATATCAATTCATGCTCCATTTGATTTATTCATTATGATATTTTATGATCCTCATACAGTACCCACACACTAGGGGCACGATTCTTCATTACCATTGTAGATGACTTTACAAGATGCACTTGGATATACCTTATACAACACAAGTCTGAAACCCAAAATATTTTGAAATCTTTCATTGATTTTGTTCATACTCCAATTCCATGCCTAGTTAAAATAGTCAAAGTAGAAAATGTTGGTATTATAGCGGTCCCTGTTGGATTCCATTGACAAAGGTTTCGGTATCGTCAACCCTAACTCCTCCAAAAGGCTCTCCTTCTTCTTCGGCAAGGATTCTGAATTTTTAGATGACGCTCTATGACAATGGTTATTCCGCTGCAATCAGGTTCATTGTCGTAGTTTATGTATTTTGTTTTTTTATGCCATGCTTTGCAATGAAACTAGATCATCATGAAGTTGTATTTCCTATTAAGAATTCTTTTTAGTTTCTAGAATTCATGCAGATTAGGATATGTGATTTCTATCATGTGGTATCAAAGCCTAGGTTTTGTTTCATTGTATTGTATGACAATAGAGTTAAGTTTTTCATTGATCTATTATTTCACATGCTAGATTAGGTTTTCCTAGTATTTGATCATCGACAATCTTGTAAAAGAACACCGAGGATAGGCTTGTTTTCCTGTTCTTTTTTGCTTTTCCATGAAGAACATGAAGAAAAGTGGTGAACCATCGTCATCTTCGAGAAGACCCGTCGCGTTTTCATCAATTTAGTTTAAAATTGTGATGGGCCAATCAATTGACTTAGTCGGCTAATCGATTGATAAGTCTAAAATCGCGAACAGAATCGTCTAGAATCGATTGACCAGATTGATTAGCTATTACGAATTGATTTCCATTTTTAGCAATTGATTGGCACTGGACGATCGAGCACAATCGAACACACGACCAAGTTTAAATGATTACCCATTCGATTGAAGCCACCAATCAATTGATATTTTTTACCAATCGATTAAAGGCTTTGAGATCGAACACAAAATCAATTTGAATCAATTACAGGTTCGACTATAGCCACTAATCAATTGGTGATTTTACCAATCAATTAACGGTCCTGAAGTCAAGCACAAAATCGATTTGAATCGATCAGCCGGATTGATTGAAGGCACCAATTGATTGGTGAGTTTCACCAATCGATTTATGGACTTGAGATCGAATACAATAGCTCTGGGATCGATTGGTCGATCGATTGGCGAGTGTAATGTCGAACACAGAAGGTTCTGTAATCGAGTAGCAGGATCAATTGGATGATACCAATCGATTAGCATAAATCCTCAATCGATTTTGGGTTATCAAATCAGATACAGAAGGCCTTCGAGTCGATTTGGGCAATCGATTGGTTGTTACCAATAGATTGACATTAAGTATCAATCGACTGATACGCCTACACTCGAGCTATTAAGGTTGATCAAGTGATTATCTATTCGATTAAGGCTCCTCTAGTTTTCTTGGATATATCTATACACATGCTACTAATTTGAACTATTGTGTCGACCCAAAGGAATACACTTTAGGTAGGTTTAGTGCATTTTGTGTCGGTAGACGTATATCTATGCTAAAAGTAATTGGCTCAAAGGAAAATTACTTTTATGCCAGATATATGTTTAAGGGTAGCTTACAAATAAGGAACAAAATTTACTTTATTCAGATCATGTACAAAATATATCGGCCCAAAGGAAGGCATATTGTGTGGTTGATTATAGTTGTTGTAAGCTATTGATGCAGGTTTGACAAAGCTATCTTCCGGAGGTCATAACTTTTAACTCGGGACTCCGAATCAGGCTCCATTTGCGCTCACGCATGCAGAATTCTAAGATCTACATTTGTTATAAGGGAACTCATAATTGCCAAGTTTTGGGCCTAAATTCCAACATTTAGACCCGATTCGAAGCCTCTGGACATTTCAATAGCTTGCGCTAAGTTAGAGATTGTCATATAACTCATATAAAGTGTACAATATGCGCATAATGTGTTGGCCCAACGAAAGACACAATATGTGGTCACCTAAGGTTGAGTTATATTGGAGAGTACCACTAACAAATTATATTTTAGTCTAAAGAGTAAAATACAATGTTGTATTTAGTATCTCATAAAGAGCCCATTTATTTGCATTATTTTATTTGCATAACTTAAATATTTATTATCTTATATCTATTCTTGTCTTTTATTAAATCGCGAGCTTACATTATTTTCTCTCTTTTAATTCAAGTGCAATCTATAACTGTCAGTATTAATAACATCCCCATACTAACTGGTATAAAATTTATGAAATGAAAAAAGTACATTATCGTAGTCTTATAATGCATGGACTTAGACTATGCATTGAGAAATGATTGCCCTATACCCTGACTAGTCCTAGCACTGTTGACCAGAGGGCTGAATTTCAGCTGTGGGTGCAATCAAACCGCATGAGTTTAACTATCATGAGGCTTTCCATACCGGTACCAATTAGGTTCGATAACTGAGGGAGAGGATGTTAGGAGTTTCCTTAGTCAATTAGCAGACCTTTTTGTGGCGAACGAAAAGGTCAAGACCACTACACTTCTTTCGAAGTTGGTGACTATGCGGTATTACAGCAAAGGAAATATCAGGGAGTACATTATGGAGATGTCTAATATCGCCACAAGTCTGAAAGCACTAAAACTCAAATATCTGAGTCTATGTTAGTGAATTTCATCTTGATGTCTTTGCCTGCATGGTTCACTATTTTTAAGATTTCATATAATACTAAAAAAAAAGTAGATATTGAATGAGCTTATAGTTTAGTGCGTGCAAGAGGAGGAGAGACTAAGGCATGAGACACCTGAAAGTGCTCACCTAGCATCTGGTTCTCAGGGGTCGAACAAGAAGAGGAAAAGGATCACCAATAAAGGAAAAGGAAAGCAAACTATAGATTATGGGGGCAATGGCCATAAGCAGCACAAGAAGTAGGATAAGGATTCCACTTATTTCTTCTGCAGGAAGAAAGATCATATGAAGAAAGACTTCCTCAAATACGCCAACTGACGTATAAAGAAAGATAAACTTTTCAACTTTGTTAATTAGAAAGTTAATTTAGCTATTATACTCACTAATACTTAGTGGATAGATATCGGTGCTACTACTCACATAAGTATCACTATGCAGAGTTGTCTCAGGAGCCGTCTTCCGCATGATGGTGAAAGATACATCTATACGGGGAATGAAAAGAAGGCAAAAGTTGAGTCCATAGGTGTTTTTAGGCTTTATTTAGGAATTGATATCTATTTAGATTTAGAAAATACTTTTATTTTTAGACAAAATTTAATTTAATTTCTTGTTTGGACAAATCATATTATTCTTATTCATTTGGAAATGGAATATTTAAAATTTTCTTAAATTCAGTATTAGTTGACAATGGTTCCTTGGTTGATAAACTTTATCAATTAAGCACCTTAACTTCTACAGTTGACAACGTAATTATGCATAGTATAGGTATGAAAGGCAAATTGACATATGAGAATTCATCCATGTTGTGGCATAGGCATTTAGGACATATATCCAAACAAAGTCTAGAAAGGTTAATGCCACATGAAATTCTTGATTCCCTTGGTATGTCAGACTTTGATGTTTGCATAGAGTGTGTTAAGGGAAAAATAACTGACAAAAGGAATAAGGGTGCAAGCCGATGTAGTGATATTTTGGAGCTAATACATATGGACATTTGTGGATCATTCCCTAAGGCATCTTGGAATGGACATACATATTTTATTAGCTTCATAGACGACTACTCTCGATTTAGCTATTTGTACCTTATTCACGAGAAGTCGCAATCATTGGACATGTTCAAGATTTTCAAAACTGAAATTGAACTTCAATTAGGTAAGAAAATTAAAGTCGTTAGATCCGATCGTGGAGGTGAATATTACGGTCGATATGATGGATTAGGTGAACAATGTCCAAGACCCTTTGCGAAATACCTTGCTAAGTATGAGATTGTGCCTCAGTATATCATGTTTGGTACTCCCAGTCAGAATGATATAGTTGAGCGACACAATAGTACCCTAAAAGACATAGTAAGAAGTATGATGACTTTTCTTTCTTTATCGGAGTCTTTGTGGGGTGAGACACTCAAGACTGTAATTTATTTACTTAACAGAGTACCTAATAAGGCAGTAACTAAAATTTAATTCGAGATGTGGACAAGAAGGAAGCCTAATGAATAGAAACTGGACTCAAGGATAATTGAGGCTAAGCCTTATAGGCCTAATGAATAGAAACTGGACTCAAGGATAATTAGCTAAATTTTGTGGGTTCTTCTGAGAAGTCAAGGGGGTATAAATTCTATAATCCCTCAAATAGATCTTTTTTCGAAATGAAAAACGCCAAATTATTGAGGACAGTGGAAGTGATAAGGTGAGGGAAATATCTTTTGAGGAAATCATTAGCGATCCTCTTGTGGTCACTGTAGTGCAATAAGTAGCGGTATGATTTTCATACCTTATATTATGGATATTGCATATCTAGTAGGAGTAGTGAGTCAAGATATTCCCACATCATCTTCAATGCAATTGGAGGAACCTTCCATTGAGATTGAGGCATTGCCTCAGATTGCTGAGCAAATACCTCAACCTCCTCTACCACAAGTGTCACTAAACCGATCCACGAGGGAATGGAGATCTACGGTTACCCGTGATTATATTTATCTCCAAGGGCATGAGTTTGACATAGGGTTGGAAAGTGATCCTTAATCTTTCCAATCACTTTCCAAAAGGTCAAATAATGCTCTAAACCTGAAAGGTAGATTAACGTTATAAAAGAAGAGTTGAAGTCTATGGTAAACAATGACGTTTGAAAACTTGTCGATTTGCCAAAAGGTATGAACCCCGTTGGTTGCAAATGAATATTTGAAACCAAATGGGATTTAAGGGGCAATGTCGAAAAGTATAAGGCTCGTCTTGTTGCCAAGGGATTCACTCAGAAGGAAGATATTGATTATAAAGAGACTTTCTCGCCTGTATCGACAAAAGACTCTCTTAGGATAATCATAGTACTTGTAACTCATTTTGATTTAGAGTTATACCAGATGAACGTAAAGACTGCATTCCTCAATAGTGACATTGAGGAGTCTATATATATGGTGCAATCGAAGAATTTTGAGTCTGAGAATTCAAAGCACCTAATATGTAAATTAAATAAGTCCATTTATAATTTGAAATAGGCATCCCATCAATGGTACTAGAAATTTGATTAAGTGGTTATCTCATTTGGATTTAAGGAGAACCCTATTGATTAATGCATATATGTCAAGTTTAGTGGGAGCAAGTTTGTTATACTTGTCCTATACATGGATGATATATTGCTTGCAAGCAATAATAAAGGTCTGATGCATGAAACCAAGTCATTCTATCCAGTCATTTTGAAATAAAAGATCTTGGTGAAGCATCCTTTGTTTTAGGCATACAGATATGTCGTGATCGTTCAAGAGACATTCTTGGACTTTCACAACAAACCTGTATTGAAAAGTTACTTATAAGGTATGACATGCAAAACTATGCACCTGATGACACACTTGTGTCTAGAGGTGTTAGATTCAGTCTGCAATGTCCACGACTTGAATTTGAAATAAAGGAGATGGAACAATTCTCTTATGCATCAGTTGTGGGAAGTCTCATGTATGCACATGTTTGTACATGACCAGATATAGCGTTTATAGTAGGGATGTTAGGCAAATACTTAAGTAACCCAAGACCATCGCACTGGAAAGCAGTGAAGAGAGTGATGCAGTATTTGTAGAGAATTAAAGGACACATACTCACGTATCGAAGATCAGATCACTTGGAGGTGATTGGATATTCATACTTTCATTTTGCTGGATGCTTGGATAGAAAGAGGTTCATTTCATGCTATATTTTCATGCTTGCTGGAGGGGCTATATCATGAAAGAGTGTCAAGCTGATGCTAATAGTCACTTCTACTATGGAGACAAAGTTGATAGCATGCTACGAAGCATTCGATCACGGGATTTGACTACGAAATTTTATCACAGGGTTGCAAATCATTGATGACATTAACAGGTCATTACGAATCAACTATGATAATAAAGCCGCAGATCTTTATGCCAAGAATAACCGTAGTTCGTCGAAGTTCAAGCACATCGACATCAAGTTTCTGGCCATTAAAGAAAAAGTTTAGAGTCGTCAGATCATGATAGAATCCATCAGCACAGATTCTATGTTGGCCGATCCACTCACCAAGGGCTTAGTGCCTAAGGTGTTTCATGCACATGTTGTAGATATGAGAGTCCTTCTTATGAAAGAAGAACTCATCTAGTGAGAGTCTGTATTTATTTTATTACTCTATATTTGTTAATAAAGACAAATATTTTGTTTTGATTATTGTACGTACTTAAAGTTTAAAACATTTAATAGGAATATTATTTGTGTGTTTGACATTTTGAAATAAAATATCATGATTTACTATTGTTGTTTAACATTTGGTGTTTGTAAATATGATATGGATTCTTTTTAAATCATAAAGTTAGGATCATGATTTGCTATTGCAGTTTAACATAAAGTTTTAGCAAATATGATCAGACCTCTTTTGAGATCACCTTAGGACCAGTTAGAAATTAACATGTACTAATCACATTTCATGTAATTTTCTACTACATATCCACATCTTGATATATGTCATTAATGACATTGGTATTGTAATTACTATTGGGGCTTGTTATAGACATATATAGTAGTTATGACCTCTTTAGTCTTATACTAATGAAGTTAGTGAACTAGATTGTTTACAAGGATATTATGTACTCATAAAGTTTGATATCAACTAAAGTTTACTTGTATATCACATACACATCACAAATAGCTCAAGTGGGAGATTGTTGATATTATCTCTATTATGTGGGCTTAATTGTGATTTGTCTATGCGAATATGAATCGAGCCGAACCGAACCCGTTTAAGTGATCTAACTATGGTTTATTGAATTTCGGGTTATTGGATGTGTATTAAATGTGTAGAACTCTTGAACCCGATTCGTTATAATCTATGGGCTGATAAAAGATCAGAACTTTATATAAAGGAGCGGTCACCGTTGAATTAGGGTATCTTGACACAACTCTCGTTCCCCATTGATGAAGGTTTCGACGTCGTTAACCCTAACTCCTATGGAAGACTCTTCCTCTTCTTCTTCTTCGACAGGGATTCTGGATTCTTGGATGACGCTCTACGACAATGGCTATTCCGTTGCAATCAGGTTCATTGTCGTAGTTTATGTATTTTGTTTTTTATGCCATGCTTTGTGATGAAACTAGATCTTCATGAAGTTGTATTTCTTGTTAAGAATTCTTTTCAGTTTCTAGAATTCACACAGATTAGGATATGCGATTTCTATTGGATAATAGTACTGAATTCTTATCGATGAGAATTTTTGTAAAACCTCATGGCATTGAATACCAACACACTTGTGCTTACACTCCAAAACGGAGTTGTTGAAAGGAAGCATCATCACATTCTCATTGTGGCACGAGCATTACTTTTTCAATCACATTTACCTTTGCATTTCTGGGGTGAGTGTGTTTTAATTGTTGTTTATCTCATTAATCGGCTACCATCTCCATTGCTCTATAATAAAGCACCTTTTAAAATTCTATACAATTGTCCACCCTCATTCGATCACCTAAAAGTTTTTGATTGTTTATGTCATGCAACTATTGTACACCAATTCATAAATTTGAATCTCGTGTCAAACAATGCATCTTTGTTGGATATCTGACTGGACAAAAAGGATACAAGCTATATGATATGGAAACTGAGAAATTTTTTGTCGGTGGTGAATTTAAAATTCCATGAAACTACCTTCCCTTTTTCATCCACCTAAACACCATCAAATTCGGATTTTGTAGTACCCAATTTCATATTTGAGACCACAGAAATACACGACCTGTCACGACATTATTTCCTTCCAGAACTCATTTTCACCCGCTTGAACAAACAAAAACAACTAATACACATGAACCCATCTCTCCCACACATGCAAATCACACCTGTGGTTCCCTCTAGCACCACTCAGCCTTCTACATCCATACCAGAAGCCGAAGCTACACCACAACTTTCAAACATGCATTCTTTCTGAACTTACCACTACTACCATTCCACCTCCGAGACAGTCAATACGACTTAAGTGACCTCCAGTGTGGCATAAAGACTTTCTAATAGTCATCTCAAGCTAATTAGTTTACCCTAGCACCAAGTTCCACAATAGGCACTCGATATCTATTTTCTTATTCACGTTTTTCACCTTCCCATTTTGCTTTTCTAGCTACTATCACAAATCACACTGAACCCAAAACTTGTGCTAAGGCTATCTTTCATCCACATTGGCAACAAGCTATGAATACAAAATTAGAAGCATTGCATCTCAACAACACATGAAGCCTCGTCCCTCTACTCATCAATCATAAATCAATCGGTTGCAAATAAGTTTACAAAATCAAATATAGGTCTAATGACACCATTAAGCGCTACAAGGCTAGCTCGTATTGTTACTAAGGGATACAATTAAGTTGAAAGTGTTGACTATCAAGAAACATTTTCACCCGCGGTCAAGCTTACAACACTTTGATGTCTTATTATTATTGTTGCTGCTTGCCATTGGTACAAACACCAATCGGATGTTTGAAATGCTTTCCTTCATGGAAATTTACAATAAGTTGTTTATATGAATCCTCCACCTGGTCTTCGCTGACAGAGGGAGAACATTGTACGTCGGCTCAATAAGTATTTTTATAGACTTTAACAAGTATTAAGAAATTGGCTTTCCATATTTTTTTTTAATTTTTAGTTGGTACTAGATATTCAATTTATGTCGATTAATTTTGAAAACGACTGATTCGGTTCTACAAAGCAATTTTACTGACCATCAGGGTAAATCAAAAAGCACTTATAATATATATCAATCCAGTATTTTTAGATCAACTATTTATTAAGATAAATTTATTCATTAATTTATTGAAAATGAGACTTAATTTTTAAATGTTTGAAAAATTAAAAAAATATCCTCTTGTTGTGTTCTAAATATTAAATCTTAAATACTATTTTAAAGACCAAGGTACTTGCTCAACAATTCTCATATATGTTACGACATATTTCTCATAAAAAATAATTTACATGAAATGGAAAATCTGAAAGAATTCTTTTTTAAGCGCTTCCGTATTAAAGATCTTGAAAATTTGGAATATTTTTTGGGTATTGAATTCTGACGCCCCAGACATTTTCCAATGCAACAAAATTTGAAACTACGGTGGCAAAAATGGAGCGCTCGCTCTTTTAGCGTTCCATCAGCTCGTCTTTAACATCTCCGTTAATTTATTTTAAGATATTAATCATGATAACTAAAGAGATAAATAAGTATGAAGAAAAATTATACAGGATATAAAAATTTATATCTTATCAATTCTAAAAGTTAACTCTTCAATCTCAAGTGAAAAAGCTTTATTTATTTATCATCTTAATTATATGGTCAACAAAATTTGTAACTCACTTTCATTAATAAATAATTCAATAAAATATAAAAAGCTAGTTGGTAGATTGATTTATTGACCGTCACAAGACCTAAGACTTGATATACTATATCTCACAAGTCATTGTTCGGGCTGGCTAGACTAGCCCCCGTGATTTACCTCCTCCGTGTTGGTCCTGGGACGGACTGACGGGGGCGCTGGGGGCGAGCGTTTCGCCTTTATGCCACAATATTGGTTCGACTCAAGACTGACTCGATTTAACTCGAGGCCGAGTTCAGATCAAGCCATTAGACTTACAGGTAGGGTTGCATAGCTACAGTCCGACCTGTACCAATTTTGATGGGAGACTCGGTCAGGTGAGCGAGCAAGTGGGAGGACTAGTGCGAACATGTTCCGAACATGGGCTAATGTGCGAGAAGTGTGTAGAGTGCACATTGAGAACTTCTACCACTCTCATTCTTTCAAGCTGATATAAAAAGGTGCCCGCTCTCCCATTCTTCTAGGCTAATATAAAAAAATGTCTTCCAGGTTGTATAAAAAGGTGTCCATTCTCTCACTCTTCCATACTGGTTTTAAAAAGATGTCTTCCAAGTTAGTATAAAAAAGTGTCCACTCTTCTAGGCTGGTATAAAAAAGTGATCGTATAGGCGGGCGCAAATATGTAAGGTTCAATTCTACTGGCTAGCTATTTCTTTTTTTCTTCTTCGTGCCTGACTTGAGTGTTAGAGAAATTTCGCTAATATTTGTCTTGGCTAAAGTCATCAATTTGGATTGGCTTTAGCGAGTTGGATTGAGATTTTATTAATCTATTTTAAGACGTGTGTAGTGGTCGACCCACCTAGGCTCATGCCTCATGCGGGTCGACTCGTGGTGAGCTCCAGTTGACTCGCGGATTGAAAAAAAAAATTCTTCTAAAATTTAAAATTAAGATGAAAAACTCAATAAGCTCGTGAGCATGACTCGCCTAATTCACGATCTAAATTAAAATTTTCAACTATATATATATATATATATAATTTTTTAATGAACTCGTGAGTTAGCTTACTTAACTCACAGTTCATCTTAAATCAAATTGAATTAAAAATTTCTCAACTCATCAAGATAATCGACTGATCTATCATATAATAGGTTTTGACGGATCAGCTTATCTTGTCATAAATTGATTTGTTTGATAACACGAGTCCTTGCCTCCCTTCTAATTCTATTCGGTTTGCAGCATCCCAATCCATCTGTGGTTCGTGGAGATAATTCTGGAGACCAAACTCGTCATTTTCCTTGGTCTTTGCCTAAGTCAGACAAACTTGTGGTGGTTGTTCCTCTCTAAAGCGTTGGACGACTCTACTTTTTTACGACTCTACTCAAAGACTTCCCGACTACTCATTGACCTGGTTAACGACCGACCAACAAGGAGGTAGTCGGCACACCTCACCCCGACCCATATCCAACCTATTCGTAGCGATCACTCAAGGAGTACTCCATACTTCTGGTCAAATTTCGATATGCAGTGCAACTAAGCACGAGGCCATTGTGGCATTGTCCTTTTATCACTTGGTCAGGTCAGACATTGCACTGGCGAAGGACAGATCCATAAATCAAAGAAAAGGATTTAATTCGAAGCAGTTTCTTGCGCATATAGACCGCTGCTTCATCCTCCTCGCAGTGCTGCGGCTTCACAAAATGTGTTCCTTGTCATGGAAGGCCATGGCGATGACTGCAATTCTAGCTCATGTGTGCTCCCCCAGCGAGCTGGAACACCAAGACAAGATCACCAAGCTGCCTGGCCAACCTCAAGTTACCTTCCAGCAATTCTCAGGCTATGTCACGGTGGATCAGCAGAAGAAAAGGGCTCTTTTCTACTACTTGGCCGAAGCAGAGATGAATCCCTTTACAAAACCTCTTGTTCTCTGGTTGAATGGAGGTACTGTAGTAGCTTCATTTTCACTAAGTTGGGAGAGGAGGAATTCATGGTTTGTGTTTGGCAGGGCCTGGTTGCTCTTCCCTTGGTGTCGGGGCATTCTCTGAGAATGGACCTTTCAGGCCGAGTGGAGAAGTGCTGGTCAGAAATGAGTATAGCTGGAACAAAGGTGAAACGATTGTTTCTTGTTTGATCTTCAAAAAAAAAATGTTGGATTCAGGAAGATCTCTTGTGTTGCAGAGGCAAATATGTTGTACCTAGAGGCCCCAGCGGGTGTTGGATTCTCATACTCCAGTGATTCTTCCTACTATCAGAGAGTGGATGATAAGATGACAGGTACGATGGATTTCAAGGATTGATCATCAGAGTTTCTTGTTTTTTGATTTTTTTTTTTTACTTCATTTCTTGCTTTTGTTTTCTACAGCCAGAGACAATTTGATCTTTCTGCAACGCTGGTTCGAGAAGTTCCCGCGATATCGGAACAGGGAGTTGTATATTACTGGGGAAAGTTATGCAGGTGGGCGATGTTCTTCTTCCTTCAGTCTTCCTTGCGATGAGATTGTTCATGTAGAATTCATTGGGTTTTTAATTTTGTTTTCATTAGGGCATTACGTTCCACAACTAGCACAGCTCATGGTGGAGTTTAACAAGGAGGCAAAGATCTTCAATCTCAAAGGAATTGCTGTAAGTCACATTTGACTTTGCCCGACTAATTCTTAGTTCGCTTATCGGATAAATATAAAGCACAACTTAAAAACCGATCCCCAAGATATTCTTCCGATTTGAGATTCGAACCTAGGTCTTTTAGTGTTCCTTGTGGGGCGGGCGGCTTTTCTCCTACTTAAGTCACATTTGACTTTTGGCATTGCCTGACTAATCCTTAGTTAATCCAGAACATAACTTAGAAGCCCACTCTAGGATGTTGTCTCTTATTGTTCCACGTGGGGGTGGCTTTTCTCCTACTTAAGTCACATTTGACTTTGCTTGAC
This sequence comes from Hedychium gardnerianum, assembly GCA_038050645.1. Taxonomy (NCBI): domain Eukaryota; kingdom Viridiplantae; phylum Streptophyta; class Magnoliopsida; order Zingiberales; family Zingiberaceae; genus Hedychium; species Hedychium gardnerianum. The sequence goes on from JBBUKS010000029.1 coordinate 3,296,527, forward strand.
TAATCCTTAGTTCGTATAAATCCATAATACAATTTAGAAGCAGACTTTCAGGATATTCATTCCATTATGAATTCAAACCCTGATCTCTTATTGTTCCTCATGGGAGCGGCTTCTCCCCTATTTAAGTCACATTTGACTTTGTTTGATAAATCTTTGATAAATTCAGAATATAATTTTGAAGCCGACCTCCACCAGGATATTTGTACCATTTGGAATTCGAACCCCGGTGTCTTATTGTTCTGCGTAGGGGCGGCTTTTCTCCTACTTAATCACACATTTGTGATGGTTGCAGCTTGGAAATCCAGTTCTGGAGTTCGCAACCGACTTCAATTCAAGAGCAGAATTTTTCTGGTCCCATGGATTGATATCAGACACAACCTACAGAATCTTCACTTCTGCTTGTAACTATTCGCGATACGTGGGCGAGTACTATAGGGGCACTCTCAGCCCAGTTTGTGCAAGAGTGATGAGCCAAGTGACAAGAGAAACGAGTCGGTTTGTCGACAAGTACGACGTCACCCTGGACGTCTGCATATCATCAGTTCTTTCACAATCCTTGGTTCTGAGTCCTCGAGTAAGATCGAAAATCTACCAAAGCATCTTTTTCATCTTCTCTTGATCTCTGTTTCTGAGATTGTTCTATTGCTGCCACAGCAAGTCCCTGAGAACATTGATGTGTGCATCGAAGATGAGACAGTGAGCTACCTCAACAGGAAAGATGTGCAAGATGCTCTTCATGCTCGCCTCGTCGGAGTCACGAAATGGACTGTTTGCAGCAGGTACTAATGGTCATTGTTTAGCTTCATGAACCATGAACATGCTCAAGTAGTAGTTTATGTTGGCATTCAGTGTTCTACAATATGAGCTGCTCGACTTGGAGATCCCCACAATTTCTCTTGTGGGCTCTCTTGTGAGGGCAGGGATACCGGTGCTTGTCTACAGGTAACGAAAATCCTTATCCTTGCACATGAGTTCTTCTGATACATGGACTTAGTGTGCTTCTTTGCGAACGAAGAAAGCTTATGTTTTGTTGTTGCTTCACCAGTGGGGATCAGGATTCTGTCATCCCTTTGACTGGGAGTAGAAGCCTTGTGCAGAAACTAGCGAACGAAATGGGTCTGAAAACTACCATTCCCTACAGGGTTTGGTTCGAGGGGCGACAGGTAATGAACACCCAAGAATGCAGTCGTGATGCATTCTAGCTAAGTTATGTGAAGAGAGTCTTGACGCAACGATAAAATTATTGTCCTGTGATCTCTTAGAATATAGGATAAAATTATATACAATAGATTCAATATGATCCGATTCTTTTTTAAGACTTATATTGACAAGAGTTTAGTGCACCAGACTATCCTTTTTATTCTAACTAAGTTGTGTGTGATCTTTGTTTCCTTTTGTCGACGACAGGTAGGTGGATGGACGCAAGCATATGGAGATATCCTGTCATTTGCAACTATAAGAGGAGCTTCTCATGAAGCACCTTTCTCGCAGCCGGAGCGTTCCCTTGTGCTCTTCAGATCCTTCCTACAAGGCCGGCCGCTGCCAGAAACTTTCTCTGAGATTCCCTGACAGTTGGTGAGTGTGAGTTGAATGTGTGAAAATGTATTTCGACGAGAGTTTCGCATCCATTCCCTACTTCTTAATGTGCTTTAACTGACTTGGAGTTAGGGAAAGAGTCTACAGTAGGCAGCTCTTCTATGTTTGATGACCAATAAAGTGAAAATGTTCATGAAAAGCTTATCATTGTATCAGTCCTTGTACTCTCTTAACTTCCTTCATTAATGGAGGAAGGGGAAGAGACCTTCTACACCTATAAAGGTTTGTCCAAGGCAATCTAAGAAAAAAAAAGCTTGGTGAATAAGAACATATCTCTATGGGATTTGGTTTGTGAATTTTGAAGAGCTTTCTAATTTGATCCTGATCGTTCTTCCGACGACAAACGAAGATCAAGATCTACTTCGGGAGATAACTGTGAGTTTTATAAATTTCATATTACTGTATTTCATGCTGTAGATCAACAATGGTATCAGAGCATAATTTGTATTCTAAACGCATGAATAAACCCTTAAATTTCCTCTGCGATCAAATGAACCAGATTTGATCAAATATAGATCTGATCAATTGGGGGCAGATAGGCTAATGAGTCAAAATTAAATAAATGAGTTTAAAGATAAATCAGAACAAACATAGGTAAGATATCCCTGTCCAATTAGATTAGTTCTAACAAGGATAATAGTCCAGTGTATCAGTCAAGTGAGTCAACTGGAGCTCCTCAAATAAAGAAAATTTAATTTTCTTATTTGCTTATATATTCGGTATATATTTATTCTATACATATTTGTGAATTGAATTTAATCGATTTTGTTATTGGTTTGTCGATTTTTTTTGTACTAACATTATTATTTTCAATTCAAGATGTCTAGAATTATATGCATGATGACTCGTCGCAATGTGCGATAAAATGAGCTAAAGGAGGAAATTGAGGAGATTGAGTATGACCCGATTTACGGACTTAAAGAACATATTGAACGACTCAATCGACTGGTCTCGAAGCTTGAGAAGGAAGAGTTTCCAATCCTTGACAATTACAGGATCTGAGCTTTAATTAACTCATTGCTAGGGCATCCCCAGGTAGAAGTATTATGTTTGAGAGGTGTCTTAAGGCAATCGCCTTATGACTTGTACTATTTATATGATAAATATGGATTCACTATCTGAGTGCATATTCTTTATGTGTTTGAATTGATCTTAAACTCATTTACTGAATATTCGTAATACGATTCATAGCATGAGAGAACTTGTAATTGGATTACAACTAGTGAGCGTCTCTACATGTGTAATTATGAATGTATTGAAATCCTTCCTAGTTAACGAATTGATGTATTCAGACATCATCAATTCTGTAAGAGTAGCACAGGTTATACACCTTGGTATAACCAAGCAGTCGTTACTCACTGGCTGGAGACATTGGGATATCAAGAGTTAAATGTGGATGCTAATTATGATAACTAGTTCATTGGAGTGACCTGCTGTAAGACTTCATATGATTCTCTACATATATAGATATGTCTGTTAAGTTCTTACTGCAAATCAAGTGCAAGTTTCCTTTGACTTGAGGTATTTAAGTCACCTTGGTCATGAAGGTTTATGCTTTGACATCCTAAGCAAAATATCTCATTGGAGATGTGAACCCGAGATGATTGGGTATAAGTTGAAGTGTCCGAAGGTGTCTGGATAGCCCACAGAGGATTCACTGCTCCTTGCGAGAAGACATATACCTTATGGTCATTTGTCAGGATTATTACTCATCTTTGGCCAAAACATCATATGTTAAGAGTATTGGACTCTTAGACACATGTACGAGTAATTAGAATCCATAGAACAAATAAATATGACTTAGGCTAGGTGTGACATAGGTAGCCTAGTGGGGACAGACACAATAGCCCATGTCCTGAACTAATTGGGTATAAGACGAGTGAAAGGAACGAGACACGACTCACTATAGCTGCTGAAAGGATTCAAAACTAGTTCTGGGATCAATTATGATTTTTCAATTAATTAGGGATCATGATGTACTACTAGGTGCCACTCATGATCGATCTATAATTAAATAGTTAATTATGGACGATCAAGATAAATCGAGAACCTATTGGGTCACATGCACTACGAGTATCTAAAAGATATAAAACAAGTTTGAGAATTCGATTCTCAGATCAAGAGATATAATGTTTGGTTGGACTAAATAAAGGACAAATATAGAATATATTTTATTGGAATGAAAGCGCGGATGAGTCACATCTCTTATGAAAGAGTTAGATCATATTTGGTTTAGTCATGAACCAACTTGGTTTAGTTGTAAACCAAATCAAGAGGTTAATGAGCTAAAATTTAGTTAAGATATATTGGGTTTAAATTAGGCTTTATATATATATATAAGACATATTGAGTTTGAATTGAGCTTTATCATCAAACTCAATAAGAGGAATATATATATATATACTTGGAGAAGTATAGAAACAATAATTGAATTGTATTATTTTCTTTCTCCTCCTCTCTTTGGTCGACCACACCCCAAAAGCGTTTTTCCTTTTTGTTGTTGAAAATCACAAGGAAGAAGACTCTTCTTCCTTTGTGTTTCTTTCTCTTGGATCACATCTCCTCCATGCTTGGCTAGTACCTATCGGAGGCGAGACTTGTTGCTCAAAGAGTTATCTTGAAAAGCTCGGCATGGATACGAATAGAGGCGAGGTTCGATAACGTTGCTCTAGTTGATGCTCTTTCCTTTACGCATCATCCGGAAGGTATACCTAGAGTAAATGTTATTCTTAAAATTTTTATTTTATCGATCATGTATGCATGAGATGTATCATTGTATGCGTGTGATATGTGTGATGTAATAATTAGTTTTGTTAGTAGTGTTTAATGTCTTATGCTGTGCATGTTTTGTGAAACATATTAAGTACACACCACATCGGGCTACCCAACACAGATAACGACAGTCGCATCACCAGATGGATCTCCCCAATTAGCACCATCTGCCTCATGTGTGGCCTCGTCGACCGCGGTGAAACCCCCTTGGTCTAGCCCGAGGGCACCATCTGTCGCGAGTCTCATCCACTAAAGCGACGCTCAGCTCCTACCCGCTCAACCTCGCTGATCCAAAACCCTATCCAGCTTCCGATCCAGTGCCCCCAACTGGCCCCCAGTCGACCTTCGACTCCAGGCCGCCTCTGATTTTTGGCTTAGCGCCCTTGACTGGCCCCCAAACGGTCTTCGGCTTCGTGCCACCTTCGATTTCTTGCTCAGCGCCCCTTATTGGCCCCTAGTCGGCCACCAGCTCCATTTCACCTTCGGTTTCCGACTCAGTGCTCCCGACTGGCCTCCGGTCGGCTCTTGCTCTCTGTCGTCTACTTCAAGCTCAGCGCCCTTGACTAGCCCACAGTCGACCTCTGGCTCTGTGCCGCCTCCAACTTCCGGCTCAGCATCCTGCTCATCCTCATTCGGTCCTTTTGATTTGACACCTCACCCTCTGACTATAAGGAGCTCATCCTCACGGGGCAAGGTACGCGTACATATGGGCATACTTATTTTCATTAAGCTACTACTGTTTATCATCTTTATTTACCCCGCTAGAGACTGGCTTAAGTGTTGGAGTGGAAGACTAGGGCACTCCTGATCTCCATTCTAACCCCCTCTATCGCTCTTTTACTCCTCTGAGACATCTCAGGCCACCCCATCGTCCTCTTGGTTTTTCCGGTGACAAGGACAGCTCACCCCTTCTTTGGAAACTCTGCGACTTCGTCAACATACAGTATAACTCACGGTGACTTAGTCAATATCAACGACACCTCACTAGTGGCTCCCGATGACGGAGGTCCTTTCTTCATTTTCCTCGACAGTTTTCGAGGAGTAACGCATGTTAGCAAGTTCGTTGACTGATGGCTTAATCATCCACGGTATTATTGACCGGAACAAGATCCAACATGAAAAGTCTCTTTAGAGACTTCCGATCTATAAAAATGAACATGTTGCATAAACTAATACAGACCTAAACAACATTCAGTATAGCTCACGACGACTTAGTCAACATCCACCTCACTGGTGGCTCCCGCGGACGGAGGTCCTTTCTTCATTTCCCTCGACAATTTTCGAGGAGTAACGCATGTCAGCAAGTTTGTTGACTGATGGCTTAACAATCCACGATATTTTTGGTCGAAACAAGACATGAAAAGTCTCTTTGGAGACATCTGATCTATAAAAATGAACATGCTGCATAAACTAATACAGACCTAAAAATCAGCATTAAAACTCAACATTCGAGGAACAAAAGGAATGTAGAAATGTCTCCACGGGGTGTCCAATTGATTAGTGAGTAGTAGATTTATTACAATAGGATAAATATCAATTCCTGGCGAGCGCATGTCTTCAGGAAAAAAACTCCTTCCACTTCCTAATCACTTGACGGTAGGCTATAAATGGACCCCATAATTTACTTTCTTTTATATAATCTTGGGACATATTATGAAGAACGTCTAAGATAAATATAATCATCTTCTATTAAAAAGGAATGCAAAAATGACATCTATTAAATAAGCATAAGCAAATACCAAGGGCAATTCAAGGTGACAGCCTAGGAATGCAGAAATGACATCTATTAAATAAGCATAAGCAAGTACCAAGGGCAGTTCAAGGTGACAGTCTATCTGAAT